>VDFB02379711.1:145297504-145586659 GCA_007258455.2 Sequoia sempervirens | reverse complement strand
AAGAGCTTGAATTGTGCCTCTAAGTTCTACAACTTGGCTTCTTTAACCCTTTCATCACCTTCATGCATCTTCGCCAATTCATCCAATACCTCTTTAGTAGTCTTCATATTTGAAACTTTAATTCACTCTGAATGTGAAAGAATATTCTTCAGAATAAACTTCACCTTGTTCGCTTCATGCGCCTTGATCTCTTCATCTATACTCAAACCGTTTGTAGGAGGAGTGTAAGTAGTCTTGTAAGAATTCTCAACATCATATCCATAATACTCCAAACCTTCCATATTTATCTTCCATAAGGCATAGTTAGTCCCATCGAACCTAGGACACTCAATAGTCATCTTGCTCATCATCCTGGACCTTCCTTAAGTGGTTAATCTCTTCTCCAAGGAACCAAGATCTGATACCAATTGTTGAACAAGACAACTAAGAGGGGGGTGAAACATTTGTAATATATTTTAACCTTTAAGCACTTCCACCAAAGATTAGATCAATTATCATTCACACACACAATAACACCAAATTTACATGGAAAACCCAATGAGGGAAAAAGAACAATGAGGATTAGTTCACAATATAGAGAATATCAAAACTGAATACAAAGGCTCACTTCCAAAATAGGACTCATTGTCCAACAAGGGTTAACCACCCGGACGGATCACTGCCACAAAATTACAAAGAAGATAGAAGAGACTTGTTATAGAGAGAAAAAAATCTCAATGTAATGGATATTTCCACCTCAATAGTCACACACTTGTAGACATGCTTGAATGATAGAGTACACCTTCAACTCATTGCTTTTGGAAACTCACAGTTATATTTTACACTGATCTTCTCAACCTCACATCACATACAAACTATTTCACATCTATCTCACATCTATCCTGCTTACATTCAATCTACCTTCTTCAATTTTGAACTTCAAACAAAGATGTCCACACACCATTTGCATTTACAAATTCAAATTAGCTCGGTGCCAAAGCATTCTATGGTGGAATTAGAATGAGTGTGACCCAAAAAAACATCTAATGAGGACCTAAATAAGTCCCAACATGCCTCAACATGCTTCCATAAACTTTGAAATAGTGTTAAACACAAGGTTGGCCAAACCAGTGTAAAACACATAAATCAATCAAGCACACGCAGCCTTAGCACAATCCAATCTTTCTAGATAAAAAAATTAACTTGAACACAACCTTAACAACTTATCCTAAGAACCACAAATAAAGACTCGAACAAGAATAAATCTAGAGCAACAACATTTCTCCTAGACCTTAGCCAGATACATAGAAAAGCACAGTTCAAAACTAGTGAACATAACTCGCATGTTGGGAAAATGTGTGTCAACCTTGCAATTATATAAAGATTATTTTTTATAGTATATATATATATATATATATATATCCTAGTTACATCGATAGGTGTAATATACAATGGCATCAAGGGGGGGAGTGGGATGCGTGTAAATAATTTTTTGTTAACGTTTTCAGGAAACTACTAAAATGGCCGACATACATTAGATAAATGATACAATGTAAATCTAGACCATTAATTATTAGGTTTTAGAAATAATGGTGGATATTTTGTTGGCCTGTCTTTCCTAGAATGTAACTCTATTTTATGAGGGTATTGTATTACGACTATGGTAGAGAGATAGTGATGTATTATAAGAGGATGATAGCAGTTGTGTTGTCTCTGGATCTCTGAGTGGTGATACTCCTATGAGAAGCTTGCTCTACAAGTATATTGTAATCTTTTTGATTTTTGAATAATATATTGGGCAGATTTTGGAGTGTGGGGTTTTTCTCTTAAAAGGGTTTTCCCCACATAAAACACTATGTCATAGTATGCATGATATTTATGTTTATTTTGTTTAAGTTTCTATAACTGTTAAATATTTGTAAAAGTATTAGTGTAGGAAGTTTTTCTACTACCTTAGCTTCCTTACAAGTGGTATCAGAGCTTGATCACATTTGGTTTCAGTTGTGGGTTGTTGGGTTTTTTGAACTAATCTAGATTTGAGTGGGAGCTTGTGCAGAAGATACTTTGTGATCTTGTTGCAAGAATTTTTAGATGGAAAGTTCATCAAGGAGAATAGAGATGGAGAAATTATTTGGAAATAATTTTGAGATTTGGAAGCTAAAGATGGAGGATCTATTGATAGATCAAGATCTGTGGGATGTTGTTGATGAGAATGTTTCAAAGCCTACAAATCCTACTCAGGTTGCTCAATGTGATGTTATGGACCCAAGTAGGGGGTCTAATCAGATTGTGCTTGGAAGACTCTATTTTAATTAATGTCCATGAGGATACCTTTACACAGAAACTATGGAAGAAGCTTGGTGAGATGTATCAAGCCAAATCTTTAATGGACAATATTTTATTGAGTAAGAAGTTATATTCCTTGAGAATGAAAGAGGGTGGATGAATCACAATCCACCTGGAAGCATTCAATATGTTAGTGGCTCAATTGGCATCAGTTGGTGTCAAAATGGATGAGGAGGATAAATGTTAGATCTTGCTTTGTTCTTTGCCTAATTCGTGGGATTCTCTTGTTATGGCTATTGGGAGTACTTCTGTTATATTGAAGACTAAAGATGTGGTGAGTTCTTTTCTTTCTAAAGAAATGAGGATGAAGGTATCCATCACTGCCAAAGAGGCCCTGAATGTTCATGGAAGACCTAAATAAAAAGGAAAGAAGAATGAGAAGCATGAAAAATCCAAGTCTAGGGAGAGATCTAAATCTCCTAGAAAGTCCAAAGTTATTTGTTGGAACTATGGTAAGCCTGGGCATGTTCATAAGGAACGTAAAGAAGAAAGGAAGAAGAAAAAGAAGAAAGTTTATTTTGATTATGAGTCCGAGAAGGAAGATGGTGATGCATTCATCGCAGCTTTGGAAACTCATGCAGGTAATGATAAATGGTTAATTAACTCAGGTGCATATTTCCATATGAACTTTAATAGAGATTGGTTTCCTAAATATGAAGAATTTGATGGAGGTAAGGTGTACTTGGGTGATGATTCTCATTTAGACATTATTGGCCATGGTAAAATTAAAATCATATTTCCTGATGGTAGAATAAAAAGGATTAATGGTGTGTTACATATCCCTAGATTAGCACAAAAAAAATTATCTATGAGAAAACTAATAGATGCGAGTGTGTAGGTAGTATTTTTTGATGCAAGATGCAAGATGGTCAAAGGTGCTATGGTGATTGTAAGAGCTATCAGATATGGAAAATTGCATAAGCTTGATGCATACACTATTGAGTGCAAGATTACTTCTATGAAAATCAAGTTTGTGGAAGAAGTGAGGGTTTCACCTTCAACAGATGTTAATGGATTTTGGGTACCCAAGGGTTCTCTTTCTTCTGAAACAAAGTTACCTACAAAGAAAACTATGTTATGGCACTAGAGACTTGGCCACATTGGAGAAAAGGGTCTAAGGACCTTGAAAAATAAAAACCTTTTTGAAGGTTTGTCTGATTGTAATCTTGAATTCAATTTTTGTGAGAATTGCATTTATGGAAAATAAAACTGCATTAAGTTTTACTCAAGTTCTCATACATCTTGTGGTGTGCTGGATCTTATTCATTCTGATGTGTTTGGTCCTATAGATGTTCCTTCAATTGGTAAATCCACATATTATGTTTCATTTATTAATGATTATAGTAGGACATGGGTATATTTTCTAAAGAGTAAATCTAAAGTTTTCAGTCGATTTAAAGAATTTAAAGCAATGGTTGAGTTGCAGACTTGAAAGAAAATAAAATGTTTGAGGACTAATAATGGAAATGATTTTTTCTCTAATGATTTTGATAGATTCTATAAATATTTTGGTATTCATAAATAAAATACAACTCTGTATTCTCCACAATAGAATGGAGTTGCAAAAAGAATGAATAGGACACTAATGGAGAAGGCTAGGAGAATGTTGAGTGGTGTTGGCCTAGAAAAAAAGTTTTGGGCTGAAGTTGTTGCCACTAACTATTACCTGATTAACAGGTATCTTACATCATCTCTTGTTCATAAGATTCCTATAGAGGCATGGTCGGGTCATCATCCTTCATTAAGACATCTTGCAAGGCATAAGCACATGTGCCAAAGGAGAAGCAAACAAATTTGGAGAACAAGGTTGTGAAATGTATCTTCATTGGATATAGTTATGGTGTGAAAAGATAAAAGATTTGGGATCCTATTGCATAGAAGGTAATACATAGTAGAAGTGTTATTTATAGAGAAACTAAGCCTTATTCTATTACATTGTAGATAGAACAAAGTAAATAGGAAGATGTGATTCAATTTCCTTCTACACCTGAGAAAGTTGAGTCAAGGCCCATGGATAGACAAGAAGTTGAGGAGAACTCATCTAGCTCTTAATCTTCAGAAGAGGAGGAAGAACCTCTAACTCAACTTGTTTGTAGGTTTACAAGGAGAGACAACCACCTGAAAGGTATTCACCTGATGATTGTAGATGTATTTTTTATGTGAATACTAACATGGATGAACCCAGATCAGTAGACGAGGCATTAGGTATGAATGATGTAGAATCCTAGAAGATTGCTATGGATGAAGAAATGGTAGCTCTAAAAAAGAATAGTACATAGGAGCTTGTACCTTTTCCTGAAGGAAGAAAACTTGTTGGTTGCAAATGGGTATTCAAGAAAAAGATTGGTTCAGATGTAGATATTGAGAAGTACAAAGAAATTTTGGTTACAAAAGGTTACTCTCAAGTTGAGGGTGTTGATTATGGTGAGATATGTCCTCCTGTTGCAAAAATGACATCCATTATATTTTTCTTTTCTATTGCTACTACTTATGATTTAGAGGTTGAGAAAATGGATGTAAAACTACTTTCCTTCATGGTAACTTTGAGGAGGATATTTATATGACACAGCTAGAGCACTACGTGGTGAAAGGTAAAATTAAATTGGTTTGCAAATTGAAGAAATATTTGTATGGCCTAAAATAGAGTCCCAGGCTGTGGTACCAGAAATTTGATACATATGTGTTGAGTTTGGGATTTGAGTGTTCTAAATCAGATCATTGTGTTTATTATAAAACTAATAGTGATTGTTTCCTATTTATTGCATCATATGTTGATGATATGTTATTTATTGGTAAAGGGAAATGTATGATTTCAGAACTGAAATCTCAACTTGCTGCTAAGTTTGAAATGAAAGATCTTGGTGCAACTAAACACATTCTTGGGATGGAAATTAGAAGAGATAGAGTGAACAGAAAGCTATGGCTTGGCCAAATTAGGTATGTAAATTCAATTTTATATGGGTTTGATATGCAGGATTGTAGACCATTTTGTGTTCTTGTTTTAGTTGGAAAAAATTTATCTATTTCAAATTGTCCAACATCTCCATCAGAGATGGAAGACATGAGAAGAGTGCCTTACTAGAGTGTAGTTGGAAGTTTGATGGATGTTATGGTTTGTACTAGACTAGAAATTTCCCAAGCATTGGGAGTTCTTTCTAGATATATGTCTCATCCTGGTACAGTTCATTAGGATGCAGTTAAAAGAGTCTTCAGATATTTGTGTAGTACCTTAGATTATTCTTTGCGGTATCATAGTAATATGACTGCAGATGATATTTTCCTTGATATTCATGGTTATGTGGATTCAAACTAGGTAGGTGATGTTGATAGTAGAAGATGCACCAGTTCTTGTGTGTTTACTTTATTTGGTGGTGTAATTAGTTGGATGAGTAAGCGACAGGCTATGGTTGCTTTACCCACTACTAAAGTGGAGTATATGGCAGCTACTCATGCTTGTAAAGAAGCCATTTTCCTTAAGATGCTATTTTTAGATATTGGAATTAATTAGGGTGCAGTGACAGTTTATTGTGATAGTCAAAGTGTGATATGTCTAGCCAAGAACCCAACATTTCATGCAAGGACCAAGCACATTGATGTATAGTATCATTTTGTTAGAGATATGGTCGAAGATGGTAGAGTGAAACTGGTTAAGGTAGAGACTTTGATGAATGTTATTGATTCTTTAACTACGCCTGTGAGCACAAAGAATTTCAGATGGTTTCTATAGATTATGGGCCTTTCGGCCCCTAGCAACTAAAAGTACTAGTAGAATTTGGAAAATAAATGACTAGGTGACTAAAAATTTTAGTCACAACAACTAAAAATGATTAAATTCTACTATTCTTTTGCAACATAGCTATAAATGAGTAAATAAATGACTAATTTGGTCATCGGCTAAAAAATTATTTAGTCACACAAATAAATATGAATAAACAGTTAGTCAAGTGAATACAAATTAGACAAAATTTTGAAAAATATGTTGGGAAATGATTGGTGGGAGTATATTGTGTCTGATTCATTATTTTTGTTTAGCCTGGAAGTACTTGATAACTACACTGAGACTACTTGCATGGGTGTGTGATTCATTATTTTTTTGAGATGTTTTGAGTTACAAAAGCTACTTACACGGGCAATAAAGATTGTTTAGAGAGGACCTAGAGAATTCTTAAAAGGCAGGAAAGGACTTTGGTGTTTGTTGCAAAGTTTTTGAAGTCGATGAGGCCCTCTATAGTGAAGTCAAATTTGGGGACGCCATATACAATGAATTTAGAGGTAATTTGAAACCCTCATTACATTGAACACAAAATATATAGCTTTCTGATTAGAAACTTACAATAGTTACAATATTTTTATTTTAATAATGTTCTTTTATGATCTTGCCACTGTTCTGCTTCATAATTTGTTCGAGCTAAATATAATAAAATTTGGGTGTCAGTGCCAAAATAGAATTTCCTCAAACAATTTTGATACATTTTCACTGCAACCACAAACTATCCTTGTGTAAAGTAAACATGTGCTACATTTAACCACACATTAGGCATATGAACAAAGATGTTTCTTGTTGCAGCTTCTTGTACCTATGTAAAAAATTCCTTTGCAATATCAAATTAACCCATTTTAGCTAGCACAATGGTTGCCCCCTTTGAAGCATAAACATTTCCTAGTCTCTATTCCAACACTTTACAATACAATTCTCTGGCCTTCTCAAGATGTTGTACCTTTACCTTTGGATCCCTCCTCTCATTGAAAAAAGTTGCAAAATAATTCCAATTTCCAAGTGAAATTTCAACATAAGAATTCTTCACATTCAATTCACTTTGTGCAGCTTTAATTGTTTCTTTTGCTTTAAGCTAGTTATTTGTTTTTAGTTCTATTTTTTCAAGCATAGATAAAGAATTTGATGAGTTTTTTTCCACCTTAAGTGCATCCCCAATCAATTTTAGGCTTAGTTGGATCTCATTTTGAGCCTGATCCATGGTTGCAAGATGTAAATATGCATCCACATTATCATGAAACTTGAACAATACTAGCCTGTATAAAAGATTTACTTTTTCAGTATCATGTAGTTGTTCAAACAACCTAGCAAGATTAATTAGTGTTGTGACTTTATCCCATGGTAACTCAAGTGAAACACCACCTTCTTCTAGTCAATGGAAGAATTCCATATCCTTAAAGAGCACAAGAAAAATTGCAGAATTGGCATTAGGGCTTTTATTTATGAATTCAACCCAAATGACATTTCCTAATGCCTCCATAAAAATTTGTTGAGCCAACTCTAGTTCATCACGCTCAAAATTAAGAACCCCAATGTTTTTTAACAATTCAATGGGTACTTCTCTACTCTTCTTCAAAAGAGACTTTGTTGTCTTAAGAGAATCTAAGGCTGCACTGGGGTCTGATGATATTAATAACTCTCCCATCTTGATAAATGCATAGGCATCATATGGATCTATGCAAGTTACCTTTCTTAAATTTTCCAAAGCCTTCTCTGCCTACCCTTGCTGAGCATATATATGGCCTACAACTTTTAAGCTCTCATAGTTCTTAGGGTGGACCTCCAAAACCTTTTCAAAATTTGAGGGAGAAATCTTAATATCTCCCAGCTTCAATTGAACCTATCCACAAAATCCTATGGCCTCGAGCTTTCCTTAACTGATGCCATGTAGTAGCATCTAGTGGTGTCACTTAGTTCATTTGTTCATACTACATATCTTAATTGATTTTCCACTACTTTTAATATAACTCTCCACCAAAACCATACCCACTAATTGAGGTCACTTAGTATCTTTAGTTAGGAGGAGGGGTATTCCTTAGATTTCCTTATTTTTAAAATTTCTCTACTAAACCTTTTTGTTGTTTTCCTCTATTTTCAAAAGACAAAAAGTTAAGAGGAGAGGAAAGGGTTCTCAATAGCTAAATTGAAAGGTGCATTTGAATAAGAACAATATTCCACCATCCTCTAAATCAAATTTAGGGGCACAATTAAAATTCCAAGACTTTGCAATAGGTTCATTTACCTTATCACTATAGGCATTCTCCTTTGAATCTTTATATGTTTCTATCTTCTCTACTCTTCTTCAAAAGAGACTTTGTTGTCTTCAGAGAATCTAAGGCTACACTAGGGTCTAATGATATTAATAACTCACCCATCTTGATAAATGCATAGGCATCACGTGGATCTATGTGAGTTTCCCTTCTTAAAATTTTCAAAGCTTTCTCTACCTACCCTTGTTGAGCATATATATGGCCTGCAACTTTTAAGCTCTCACAGTTCTCAAGGTGGACCTCCAAAACCTTTTCAATTTTTTTAGAGAGAACTCTTAAGATCTCCCAGCTTTAATTGAACTTGTCCACAAAATCCTATGGCCTCTAGCTTTCCTTGATTAATTCCATGTAGTAGCAGCAAGTGGTTTCAATTAGTTCATTTGTTCATACTACATATCTTAAAATATTTTTAACTACTTTTAATATAACTCTCCACCAAAACCATACCCACTAACTAAGGTCACTTAGTATCTTTAGTTGGGGGAGGGGCATTCCTTAGATTTCTTGGTTTTTAAAAGCTTTTGTTGTTTTCCTCCATTTTCAAAAGACGCAAAGTTCAAAGGAGAGGAAAGGACTCTCAATAGCTAAATTGAAAGGTGCATTTGAATAAGAACAATATTCTAGCATAGTAGAATTTCTTTTAGTTGGATAATGGTAGACACAGATAAAGATTCAAAGGAGAATGCCTTTAGTGATAAGGAAAAGAACCTGTTGCAAAGTCTTGGAATTTTAATAGTGCCTTTGAATTTGATTTAGAGGATGCTAGAATATTGTTCTTATTCAAATGCACCTTTCAATTTAGTTGTTGAGAACCCTTTCCTCTCCTCTATATTTTGTGTCTTTTGAAAATGAAGGAAACAACAAAAAGGTTTTGTAGAGAGTTTTTAAAAACCAAGAAATCTAAGGAATACCCCTGCCACAACTAAAGATACTAAGTGACCTCACATTGTGGGTATAGCTTTGGTGGAGAGTTATATTAAAAGTAGTGGAAAATAAATTAATATATATAGCATGCACAAATGAACTAAGTGACACCACTAGTCGCTACTACATGGTATCAGTCAAGGAAAGCCAGAGGCCACAGGATTTTGTGGACAGGTTCAATTGAAGATGGGATATCTTAAGAGTTCTCTCTCAAATTTTGAAAATGTTCTAGAGGTCCACCTTGAGAACTGTGAGAGCTTAAAAGTTGTAGGCCATATATATGCTCAGCAAGGGAAGGTAGAGAAGGCTTTGGAAATTTTAAGAAAGGAAACTCACATAGATCCACATGATGCCCATGCATTTATCAAGATGGGTGAGTTATTAATATTGTCAGACCCCAATGCAGCCTTAGATTCTCTTAAGGCACCAAAGTCTCTTCTGAAGAAGAGCAGAGAAGAAGTACCCATTGAAATGTTAAACAACATTGGGGATCTTCATTTTGAGCATGATGAACTAGAGTTGGCTCAACAAAATTTTATGTAGGCATTAGGAAATGATGTTCTACCTCTACATAAATCTTTGTGGTCGGTTGAAACAAGAGCTATCTCAGTCATCTGTTCCACAAGAAAATTCTACCCTATGAAGAAAAAATGGTTTGCTAAAAGATTCAATTCCATTGCACAGTACGGGTATAATTCAAAGGCTCTACACATATTTTCAATTCCTTCATGAACACTACCTTTTTCACTAACTGTGAGAATCCTACAATTAAAAAATGCAAAAAATTGACCATAGAGATTTTTTCCCATTTCAAACACCAAAATTTCCAAAAAGATGTGTTTAAAATCTACAAAAAAATGCAAATAAAATCACGTTGATTTCCGTGCCAAAAAAACCATGAGACCATAGCTTGTTGCTTACTATTATGCTTTGATATATTTTTTCCAAGCATCCATAGCTTGTTTGAGATCACCTATTTTAGGCTTTTAGCCATAACAACAAGGCAATGAACTATTTGATAAAATGCTTTGGTAGACATGTATGAAAAAGTGGTAGCATAGACAAGGCAATGAACTTTGGAAAAAAATCCTCAAAAAAATGTGGTCTCATGGTGATGGAATGCCATGACGAATGCCATGAAAAGTGAATTGTTATGGATATTCATGAAATTCCATCACCATGAGACCACATTTCTTTGAGGCATCTTTTCAACTAGTTCACTACCTTTTCTATGCTATTTCTTACTATTATGCTTTGATATATTTTTTCCAAGCCTCCATAGCTTTTTCAAAAGCACTTGTTTTAGGATTTTAGCCATAGCAATAAGGCAGTGAACTATTTGATAATAATAAAAAAAAAAATTGTCCCTTATTCTACAATTTTTTGCATTTTGTCATCTATCAGCATATAGTTATTAGTTATGCAATGTGAAGTAATGCTTTGAGTTTGAAATATGTGCAATGCAATGTAATCAAAAATTTGAATATCAATAATAAACATTTGTGATTTAATAATACAATTAGATATCTTAACATTAGGTGAACTAAGCCTTCCCATTACAAACAAAGAAATGATCTCTTAGGTCTAAGTGACACTAAAAACTAGAAATATCTAAATGAGGTGTTGTGAAATAATATTTTAAGTGAAATCAATCAATTCCTATTCCTATTGGGCAATGGATTCAAGATGTGGGTGATATATGCGTCTTAATTCTAGCTACAACTCTAATAATTTGGCACAACAAGACTCTATGGCTTGCACAGATGTGTGATGATGCAATTATATGGTTCTTCTTATTGATCTAAATAAGACTTCCAGGTTACTGTGATTTATTTAAAGGGATTTAATCCTTACTTGAAGGAACCAATTAAAATAAATCACACAATGATAGAAAGTTTGTAACGACAAATTAAACATATACTTGATATACTTAATTTGAATAATAAGGAAATATTAAACTAGAGACAACCATACAATCATACACAATATTATCAACAAATAATTGAGACTAGAATTTGAGCACTAGATTAAATCATCTTCTCAATTGATTGCTTCAAATAGATATTGCAATATAACAGAAGTATCCTCATATATGTTTTTATAAATTCCTATGATGATATAAAAATTCAGTCTTGGTTTCTCTTTTATAAGAGAAGCAACAAGCTTCAAACCATTACAAAATATGGAATCTTTTCAAAATTCATGCCTCTTCATATAAACTAGACATTAGTTTTGCTTACAACATAACTAAGAGAAAATAAAGAAAGTAGACAATATTGATTGGAAGCTCGTGCAGCACTTACAATACACTTGTAGTTCATTAATCAACATAGGAGACCCATGATCATCTAGATCTAGAAAAGTCCCCCTCTCCATGATAGGGTGTTTGAAGGCTCGGTTCTTCCACTGCAACATCTTCGAGGCCCTATTCTTCTAGAGGAGCTAAATACTTTTTCTCCCATTGGTATATTGTGTAGTCATAAGGCCATTTGTATTCTTGAATCTTTGATATATTTTTTCTAAGGTGATTCCTCCATTTGTTATCAAGTAACCCTCTGCCATCTGTAATGAATTTAGAATATCTGGTATCCAAGGCTATCATTCCATCCATGATCAAATTGAGGTTGTGGAAATTCAATTCACCATCCTTTTGTACATGAACAATGCAATTAGGAACAATTTTTCCAAAATCCTTTCTCCATTCACTGAGATTTTTCAATTGGTCATCATCCTTAAACCACTTCTTCAATGCATGAAATAATTCCATCCTTGTTTTGATCTTCTAATCTTCTCCTTTTATAAAATGAGATTGATCTATAGCTATCTTAACCATATCCTCAATTGTCTTTAAAGTTGAAGGAGCTTCCACACTTCTATGTAATACCCTGCATAAAGTTAAGGTATAATGAATTCGCTGCCACTTTTTGAAAAGAGGATCTAGTATAAGTTCATGGGCTTTCATCTGGTCAATTTCTTGGGATAATGAAGTGTAGAAATCATACACACTTTCCAATATGTCCTCAATCATTTTGATCCTATGATCCAAGAATTTTTCCATGAAATTGATGATGATCTAGTCTGTCACTCCCTCCTTGGTTTCATTATTGTCTTTTTTCAACTCTTTGATCTCTTGTATTAGTACATTCATTTTTTCAAAGGATGCACTATCTATATTAGTTGATTGGGTAGTAGGAGGTTGATACAATACTATTTATTTACTCTATGAGGGCCCTACTCCTTTCAATTGCTCTTTCAGTCTTACATTTTCTATGAATAGTTTATTTACCTCATCATTTAAGATTTTTTTTCCTTTTCATATTTTGTCAATTTGTTTTCCATTTCCTTAACAGCAGCACAAGTGAACATGGTCAAGTGCATTGTCATGGTTGCAGCTTCTAAATGAGATGTTTCCTTCAAATTTTTTACCATATTTGTCCCTCTCATCTCTTGAACCACATCTAACAACCTTGGTTTTTTTGTATTTCTTTGCTTGGCCCAAAATTCCAAGGTCTCAATCTTAGGGTTGTACCCTATGCCACTTATCCCCTCATCAGAATCAAATTCAACAATCATCATTGGGTCTTCTTGTTCTCTTACTTGGTCAAGTAATAATATCTTCTTTAGTTGGACATACCTAGGATAATGAGTATATTACTCTTCAAAACCATATCCCTATCTTCTTTTGGGATAATATCAACATTATCAATTCTCATTTCATTGAAAATCTAAGCTACAATATGATCATGTTGAGACTCTTTAGTACCCATCTTGTTTGTCTCTACCCTTTCTTCAAACTCTCTCATTTTCATTTTAACCTGGAAATCCTTAAATTAAGGGTTCTTAATGAAATCATCATCTTCAATAAATTTTTGAGCTACAGTTTCCCTCTCATCATCCTGTATTTCCCTTTCTCCCTGCATATGGATATCAATTTTATCCTCTAGTTTATGAGATTCAGTTCCATGGGTTGGTTGATTAGCTACCTCAACATCATCCTTCAAAATCCTCAGTACACTTGCCACTTCTTTTGTATCTCCCACTTCTTTTCTCGTTGCATAGGATACCAATATATGTGGCTCCTATATCTTATGTTTCTTAGGAAGTGGCTATCTAGGAGGTGATTCTTGAGGAACATGACATACTGAAATAGTTTCAAGAGATGGATTTGAAATTACAATACCACTTGGCCTTTTCAAATATAATTTGCTTGGCCTCTCCTCCTCTGCTATAGACTTAGCATACAATTCATTAAACTTATCAAATATCAAATTTATCCTCTTAAGAGGATTTTCTTCTTCTACAAAATACCCCAAGAAGGCACTATTCTTCTTCTTAATTTCTCCGCACGCAGTTTCATTAGTGTCTCCCATTTTCTTTTCCTCTGATATACCTCTTGGGGGGTGAAGCATTTTCTAATCACATCCTCTTCATAATCCACCTGATGAGTGATTGTGGCCTTTGTGAGGAGGTTTCATCTTGTAAAATTCATATGGCTCTTAGGGTCAAAAACCCTTTCACTTCCAGGCCTCAAATAATATCTTGTCTTAAGGTAATGTAATAATTCTTCAAGGGTGTCATATCCAACAGATAATTCTTCACATGTTGTCAAGTTAGGTATAAATGTACCCTTATTTTGTTTTTTCATGGCAACCTTTTCCATCCACAACATCTACCACATAAATTCTAAAAAGGCTATCCGAAGAGGAACAAGTTTTCGCAATATATGTGGGGCTTGTGGGCACCCATAAATCTTGATTATTGTGACATCTTGCAAAAAAGACTAATCACCAAAGTTATGAGTATGACCTTGTTTTGGTTTCAAATCCAAGGGCCTCAACATTTTTAGTATAGGTGTGTGTAATCTTGGCAATGAGTGGCCAAGAGCTCTCATAACTCTGTACACAAAGTCATCATGGAACAACACAATCATAGTTTTGGCATCTGTTATCCCATGTATAACACCATCGTTACATGGGAAGCAATTTCCCTTGTTGATCAACCTTACCCAAACACATCCTTTTGGTCCATCTATCTTTGTTCTAGTGAAATATCAAGTGACATAGTAAATAATAGTGCCTAAATGTTATAGGGGCCCTATTCTCTCTAACTTACAGGAAGCCTTCATGCAATGCCTTCTAAAGATATGAGGAAAATTCATATTCAATGTTTGTCTTGAGGTTCTGAATTCTCATAGCCATCATCATCAAACTAATTAGAATTTTTTCTTGTGCATCTATCCCAAGTACTTGACAGAAAGAAAACTAGGTTTTCTTGAAATAAATATAAAAATATTGTACATCAAATGGTTCGATGGCAGAGGGAGAGATAAGTATCACCTTGTTGTTAACACCCCTTTTCATGTATATGGGGATTTCATCACTTTTGTGTGTTCTCCTTAACCTAATATATTCTTCCTCACTCTTTTGCAAGTCAACCTTAGTGAGGGCATGTTTGTTTAGATTGAAGCATTCAATGATTGCATCTTTTGTTAATATTACCAAGGGTGACCCATTTGTTATCCTCACAGACCTGGTAGCAGGGTGGTAATTCTAGGCTACAACTCTAATGAACTCCACAACTATGAAGACATTTGGGAAAATTATCTTAGCTAAGTCTAATGTCCATGGATTTGATATTGGAATTCTCCCTTCCCTCTTTTCATAGAAATATCAAAACAATTCCCACTCTGAAATAGGAATGAGGGCATCCATACAACCATGATTTGTATCATTGAAAACCTTCTTGTATCCTTTCTCAGTTGAGTTCTAGGAAAGATATCTAAGATAGATTGTTGTAATGATCTCTTTTTACCCTTAGGCTCTTCCTTCTTGGTCTCAGATTCTTTCTTTTTAGGCTACATGATACCTAATGTTGATCTCTTTTTACCCTTAGGCTCTTCCTTCTTAGTCTCAAATTCTTTCTTTTTAGGTGGCATGATATCTAATGTCAACCTCTACTCAAGCTAACTGTTTAAATGTAGGATTTCAAACAATTATATGCTTGTAAAGCTACTTTAGTAAGTTCAATGTACTTACCCAGTATGTGATAGTTGCATAACTTTTCCCTATTGAACTCCTAGCTTCCTACATGACAATCCTTGCAAATGAATTTGAAAAAAAATTTGAGTTCACAATTTTAGTGGCTTATGAGTCTGGTCATGTCATCATTAATATCAACCTTATGCCAAGTATTATGTAATCAGCTCATATTTCAAGTTTTAATGTGCGCTATTTATTTTCACAAGATCTCAAGGCTATTAAGAGTTATGCATTTAATACTGCAACTAGTAATTATGCCTTGATAGTCTATACCACAACACCATTGCCTCTTTCTTTAACTGGTGTGGGACAGCGGGGCCATAAATCTTTTTATTTATCAAACTTATCATTGTACCATTGTCTTGAGATTTCTCTATCATGGGATAGCGAGGTGTATACTGCTATAATGTAAACTTCCTTATGCTTCATCACAGGGCAACGGGTCCTCTTACCGCACTACCACTATTTACTATCTCCTTCCTTGCGGGGTGGCGGATTCCTTGCTATACTGCAATGTTCACTTTTCCTTGTCGTGGTACTGCGGTTATAATGTAATTAAGCTCTTTAATACCGCCCAACTGCACCTTTATTATAATACCCCCACGGTATTATGATGAATAATTTTATGTTGTATGTTATATAGTACCAGCCCATTAAGGGTTCAAATTGTTGTTGTGGGATTGCGGTAAAGGAATTTTATGGATGTAAAATATCTAGACATGTTTTTACTTAAGTATATATGATGAATTTTTGGCTTTGTTTAGGTCTTTCAATGTCAACCAGACCTTAAAAATTTATATGTTTGATTACAGTGGGGAGGCTCAGTCAAAAATAAAAAGGAATATAAAGGACAAGGCTTAGGTCATGGAGCTCAAATTTAATTGTGATCATGGAACTAGGAAAATTTTGAAGGTTCTACACACCTCATGATAAACTAGACTATTTTTCCTTTATCCTACTTGTGTTATGTTTTTATGAGTCTTTTTCTTGTGAATATATCCCTAAAGAAAATTTGTCTGATACTTGTAATTGTAAACATCTTCTTGGTTTTTTACTCCAAATTCAATTTAATCTATAAACTAAATTCTATGTTAAGTTTCCATTTGTAGTTATCAGTAGATTGGAAAGTCAAAATTTATCAACTTATGAACTCAATAAATTTTTACTGATTCAAGTTGTTGATTTATATATTATTGTTTATTTGGACTTCAGGGAATGAGGAAAAGGACTATAAGGCAAAAATTAGATGATAGTGATCATAATGCTAAAATTTCAATGACAAATTATGAGCTCTTGCATAGTGAAAAAGTGGCCAAGAATAATGAATATTTATCAAGTCTTGGTTTGACAAACAAGCAAGTCAAGGAAATCCACTAAGTAGTATATTATCTATTTAATAGTGTTTAATGAAATTTTATAGGAAAGAGCTTTATGTGTATAAGACATAATATGATATTTTTCTTTTTTTGTAGGAAAGAAAAAGAGTGCAAAGGAAATGTGGAGAAAAAACAAAAGGAAAGAAAAGATACAGTGATGTCACCTCGTAAAATCCAATGCATTTGTGATTCAAAAAATGCAGTTGGTGAAAAAAATAGTTGTGATGATGTGCAACCTGATATAGTACATGGTAATGTGTAGCTTGAGTAAGCACATGGTTATGTGAAGCTTGATATAGCACATGGTGATGTACAATGTTGTGATGATCTCTTAGCACAAAGTCTAAGAGAGTGTATTGAACAACATCAAAGCAAAGGAATAGGAGGACTATAGATGATTTATTCATCAATAAAGGATGTGTTTAAACTGAAATACGTGGAGACCGGTACTAATCTACCTACTCATGCCACACTTGATGTGGCCAAGGAGCATGAAGTTTCAGTTAATGAAAGTCATGAAGAGAGACTCCTAGTTGCATTTGTTGTGCCTTAGAGTGAACCTGTTGCATCTAGAAATTTTGATGGAACTAGTGGATTAGCTAGAAATACTAGTAGTGGTTTAATAGAAGATGTCTCCTTTTGTCAAAAGATAAAGATTGAGTCAATATTTGTACATATCTATAGAGAGGAATGCAAAAGAAAGAAAATTAGAAGGCAATAAGTCATTCTTGGTTGAAGTATCGAGAGATGGTGAGCCCAATGGGCTAAATGTTATAAAGTGGGCCATCGAATTGGGTGTAAGACGTAGGGACCATTTGGATATTTGTAAATCAACTTTTGCAGAGAAAGATCCACGAACTATGGAAAATGTTATACAAAAAATGGAAAATGCTTTTGAGACCACTGGTGGACAAATCTCTAGAAAATATTACAATAAAAAGATGAGAATTTTGATGAACAATTTTAGATACAATTAAAGAAAAACAATCATGGAGGGAAAAGATAGGTTAGACTCCACTCTATCTCCCAAAAATTGGGAGGCATTGAAAGAAAGTATGCATTTCGAAGAATATTTGGAAAAGAGTAACAAAGGTAAGAGAGCAAGAGATAATGTAAAGGTTTGATATACATTTCACTGAGGTGGGTTGCACACCAAAATGGAAAAAAATTTAGTAAGTGTATGGATTTTTGGTTTAATTTAGATTGTGTTATTAATTTTGATTTATATGCTGAAATCGACATTGTATTTTAGGTGGAAAACATAAATAGAGAAGCAGGTGCAGAAGACATTGTCAATTATATGGCCGCACTAGATCCTAGTAAATCTAATAGTAGGATGAAGTGGAAATCTAATTTGTCAACAGATATTTCACAGCCATTTGTTCAATTCCCAGTAGAAGCCTCTATAGATCATGTTAACTCAAATGAACTAGGGTACCAAAAGGTAATGAGTTGCATATTTAGTCTCACTTGGCAAGTTTCACAGTTGGCTACTTTTGTTAACCCTATGGTTTCTACATTGAATGAGAATAAATCCATGGATTCAAATGAGGTAAGAGGTTCTATTCATCTCATTTCTTCTTGTTTTGCAATTATGTATACAAATGTCTCTCAATATGTAGATTATTGAAATATGAGCATAGGAGAATCCAACCCAGTTTCTTTATTGTTGGAGTGATCCTGAAAATGTTCTTTTGGAAAAATTTATAGCTTGCATTCTCTACTTGACTATTGAATGCTTTGTATATTTTTTTGTGCAATGGTTAAACCACATGCAAAGCAGTTTTATCAAAGCAATAGGAAAACAAAATCGCCTTCACGATGTCAACATATTTTTCGATATTGATAGTGATCATGATGAAGTGGACAAGAATGTGCAACACAGTCATCTTAATTGTCCTGAAGTTGAGGTAATTAATATAATAGTTGTCAATTATCTATCCCAATTTTTTGTCATTCTTCATGCTTAAAATGTTCTTTTGGACAAAAATTATAGATTTTTCATTCTTTAAGTTGTAAGTTAATTTGTGCCAATTTTTTGTCATTCTTCTTTTGGTTAAAAATTTATAGCTTTTGTATTCTTTAAGTTGTAAGTTAATCTGTTCCAATGCTTTATCATTCTTCATGCTTAAAATTTTCTTTTGGATAAAAATTTATAGCTTTTGTATTCCTTACTTGACTTATATTAATTTTTTCATGATGATTAAACCACATGTAGAGCAAATATATGAAAGCAGAATGAAAAGAAAAAGGCACTGACAATAGAACTCTATACAAAGTTGTACAACTTCATGTCTGCAATGGCGTTCATAGTGATTATGATAATGAACTCAATGAGCATGTACATGATATTCATAGTGGTGGTCGTGTTGAAGACAAGGTCAGTGATGTGAAACCACATGCAAGTAAGTACTATTCAAGTAAGTAATTTTTTTTTTATTATGTAAATAAGGGTAATCATTACCTATTTGATAGAATCCAGTTAGAATAGTA
Source organism: Sequoia sempervirens (assembly GCA_007258455.2). Lineage (NCBI taxonomy): Eukaryota > Viridiplantae > Streptophyta > Pinopsida > Cupressales > Cupressaceae > Sequoia > Sequoia sempervirens. Next base: position 145,567,458 of record VDFB02379711.1, on the reverse strand, counting down.
GTGAAGTGTAATTATCTAGTATACATAGATTATGGAAATAAGGGAGAACATATAACTTACATATGGAAGCTTAGAGCTTAGTTGTAATAGAGTGAATACATAGATTTTGACAATGCATTAATGCATTGTGTTCAGGGATGTCATGGTCCTCACTTGGGGGGACTCCATTGCCAATCCATGTCGATTTTTGGAGTACTCATATAGTCTAGCACAATTGTAGTCTTTCCCTCCATTTGTTTGTACCTCACAATGAGTTAGGTTTTTTTCAAAGTAAAAAGTTGCTTCTTTGTTATTCAACATAATCAAAAAAAGCACATACAAAAACTTCTTTGTTCCAAGACATAAGACATTACATACAGCTTTCAAAAACAATATAATGTGTGTTTTATATCTCAATATAATGTGTATTTTTTTTGTTTTTGCATACATATATTGATAAACTCCAAGAAGGGGATAAAGTTGAGGTTTTGGATCCGTTTGATGGTGTTGTTGTGGGAATTGGGTAGATTCACTCACTATCTATTGTACATGGAGTCAAATTGAAAGGAAATGGATATGCAAATGTAAGTATTTTAAAGGTCACAAGTAACATACCCCTTGCTTATGAAGACAAAATAGATGGAGTTGTCCATCTTTTAGAGAAAGAAGGGACCTTCACACAATGGCCACTAAAATATTTGAAAAAAATGGCAGTTGATGTTTATTATGTAGTACTAGTTGTTAGAAAGCTTGTCCCACTACTTTATGCAATAGTTTGAATGTGTTGTTCATGGATCTTAGTGTTTTTTGTCTGTTTTGGAGTTATATAAGAAAAAAAGTCATTATAACACAATTTTCTCAGTCACAACATTGAGAAACACATTTGTAATGGTACATTTTCAAAGCAAAGACGCGTATTTTTGTCTTGTATGTATTGTAAGAACATGTTTTCTCAATAAAATTTTAGTATTTTTCCTTCTTAATAGTTGTTTCATTATGTAAAAATGAATGATTGATTATGTTTTTCTATGTTGTTTATGTTTAAACCTCAATTAAAGCATTGCCTCATTTCTAGCACTTATAGGCAGAAATTAGTGAACAAAAACAATTAAATAAACTACCAATTGACTAAATATACTACCAACTAACAAAAATCAGCAAATAAATATGACTAAATATAATGATTATGTAATTAATAAACAATGTATCAATATATTACCAGTTGATAGAAATCAGTGAACAAAAACAATGAAATAAACTACCAAATTGATCAACATGATGATTAAAATTAATAACTAAATACACTACCAATAAAAATGACTAAATAAGTGACTAGTTAACAACAATCAATGACTAAATTAACAACTAAATATATTAGTGAATAAAAAGCAACTAAATAAGTGACCAAATTACAGCAATCAATGACTAAATCAATGACTAAATAAGTGACCAGTTAAATATATCTGTGAATAAAAAATGACTAAATAAGTGACCAGATTACAGCAATCAATGACTAAATTAGCAACAAAATATATCAGTGTTAATAAAAAATGACTAAATAAATGACCAGATTATAGCAATCAATGACTAAATCAACGACTAAATATACTACCAAATCGATCAATCAAAAATTTAGTCATCAATATTATAAATGACTGGCAATAAACTACTAATGGTCACGTGATCATCTCCAATCATTTCTATGCAGTTTTTAGTAGTTTTTTTAATCATATATTGCTATTTCTATACTAGTGGAGACAATATTTACTCCCTCCCATTGCTCTTGCAAGGTGTTTGACAAGTGGGAGATTTGTTGGGAAAATGTGTCTCAACCTTGCAATTATATAAAGGTTAGTATTGATAGGATATATATATATATTTCCTAGTTACACCGATAGGTGTACTATACAATGGCATCAAGGGAGAGAAGTGGGATGTGTGTAAACAATTTTTTGTTAATTTTTTTAGGAAACTACTAAAATGGCCAACATACATTAGATAAATGGTACAATGTAAATCTAGATTATTAATTATTAGGTTTTTGATCTAATGGTGGATATTTTGTTGGCATGTCTTGCCCTAGAATGTAACTCTATTTATGAGGGTGTTGTATTACGGGTGTGGTAGAGAGATGGTGATGTATTCTAAGAGTCTGATATCGATCGTGTTGTCTTTGGATCTCTGAGTGGTGATACTCATGTGAGAAGCTTTCTCTACAAGTATATTGTAATGTTTGTGATTTCTGAATAATGTATTGGGCGACTTTTGCAGTGTGGGGTTTTTCTCCCGAAAGGGTTTTCCCCACGTAATTCACTGTGTCGTGGTATCCATGATATTTATGTTTATTTTTATTTAGTTTCTATAACTATTAAAGATCTGTAAATTTTTGCATTATTCTCCTCTCAAGATTAGTGTAGGAATTTTTTCCTCTGCCTTAGCTTCCTTACATTGCACTGTACAATGATCCAAAAACCCAAATTTGGATATAGCAACTTCCAACAACCAAGAACAATGTTATACCTCAAATCCTTACTAACATAGCAGAAAATCCCAAAGTAAAACCTGGAGCAAACACTGAATGCCTACAACCATCCTTTATTACAATTCTATCAATATCCTCGACATATATGGACAATAACTATCATCAATAATGTATCAATGACAACAGTAACTAGTTGAAAATGAGTTAACTAGTTGACATTAATGACAACACCTTCATTCTTGCAACACACTGCACTTGTCAAATATTTTCGTCAATCTTCTATCATTGACCTTCTTTTTCAACTCTTTTCCCAATTTCTCTTCCAAGCCAATGGAATAGTCCTTAAAGGAATCAAGCAGCAACTTTAATTTTTCCACACTAGAAAAAGACTCATCAATGGTAGCTCTAGGGATGCCTTCCTGCAACACTTTGACTACTTCTTTAGTGAATTTTGTGCTCTTTTTGTGAGTTTGTAATATTTCCTTCCTTGCAAAAGTATGAAACACATCAAAAAGTTGAAGCTCCTACAAGGGAGCAATTTTTTCCATGTCAACTTGACCCTACTTCATAAGAAGTTGTAGCAGTTGCACAGATACAATAGGTTTAAATTGCAACTACATGTCTAGCAAACCCTTGAGTGAATAACCAGAGGATTCACCAACAAATTTTGTCCTTCCTTCTTCTTTCTCCTCACTCTTCTCCTTTTCAACACTTGCGAACTCTTCCTCAGTCCTTTCTTCTTCAGACTTCTCATCATTTTCTGGATTAAGTTGGTCTTTAATTTTTTGTGCCTCTAGTTTTTTCAGGACTCTTTAAGTGTCTTCTTCTCTTCCTTGCCAAATTTCTCATTCAAAGAGGGTAATTTTTATTCATTTTGTGCTTCATCCTTCTCTAAGATTTCTTATTTCTCTTTCTCCTACTCCTCTACAACCATTTTCTTCACTTCCAAAGGTATATTATGTTGGAATGTGATGTTGTTGATTGTTGTCTTTAATGGTTGTCATTGATGTTAACATATCTTGGTTGATTGATTTTGATGCTTTGGTGATCTAGATTGGCATGCTCCGGATGTTGTGTTGTGATGATCTATCTTTGGTTGTGCTTGTCCTGGTCCCATTCATTTTGCAACATAATGAGATACACTCTTATGGGTCCAGACCAATCTGGAAATTGACTAATATACCCCAAAATATTATTTGCATTATAACGTGTATATTCTATTTTTGGATATCATGGTAGTGTGTTGATTTGAGAGAGGAGGTTCTGATTAGTCCACATTTCATTCCTCTCCAGCATAGGAATGTTTTATGGTGAGCTAATTCAAATTGTGTTTGGAAGATTTAGGAGATTATGAAGAAATTGTGTTTGGCCAACTTAGGAGTTTATGGAAGCATGGAATAGTATAAGTAAAAGTTGATTCTGTTCAATGAAATCAAGTGTGAGGAATGCAAAAATCCATAAATTGTGAAGTATGTGAAAGTATATGACTGAAGGCAGTAGACACTGAGATTCTATCCAGTGTCATTATTGGTGACAGTTATTTCAGCCATGGATTCTCTTTCATCATTATTCTAGCAGTGAGTCATTTTTTGTTGGTAGTGAGCCCTTTTTTTGTAGGCAGTGAGCCTTTTTATCTTTGGCTATAATAGCCAGGTAATGAGCCCACTGGAAATGAGCCTTACCTGTAGTGAGAAACTAGGTAGTGATCCCTTTGTAAAAATCGCCTTAACTGATGTTTTATAATTAAGAATTAGCATTTTCTGTGGTTTTTCCCTTCTTGGGTTCCCACGTAAATTCTAGTGTTCTTTGTGCATGGTGTTTTTATGTGCTTTCATGTTCTTATCTATCTAATTGATTTAAGTTTGCTCCAAATTAATTAAAGTCAAGAAAATTGTTTTATAATAACTGATTCTGTTGGATCTCAGTTGTGTTTATGGTTTGTCCTGGATGACAAAATCTCTGATCCTTATGATTTACAATGGCACTTCTTTGATGTCTCTTGGCTATTACAAAAAGTTATTTGTTATGTTTTAATTTCATGGTGATGAGAATTCTAGTTCAAGCTATGAATGCTATTTCTGTGACTGACAAAGCTTGTAAGTTGGTTTCCTTGTCAGGATGGTTCTCTTTGCATTTCACAGGCTTTCACATTTCAGCATGAGTATGGCAGGGTCTCCTCGATCCTCTTTGAAATGTCTGAGTTTCCTATAGGAAAGACATTTCTGATGTCTTAACAATTTAATTTTTTCTTATAGGCAGGTTTCGGTGTGACATTGTTCATTGTCTCGGCGACAGTAGTTATATCGGCATAAGTTAAATCTATCGATATGTGGTCTCAGTGATATTGGTTGGTCACATCGACCGGCACAGGAAAGAATCATATTGGCATGCATTATCCCATCGGTATGATGTCACAGTGAGATTGCATTGTTACACCGACGGATGGTGAATGGATGCGTATTGGCAAAAGTCAGGGTTCTCGGGATAAGTTCTTAGCGATTCCCTTGTGTCTCCCTGACCCACTTCTAAATGGAAGTCTATCGGCAAAGGTTGTGGCTTTGTTGAAATGTCATAGCGATTTAGTTATGTCACACTAACCGATGGTGGATGGAAGTCCATCGGCAAGAGCTTAAGGTTTCAGCGTGATGTCATAACAAGTGAGCAAATTCACCCGACCACTGTTGGAATCTCGGCAGGACTTCTCTTTGGCTTTTGGCGACAGAAAAAGTGTTGTAATCGGCATATGGTCTCTCTGAAGACATATTGTCTTACCAATCGTGTTCAAAAAATTCTTATCGGCAAAAAAAAATTTCTTCAGTATAATGTCATAATGAACCCTGTAGGTCTCACCGATGGAAAATTTTAAGGGCTCTCGGTGAAACTTAATGTATTCTATGAAACGTCTTCCCGACAGCATTAGGTTACAGCGACAGTATTAAACAAGATCGAAGGCTCATCGGTAAGAAAAACCATTGGTCACGGCGACAATGTGTATCGAATGTCTTTCGGAATGACAAAGGTTGTTCTCCAAGAGTCTCCCCAAAAGTTGTTTGCTACAGTGATTGTGAATGAAACAAAAAGGGCATCTCGAAAAGAAGCTTCCTCATGTCTCAGTGAAAGAACATTTTACTAAGGAAGACCATCGGTGTAGCATGATGTATTCGCCATGTGTTCTTCCCGACTCTGGTGGTTCTTAGCGAAAGCGACAACCATAAGGTTGTCTGGAAATGCTAGAGTTGCCTATGGCATAACATGTCTTCAATTGAATAGAAAGTCACTTAGGGAAAACATTTTGAGAGTATTCTTTTTGGTTGGGTATCAAACCCTAACCTAGCCGCCATCATGAATGTTTACGTTTCTGTTGCTACTGACTGTAACGGTTTCTACAGAGGTCTATGGAAGCCCTGTTTGATGCGCCTCTCTGGTTGGATGCTCGACTGTGGTTGATGGAGTCATGGGAGTTACAGATTTGTCTGAGAAATAATCTCACAAGCTTCAGAAGCTGGGTGAAATGGCTCTTGTTTTTGGTTGGTTGTTCTGCCATTACTTCTAAAGTCTGTTACTTTCCTGGCATTTATAAATAGAAGCAGAAAATTAAGTTTTCGGTTTGGCTGTTATTGTAATTCAAAATAATATCATTCTTTGACTGTATGAAATTGTATGGATAAACTCTGCAATAAAAGAGGCAAAGACTTTGTAAATTTCTTCTCTATGTAGTATTTTGGGGATTTAGTTATTGAATCTTTAAGGTACTTTGTAGATGAGAAAACAGAGAGATATGTGCTTAACTGAAAATAGAGAAATCCTATGAATCATCACTATTGTTCAAAAAGTAAACTGAGGGGTTGGTACTCCTTGAGATACATATCTCTAAATGAGGGGTTGGTGCTCCTTGAGTGGGTGCTCAAAACAGCCTATAAGGCATTGTGAACAGTTGATTAAAAGATTAAGCCTGGAAGGCATTTAGGGAAAAGTTTTTATACCCCAGGAGGGTTTTCTACTCGGCAAAATATAGTGCCTCTTTGTTCTTTTGTGTTCTCTCTGGTTTACTTTGCTGTTGTTGTTTTTGTTCATTGTTAAGTCATTATTTTTCTCAATTCTATTTATGAATGATTACATTCAACTCATGAATGCTTTAATCAGAATGATATTGAGATCAAATCTGATCTGTGTGTTTAAATATGTTAAAAATCAGTCAAATAATTAAGACATTGATTCACCCCCCCCTCTCAATGTTATTTTAACTCCAACAGATTCACCCCCCTCTTCGTTATCCAGATTGTTCTACAATTGGTATCAGAGCTTTGGTTCCTCAAAGAATAGCTTAACCACTTGGGGTAGATCCGATGGTGCACAAATTGACAATTCTTGTGTTTGATGGATCTAACTATAGTTTCTGGAAAGTGCATATGATAGGTTATTTGATCTCTCTGGGCTACAAGACTTGGAAAGCAATTGAGAAAAAATATGTTGAACCAGAAACTGGTCCTAGTTTTGTAGATGAGATTTCAGCCTATGAAGAGAATGAAAAGGAAAGGTATGCAATCTCTAGTGCTTTGTCTAAGACTAGGTTAACAAAAGTTATTTCATTGGGAACTACTTATGAAGTTATGAAAAAGTTGAAATAAATCTATGAAGGAAATGATAGAGTCAAATTATCAAAGAAGTTGACAGCTAAGCACAGATATGAAAACTTGAGGATTGAAGAAGGTGAGGATATAGCAAGCTACTTTCAGAGAGTTGACAGTGTAGTAAATGAAGTCAAAAACCAAGGAGGCGCTCTGATAGATGAAGATGTTATGGAGAAGATTCTGATGACCCTACTGGAAAGCTACAATGACAAGATCTTAGCTATTGAGGACGTTTATGATCCAAATAAATTCACCAGAGAGCAACTATTTGGCACCTTGACCGCATTTTAGATGAGGAAATTTGGAATAGAAAAAGAGAAATCTGAAATATCCTTCAAAGCCACAAAGATAGAAGAAGATCTAGATGATGAAAGTTTAGATGAGTTGGAAGAAAACTTCACAAGGAAACTGAAGAAAGGTATCGGTAAGTACAAAGGTATGTTACCTCTTAAATGATTTAGATGTGGAAAGATTGGTCATTTAGCAACTAAGTGTCTAGAAAAAGGAACAAGGAAAAAGTTTTAAAAGATCAATAAGAAGGCCTATTATGTTAATGAGAATCTCGGCATCTTAGATGATGAATCAAATCATGAGGATTATTTGTTTTTGGTGGAAAAGGATGAACCTAGATTTCATATCTCTAATATTTGTCCAAAATCTAATGATAACACTAAAGTTGCATTATTTGTTAAAATAAATAGAGATGAATGGTTGATTGATAGTGGATGTTTGAATCATATGACCGGTGACAAAAGTAAGTTTGTGAAGCTTGAGAAATATGATGGAGGTTCTATTAGATTTGGAGATGATAAAACAACACAAATTGTTGGACTTGGTTCTATTACTTGTGATGGAAAACATAACACTAGTAATGTTTACTATGTGAAGGGTTTATATCATAATCTTATGAGTGTTGGGTAGATGTGTGAAAATGGCTATAATGTGGTGTTTTAGGATGATGGTTGTGAGATCCAGAAGAGATTCGGAAATGTTATTGTAGATGGAAAAAGAACAAGTGGGAATATGTATCAACTAGAAGGAGCTACAAAGAGATGCTTATTTTCTCAGTCTAATGACAATTGGCTCTGGCCTCAGAGGATGTGTCACATCAACTTCGACAATTTGGTAAGGACAATTTCAACAAGGGTAGTCAAAGATTTTCCAAGATTGACCAAACCAGACAGCACTATCTGCAAAGGATGTCAAGAAGGAAAGCAGACCATAGAAATGTTTCAAAGAAAAGAAGAATCATCTACTAGTTTGTTGGACCTTGTACACACTGACCTATGTGGTCTGACCAAAAAAGGAAGCTTACAAGGTGAGAGATATCTTATGTTTTTAATAGATGACAATTCTAGATTAGCCTGGGTTACATTCTTAAGAGAAAAATTAGAGGCTTTAGAAAAATTCAAGGAAAGAGTTGAGAATGAAGTTGACAGAAGAATCAAGTGTTTAAGATCTGATAGAGGAGGAGAGTTCACTTCTAATGAATTCAACAAATTCTGTAAAAAACATGGTATTAAAAGACAACTATCTACCCCTAGAACACCTCAGCATAATGGTGTAGTGGAAAGAATGAACTGGATAGTTCAAGAAGTAGCTAGAACAATGATCAATGAAGCAGATTTACCACAGGTCTACTAGAGAGAAGTAATACACATAGCAGTTTACACTCTTAATAGAATATTGTTTCAAAGGAAATATGGAAGGAAATCATATGAGCTATGGCATGGAAGAGCTCCCATAGTAAAGTACTTCAAAAAAATTGGAAGCAAATCCTACATCCAGAGAGATGAGGAAAATCTTGAAAAGTTCGACAGCAGAGCTGATGAAGGAATATTTGTAGGTTACTCTACAAGAAGCAAAGTGTACCGGTGTTACAACAAGAGAATGAACAAGATAGTTGAAAGTGTGAATGTGAAAGTAGATGAAGATATTAAGAGAAATCCTGACATGAATATTAAATATGAATCAGATGATGACAAAGAAAAGAAGGATAAGAAAGAAGAAGAGATAGAGGAGGCTCCAACAACTACAACTAAAACCCCAAAGTATGTACAAAAAACCCACTCTAAAAACCAAATTATTGGAGATAAAAATAAGGGAATCATCACAAGAAGCAAAGTAGCTCAAGAGCAAGTGTTATTGTGTCTACTCTCATAGACTAAGCCAAATATTGTGGAAGAAGCATGAAATTATCATAATTGGGTGAAGGCAATAAAAGAAGAGCTTGATCAGATAGAGAAAAACCAAACTTGAGTACTTGTGCCCAGATTGACAGACAAAAATGTAATTGGAGCAAAGTGGGTATTATAGAACAAGCTGGACGAAAACAGAAAGGTAATGAGAAACAAGGAAAGATTGGTTTGCAAAGGTTACACTCTCGAAGGTATTGACTTTGAAGAAACATATGCCCCTGTTGCCAAGATGGAAGCGATCCGTATATTCTTAGCTTTTGCAGCTTTTAATGATTTCAAAGTCTATCAAATGGATGTAAAATCTGCATTCTTGAATGGAGAACTAAAGAAAGAAGTCTACATTGAGCAACCGGAGGGATTCAAGTCTGGAAGTGACCTAGATGTTGTTTGCAGGTTGAAGAAAGCTTTGTATGGATTGAAGCAGGTACCTAGAGCCTGGTATGGTAGATTAGACAAGTATCTAGTTGGACAAGGATTTTAGAAGGGATTTGCTAATAGTAATTTATACTACCGAATTCACTCAGATCAAATGTTGATTGTTGTGGTCTCTGTTGATGACATAATTTTTGGAGGAAATGATGATATGTGCAAAAAATTTACAGATGAAATTTAGAAGGAATTCAAAATGTCTATGATAGGTGAGTTAAATTTCTTCCTTGGACTACAAGTAAATCATAATAGAAAAGGAATTTTCATCTCTTAGTCCAAGTATACCAAATAATTATTGAAGAAGTTTGGGTTGGAAAACTCCAAACCAGTTTGTACACCTATTGTTACTGGATGCAAATTGACAAAAGAAGATTCACCTAAAGTTGATGCAAGCATGTATAGGTCAATGATTGGAGGATTGTTATATTTGATTGCTACCAGATCGGACATTATGTATGTTGTTTGTTTAGCAGCTATATTTCAGCAAGAACCAAAGGAATCACATGTTGTTGCCGTAAAAAGGATCTTTAGATATTTGAAGGGTACAGAAGTTATGGGGTTATGGTATCCAAAGGACTCAAATTTCACTTTGACAGCTTATACTAATATTGATTGGGCCAGATGTGTTGATAACAGGTGGAGCAAACCCTGAAGGACATTGGCATATCATTTGACAAACCGAACTCAATTATGTGTGATAATACCAGTGCAATAAACATTTCCAATAATCTGGTACAACACTCTAGAATGAAATATATATCCATTAGATATCATTTCTTTAGGGAGAAGGTATTGGACAAGGAGTTCAGACTTGAATGTGTACCTATAGAAGAGAAGATTGTAAACATTTTCACAAAACCATTGAGAAAAGACACTTTTGAGCATCTCCGGAAGAAGTTAGGGGTTCTACCCCCTCCTAATCTACAATAGTGTGTACCAGGGTGTGTATTGTTCCAAGATATTACATGTTCACTCTTATCTAGATCAATGCTAGGAGGCTTCCTCGTAGGGGGAGCAGAGTGAGTTTTTCAAGGGAATTTTTTTCCCTTTGTCCTTGATGTCAAAGGGGGAGAAGAAAAGAAGACAAGAAGATATTGATATTTGAGTTTTTTGGTTTGTTGTTGATGGATGTTTCCATCAATGACAAAGGGGGATATTGTTGGAATGTGATGCTATTGATTGTTGTCATTAATGGTTGTCATTTATGTCAACATATCTTGGTTGATCAATTATGGTACTTTGGTGATCTAGATTGGTGTGCTCCAAATGTTGTGCTATGATGATCTATCTTTGGTCATGCTTGTCCTAGTCCCATTCATTTTGCAATATAATTAGATACACTCTTATGGGTCCAGACCAATCTAGAAATTGACTAATGTTCCTCAGAATATTATTTTCATTGTAATAACGTGTATATTCTATTTCCTAATATCATGGTAGTGTATTGATTTGAGCGAGGAGGTTCTGATTGGTCCGTGTTTTATTTCTCTCCACCGTGGGAATATTTTGTAGTGACCTAATTCAAATTGTGTTTGTCCAACTTAGGATATTATGAAGACATTATGTTTGGTCGACTTAAGAGTTTATGGAAGCATGGAATGGTATAAGTAAAATTTTATTTTGTTTTATGAAAGCAAGTGTGATGAATGTGAAAATCCATACATTGTGAAGTATGCAAAATTATATGACCAGAGGCAACAGACAGTGAGATTCTATTTGGTGTCATTGTTGGTGATAGTTATTTTAGCGACTGATTCCCTTTCATCATTCTTTTGGGAGTGAGTCATTTTTTGTTTGCAATGAGCCTTTTTTTGTAGGAAGTGAGCCTTTTTGTCTTTGGCTATAATAATCAAGCAGTGAGCCTTACCTGCAGTGAGCAACTTGGTAGTGATCCCTTTGTAAAAATCACCTTAACCAGTGTTTTATAATTGAGAATTAGCATTCTTCATTTTTTTTCCCTTCTTGGGTTTCCACATAAATTTTGGTGTTCCTTGTGCATGGTGTTGTTATGTGCTTTCATGTTCTTATCTATCTAATTGATTTAAGTTTTCTTTGGATTAATTAAATTCAAGAAAATTGTTTTATAATAACTGATTCACCCCCCCTCTTAATTATCTAGATTGTTCTACATATTATCTGTTGTCACATCTTCTTGAATGTCCTTTTCTGTAGGATCATGTTCTGGTACATGCTCAATAGGATCATTAACTTTTGGGAGAGTAGTATCATATTACATTTCACTTTCCCTGCCAAGAGACACTCTTAGTTCTTTTGCAAGTTCTCCTAAATTTTTAGTGTCTCACTTTTCAACCCCTCAATATCATCCTTTTCCCTTCTCATCGAGGTGTTGACTCTTTGTCTTGTTCTAAATTCTCTATTGTACAATTGTGCCAATCTTGCTTTATCTTCTTCAAAAAGAGAAGAACCAATCTTCTCTAGGGCATACTCCCTTATTTTGGCATCCTCATCTATTGCCTCTTACCTTCTCATGCTCAAAACATTCTTTAAATAATCTAGTAGTTGATCTTGAATTTGTACTAGGCTAGTACAAAAGGTTACCATATACTTCACTATTTCTTTCTCTATTGTAGCCTTGTCTACTTCATCATGTCTTGAATACATTTTTCCAATCTCTTCTAGAATTTTGTGCTCAAAAATTCCATTAAATAGAGCATCTAACCTTAGAGGGCTATATTTTCTTTTTGGAGGGGTCTTTTCCTTCTTCCACTTAGCTTTTTTTAGCTTTTCTTCTTTTCCAGACTTCTTCTCCCTCACATTTATTTTGAATGCTTCCTTTTGCTTCTCCACTTCTTCTTCATTGTTGGTATCAACAATGTCAATTATTTTTTCTTTGCACTTGTCTCTTGAGGCACATCAGATTTTATTTTTCAGACCAACTAAGGTCCTTCTTCATCTTCTTCTTATTATTATTCTCCAACATACCTTTCTCTTGTAGCCTTTACTTTTATTCTTCTTTTCTATGGAGCACTATGTTCTTTCACAAGGGCACTAGTTGACTCTTTCCTCTTAGTTCCAATAGTATATTTAGTCTTAAAGAACTTAGGAGCAACCAAAGAGGGGGTAGAGGTCCTTCTTGGAATTTTAGTACTGGGGGCACCTTTCAAAGGACTAGAAATTTCTTTGGATTTATCCACAAGGCCCTTTGGTAGTCCCATCATCTCCACTACTTATGTCATCATATTCTCAAAATTTCCTCTAATCTCCTTTTTCTTTTGTTCGATATGAACTATATAGGATTTTTCTTCATATATACCATATCTTTCTTCTTTGGGATCTCTAAGCATACTCAACATGTGTTTTTCCAAATCGATGATAAAATCCTCTACAACCTCATATCACATTTCAGGAACCCACACTATCCTAGGTTCAATGGCTTCTATAATGTAGTAATCCTTATTGACCATGAAGATGATATCATTTTTGTAATCCTCCACACACTCTTAGGAATCCTTACTCTTGTATATTCTACTAAAATGTTTTGAAGAAAATCCACAAAGCATTCTTATGAGCATCTACATTCCCCAATCTTCTCAAGTGGTCTTTGATTTATGTAGCAACTCAAACATCACTCAACCACACAATGTTCTTTATGTCAGGTACTTCTCTTAGAAAGTAAAATAGTAAGCATATAATCAGGGTACTGTACCAAAAAGGGTACTGATATTCTTTGGTCTTGTGTAGGTTCTCTAGTAACTGTTTCCTTAATAATTCACATAATTCAAAATCCAAACCTTTCTTCACTATTTCCTATACAGTATTGATTATTGTAGTAGAAATAGATTTTTCTCTATTCGTGAAGAAAATATTATACCTTATCATCATAGAGATATACTTCATAGCTAGATCTTTAATGTCCTTTACCATTAGGGCTCTCTTAAATCAAATTATGCTCTAGTTAACTTTATCACCACTTCATTCTTCACAAATTTAAGAGACAAAACTCATCTAGTTCAACATAACCCTATCACAACCCTAATAGATTCCTTATTGATCATGTATGTTTGGTCTAACCAAATAAATCTATCATGAATTCTTCTCAACACATATCTAATCCATTCGTCAACATAGCAAAAGATAGGAAATTTGTTCCAAACATCTAGTTTCTTATTTGTTAAACTTTCATTCTCAAGTTTCAACTCAAAATCATCACTAGTAAGCTCATTTACCCACACTTCTCCTATATTTGAATGATTATACTCTTCCAATTTTGCATGAATATAAATTCTAATATCCTCAGTATACAAAACACCATAAGGAATATGTGAAAAAGCTCCTTCTAGATCTGTCACCATGGATTTATCTGTGTGCTTCTTAAATTTGGGTCTTGCTCGATCCATAACATCAACTACTTGAGGAATAGACATCTTAACAACTTTTGAACCTAGGGCTAAGTAGGAAATTGTAAATAGCTTTAAGATTGCTATCAATTAAGGTTTCACACACCAATGTAGAATTACTTCAATTCACCTCTTCTCTACTCTTTACTCTATGAATACTTCATTAAAAATGAAATTTTCACATGTGAAATCAATTATAAACACCTTTTGAATGAACTAAAATACATTAAATGCATTGATTTGAATTTAGGCCAAAAGCTATTAAACCCTAATTATATCATCACAAGCACCTTCAAATACTCCACAAATCTTCAAAAAAAGAGATTTTTCACTAACGATTTCACCAATAGGTCAATAATTTCAACATACATATTATCTCAACATATTAAAGGCATAAACACCATGTCTTTGGTAGGGGCTTAAATATCTTCTGTTAAAACTCCCCCTGAGACAAATCTCTTCACCTAGTTTCTAGAGGAAATATTTGCACCAAGAACTAGCATAGACTTATTCTTCACTTCACTCTCTTCCTTCTTTTTCCAGATTTTTCCCATTTCCTTCCTCACTTCTACTAGATACACATTCTTTGCCAAATCAGTCTTCTTTAGTGAAAAAGAGGGTTTCACATTCTTGCTTCTATAGAACTTAAAAATGTGTCCTATTTTATTGTATTTGTGACATATGACATTATTTTCAACAAGCTCACTTCTTTCCATTCTAGATCTACATTCATTAGCCTTATTCCCAAATCAATTGCATGTATAACAATAGCCATTAAAATATTGAAACATAATGCCATAGTCATTCATCATCTAATTTTTTCATTCACTAGTTGTATGACCAAATTTATTGAATGTATAACACTGACCAGGAAATGACTGAACATTTTGATTCATTTTACTTCTACATTCTATAGCCTTATGTCCAAACTTATTATAGCAATAAAAATAACCATTAAAAGATGGGTACCTTTGTAAATATTGTTATCTGATAGGTGGTATTTTTAATTCTTTCTTCTAGTTCTAGACTTTCTTGAAGTTTATCTTCTTGTTAGCATTGTTTGGAGTTTGATCTACTTTTGAAATTTCTCCTTTCTCAAAACCTAATCCTTCTTTGTTCTTAGAACCCTTCTAATTTTCAATCATCTCATCAAGTATTTTTGAGCTCTTCTTAAATCTTTGCTTTCTCCAAATATTATCTCAAAGACACAACCTCTTGTTCAAGCTTTGAAAATTCTTCAGATTTGTCTTTCAGTTTAGCATTCAGGAAGTCTTCAACTCTTTTACCTTCTTCAATTTTCACTTTCAAACTAGTGATAGTCTCATTTAACTGTTTAAGCTCCTTGATTCTATCTATGGCTTTCTTGAATTTCTCTCTCAACTTCTTAATACACTCATTTTCATCACTAAGATCCTTTTTTAGATCTCTATTCTAGCTTCTGCTTTATCTAAATTAACAAGAGTTTATTTAAGTTCTCCTTCCATGTCAACTATACAATCTTCTTCGATAAACCCTTCAAGGATAATCTCCTCCATAGGAATGGGATACTTCCTTGTAGAAATGTGATCAACCTCAAATATCTACCTTAGTGATCAATCCAATTGAAGGAACCAAGCTTTAATACCAATTTTTGAACACCTAGAATACTATGAGGGGGGATGAATTACTATTCACTAAAATTCATTAACTTCATCAACTCTAAACATTCATCTAATGGATCATATTAAATTTACAATAATGGAAATGAACATAGAAATAATGCATCACATCAAAGAACACAAGAACACCATATTTACATGGAAAACCCAAAAAGGGAAAAACCATGATGAGGATTAGTTCACAATATATTATAACCGATTAATATAAGATATTATAGAATGGCTCACTGCTAGGTGGACTCACTATCCAAAGAACTCATTGTCTAGAGAGTAGAAGAAATGGCTCACTACCAAGATAGAAAAGAAGGTGGCTTACTTCCAACATTTTGAACTGATATAATGCATCTACAATATGTTGAAGATAGCTCCAATTAAGCTCTGTAAACTGATCTAACACACTTCATCCTTCACAACTAACATACTCTGCTCTATCATGTTATATGTGCATCACACTCGCATCACTTGCATATACACATCATCCTCATCTTCCTACAACACTAAAATTAACTTACTTTTATATGTATTACATCCACAAACACCTATAACATTAATTAGGTCAGCCTAATTATATGAAACATGCAATCCAATAACCTACCAGATCAAGATCCAATATACACGCCTTACAAAATAAACCAAAACATTTATCATATCAAAATATGTAAGAAGGGACCTATAATTACTCCCATAAGTCCAATCCAAACTTATTCTAACTTTGCACAACCTCAAACCCTTTAGGTCAACATCGTTAGTGAAGCAACAATGAGATGAGCCAACTGTTCATCCACATCTTGACACATGTACCTCCAAAGAACTTTCCACTTGGAACAAAGACACTTCTAACACTTATAAAAACCCCCTCAAAACTATATAGCAAGACATTCATCTATAGTGGAATACAGAGCATTCCAATTAGGTACTCTATCATTGTAACTCTACCGTATATAGAGCAATACTTTGTCAACTCAAACTTCAACTTCAGAGGGCTTCAAGACGTGAAACCTTGGATTCAGATTCTTCCAACATTCACCAAAAATATATCAAAGCCACATAACTGGATTCTTCATGGTGGAGTAATGTAGACCTCAAAACTAGTTCATTGTACACTGAAAACTGTATTCTAGACTTAGGTAATTTCTCCAAGATATTTGGTTTGTTCTAGACCAACAAAATTGCATCTATATAATGGGTTTCCATCACTACATTCAATCATCCTCATAAGACACCAGCAATACATCAATGTTGATACTATAGAAACATTGAGATTAATGACAACACTATAGTAGCATCATTTGCCATACATCCACCAATCTTCTCAATGAAAAACTTCCAACATAGTGATGATTGCTAAGAAAAATAGAATTAAGTGCACTCTCATAGATAATGGATCAAATCTTAATTTTTATAGCATTGATCTTCTAGATAAAATTGGTGTGGACAAGAATCTTACAGAACCTAATGATATTTCAATTCGTGGCTTTGATAATGTTAGCAAGAAACCATTAGGAGTCATCACATTACCCATTAGGGTAGGACCCATGACTTTACCTCCACTTGTTTATGTCATGTCAAGACCACCTTCATATTATCTTATCCTAGGTATATCATGGATTCATGCCATGAAGGAAGTCCCACCTACTCTTCATTTCCAAATGAAGTATGAGTCTAATAACAAGATATAAGTGGATGAAAAAAGTTATAGTTCACAAGTCCAAGATGACCATAACACTTCCAACTCTCTTAATACTTTGATTTCAACTTCAAAATTAGAACCTATACATTTCAAACACAAAGAAGAATGTGTTTTACCCCATGATGGAATCTTTGGATCATCATTGGGGATCATTAGATTTTATACCTTGTTTAAAAGGGGAGTCTAAAATCTCACCATAAAAGTCCAAAGATCCTATACAAATTAATGATAATCCTAATTTTATGTCATTTATAAAAAAAAACCCTTAGATTTGTTGCAAGGTGTGCAACCTTTGTCTCTGTGTGTTTTGTAGTGCAGTCCTCATGTTTGTGGCGTGGCTTAAATACCTCTCATGGATTCATTAACTTTGGAAGTTGTTCAGGTGTTAACAAGTTGATCTTTTGGTGCAACGATAACCATCTGTGAAAAAAAATAATATCAAATCCAAGGTCATGGGTTTGAACCCCTCACTTGTGCTAAGGGGATTTTTCTAAGGTTTGCACCCTTGGCCTCCTTGTGTTGTGCAACACAATACTCGGGTTTGTGACATGGCTTAACCACCTCTCGTCGATTCATTAACTCTAGCAGTTTGTGACATGAGATGTTGATTGGGGTTCATTAGATTTTACACCCTCCTTTTTGGAAGAGTACAAAATATCACAATCTAAGCCTAAAGAGTATTATGTTGTATGCAAATTTATCTTTTAAGGAGCATTTTTAATAAATTATTTTCATTGAAAAAACACCAAATTGTGAACATTTGTAAAATTCTTGAGTTATATAACTTTAGTTACTAGGAAAATACTACTCAATTTTATAATTCATTTATTTTATAAAATTTCACCTTTG
This sequence comes from Sequoia sempervirens, assembly GCA_007258455.2. Lineage (NCBI taxonomy): Eukaryota > Viridiplantae > Streptophyta > Pinopsida > Cupressales > Cupressaceae > Sequoia > Sequoia sempervirens. The sequence continues at coordinate 145,549,184 of VDFB02379711.1, read as the reverse complement.
CAATCACAATTTTCTTTATTTTTAGAATCTCACCATGTATGTAATATGAACTAGATTAATTTTATAAAATATTGCTATAATTAAATGAAAAATATTTACAAACAAGCTTATCTTAGCTTCAAGAATATTTATTCAAATATTCTCTACTAACAAAGCCAACCATGTGAAGGTGGAAGCTACCATGGCCTCCCATAATTGACCTAAGACAACCACAACATAGCACAACACAAATAGTATACAAAACACAACACATCACATACTTTTAAATATTCAACTCAAATATTGTTGGTTATAAAAACCATATCACATGTCCTCATATTTTATATTTTTTTTATTGCATTGATAAAATTCAACTATTAGCTATGTCATTTGCAATAATCTTAATATGTCTTTAGTAATGTGTTTTATTATGTTGTAATGCCCCGCCGTGCGAACCCCAAAGGACAACAACACAATAATTACAGCACAATTTTTTTTTTTAGTAAACATAACATACATGTAATACACATTAAGTCGTAACATGAATTTCATTTAAGTAAATTCACTAACACATACATCCTTTGGGGTACACGAAGAGTCATTACGCAACTTAGATCCATACAACAACAATAAAGAATAAAATCCAAAAATATAATCCATAACAAAGTAAACATTAACAAATATAACACATACATGATGATCAATAATAAGAACCCATCTATGTACATAAATACATGATTAATTCAACACCCTAAATAACAACCACCATGACCAATCTCCGCACAAGGTTTAACGTTACATTACATTACAGTACAATGTTTAAGAAGTACAATGATACAAAAGTGTTTCCAACCATGAACGGAAACCATACAACAAGAATCATGATACAAATGAATAGATGAATACACAGTATCAAACTGGCTCCAAGATAGATACAACTTTGGAGTCATCGCAACAGCACCAATCCACACCTCTCAATCCTCGACTGGGGACCCAATGGGGTGCTTGGCATGTTCCACCCGACCATGTGAGTCTGAAGACCCACCCCTCGTGTTAGGAGCTAACAAGAAAGAGACCTCAACCAAGATCATCCAAACAGGGAACCACAAGACTCAATGTCATTCAAAAGTATCATAACACTCAGGAATTACAATGACATAATCAACCACATCCATGAGTCATAAATCTCATCACATAACCAAAGCAATGACCAATAAATAAGTAGCCAAAGGATGATCATGATACACTTCCAAATCAAACTGAATTAATAAATGAAATACAATTCCAGATTGCAATTAACAATACAATAACATCACATCACAGTACCATAAGGGTACAAGGTCATAAGTCAAATATCAATGAGATCATACAAGACCACAAAGTACACCAAAGATAAAATAGGGTTAAACCATAAATCATTTCAAACAACTAGGTTTCATCAATTAAAGACAAAGGACCACTTCCAGAGGATTTCCAAAGTAACAACATAAGAAGGAGTGTTAGAGGAGAGTGTCATCGCATGGCTTAACATGGATTCTCGAGGCTACCTACTGCAAGGTACCGCCTCCATCTACTGACGGATTATCCAGGCAACCAAGCACTAGGAACCACCTCCATCTATGGTTATCCAGGCTACCTATCTCAAGGAACCGCTCCATAGGGTTGCTCATGCGGAACCGTTAACCTTTCATGAAGACAAGGCAACGATCTTTCCAACCACGGCCTTCTCAATCCCCTTTAGCCTGTGATAGCACTAAAAGGCGGATGAGGCATCAATTATCTTTTTAATGTGATTCTACCCACCCCTAGTTAATTATTTAAATTATCACTTATTAAATTCACTCTAACGAGGGCTATCCTGGCGCCCCTTTGTGCGCCGACCACCCACTTAGAGCCACTCTCACTCTAGACACTCAAAACATAAAAAACAAATCCAAGGGTTGTACAACATAACAAGAACATTATATCACAACAGAGCAGCATGCGAGGCATTACCCATCTCACCATAAATACATAAGCAAAATCTCAACGATTCATGTACAACCCTTTCAAAATCATGAAACCAAAACACTTGCCACAACAAGGGCACATAAAAGGAGGAACATTAACCAACAATAAACATAAACCTCTGGAAGATTCTCATAAAGTTGCACTAGGGTTTCCCCATCAAAGAACTGACAGCAATAATTGCAAGACCTCAAAGAACTATTTCCAATATAAATATAATGAGCAAATACACCAAAATAAGATCAACAACTCCATCCAACAACAGAGGTAAAAACCTGCAACCAGGCATCCAAGGGAGACCTCAATTTCCTCCTCACAAGATACCCGTACAGTTGGTAAACAAATGACCTTTGATAAAAATCAACCAACATGACAACAATGTAATTAAATGCTTCAGCAATATAATAAAAGTGGGAAGATTGCATACAACAAGAAGCATAAACTTATCACAACCAAGCATCACATTTGTACCCAAAATACCCCACCACAAAATCAAATATGAACTCAATGATCAAGATCACCTATGGAAACTAAACAACTCAAGAGATACATTGAAACAAATTCATCATAACAATCCTCAAACACGGGGATACACTTAATGAATAATAATAATAAACACACAAACACTTTCTATCCATCCGCAAGGACCAAAATCTAATCACAACTTTATGACACAAAAGAGCTCCATCCATAAACAAAACTCAAATAAAATAAAATAAAAATACATAATCTACAAATCAACTGGCTCAAACCATCAAATCAATCATGATACAAGTAAGCATCCATATAGAGAATTTACAAAAAAGAGAATAAGGAGATAGTCATCTTTTAGAAAATCATCTAATTAACATAATCCCTACATCTATCCAAAAATAAACAATCAACTCTACAACCATCTTCTCTCCTAATTACCAAAATAAAACTATCTTAACCAAGCAATTTTCTTATTTTCAACATATCCCTATCTACTTCATAAACTTATAAATATAAAACAATCACACTAATGTTCACGTCACACAATTACATGAATGAATGTTTATACAAAAATGTTCATTTCACATAACAATTCCTAGGTCTCAAAAATAATATGAAAAATTCCATTACCCATTTGCCAAGTTATCCATTAGCCAAACATAAAAGCATGCGAGGAGAAAGATATTAAGATAACATTTATTTAATTCTAAAACTAAAGAAATATAAACGAATTAAAAGATATCACGAAATTAGTACTATAAAAATTAAATTACCAAATAAGAGAACATATAAGAAAAGGTCAATATATACTCCATATTTTAAATTTTCCATATTAATTATTCTCAAATTTACTCTTCTACCTTATTATCACTTACTAAAATAACAAACTTAAGAAACTTCTCAAATAACTAACATAACTCTATAACTTAACCACATAACTTATTTAGTTAGGTTCGTTAAACAGTGTTTCAAGGATTTGTAAAAGTACTTATTCTAAGTAACTAACTATCTTTAGAAATATTAAGAGTTTAACAAAGAAAGTATAAACATGGAAACGAAACCTATATGAAATAACCTAACATTACATTCCTAGACTTTTTGATCAACTAAACATACTTAGACTCCTATAATTGAACTCATAAAGGAGGCTCACATAAATTTCCCAGACCATCCAAAGAAAATCATTCCATCAACATGAAGTTTAAAGAGACTAAAGAAGAATTACAAAATGATACTCATTTAATGCATAACTACTAGATTTATAAATACATATATTTACAAAGCTTGATTATGTAAAGTAATCTAATATTTATAATGTAAGGGCTTAATTTATTTTAAACTCTCCACATAGGATCTTTTTATTAAATGCAATTTATTCATTTGAAGTTGCCCTCAATTCCTAAGACATATCTTACAATAAACTATAGATGCATATACATATATACATCTCTCCCTATAAATATAACTTCAAAATGTTGTTTACAAAACAACAAAATAGATATATATAAAAGTATCAATATCAACATATAAATATATATATATATATTTCGTATACACCTAAGTCTATTTGCATCTGACTCATTAACTTGAATGGGAGCTTGTGAAAGAGTTTTCATCTCTTACTGAAGAATGTTAAATATGTAAACATCTTTAAAAAATCAATTTCTAACTAAGAGTCCAAATACTCCTCATAGATCGAATACCATCCATAAACCATAATCAACAAATTAAATTCCTACTGCCCAAGAAGGGTGGCCAGGGGTGGTTCAAATGAAGTGGATATTGATGGGAGCTAGAGGAAAAGGAAAGATACTCTATGGAGATGGAAAGAACGCCATAAAATGGTACATGCTTTATAAGGGAGAGACAGGTCACATACACAAAACAGAAGATCTATGCTGTGCTGAAGGAATTGGCTTGGTGAAATTATCAGATTCAAGACTTTTACTTAATGCCCACGCTGCATCTAAATTCATCTCCAAGATTGAGATGATTGCAGATGTGATAGGTAGTCAAAGAAATCGGGGAGGTTGTTTAAATCTATACACCTTACCATGCTCAAGCGCCACTGTGACAGGTTAACAATGAACCAGAGAGATTATTTAAATTTCTACACCGTTGCAAGTCTAAAAGTTGCAGCTGTTACGGTTTGCCAATGGTTTCAGGGAGACTGTTTAATCTCAGCTCCAATGCCACCACAGCAACAGGTTGCCAAGTATATTAGATAGTGACTATTGGAATTTGGAATACCGCCATCTACTTGCATTGTTATCAAATCCAAAATGTTATTCACCAGTTTGAAAGGAAGGAGAAAGGTGAGGTGCAAATACGTGGCTTGAGAGGAGGAGAAACAATGAGCAACTTTTTTTCTATTTTGAACTAGGCAAATTTATGTTTGGCAGCGAGTTTCCAGAGACGCGCTCAAGTTGATGTTTGGAAATTAAGCTTCACCACGACCAATGGAAATTCTCTATTTTATGACAATATCTTATTTTCAAAAGCTGCAACTGTGATAGATTGCCAGAGGAATCAAACAGGTTATTTAAACTTTTAAACTTCCTATTATGTTCCAGTGCGCAGCTGGGACAACAAGTACATAGGGAAAGGAGGCAACAAAGATTAGAAGGACGCTGGGCTGTGTTGGCTCTAGTTCCAAATGCCACCCTCTCATGAAATCTTATTCATGCATAAAGAAATCTGGCACGATCTTAACATAGTAAAGGTGATAGAGATGTTGCTAACCACTGCCCAGGGCATTAGAAAAGGAAAGACCAAAGACAAGAGTTTTGTATTGCCATACATTAGGCTTAGAAAAGATTCCATATGTTTGGAGATCTAGAAAAATAAGAGAAGCTCTATGGTTTTAAAGTAACAAGGGTCATATCATGTCCGCTAATGCCTCTATTTACAGAGTAAGAGCGAATTAAAGATCTACACCTATACCACACTGATAATAGGAGGGAGACAACTTTATAATATCAAGGTAGCCACGGTAACCCCCAACTTAGTTGGAAGAAAACACAACATACCAAACATCGAGCTTGCACCAAATCGGTGTGTACATAAAAAAAGCATGCAAGTATCAGTTTCTTTTAATAATATCCTTCGTCATGCAATTACATATTTAGTAGATCACGCTCATAAGGGCATTTGATTTAAATCAATAGAAATCTTGCATCAAAAATCTAAATCGATGGAGGACCAAGGCTTGCATGGTATAATTTGAATTCTTGAATCACAATCTATGACCTATCAAAATCCAATGCAGATGGGTGTGAACTTGTATAATATGTAAGATTCAATGAGCGTAGAATACACATACCTGAGAATAAAATGTATTGAGGAAATGTTAGGGCCGAATATGTAGCGACTCAAGTCTGCACATTGAGTCTAACTTCTCTCCTTTTGTCCACTGCTTAACCAGGAGCATCCATTCCACCGTCATTATTTAAAGAGAAGGGTTTTTTTTTTAAGCGTGCATCCCTAATCCCCAGGGTTTACAGTGACCCTCTATCTAAAAGAAAAAATGCCGCTCCAATTTCTAACTGAATAACCGAATCTTGAAATTGAAACCATTTTTTTTTTTGCATGTTTACTATTTGTTTCACACAGAAATAATAATAAAAATCTTATTTTTATTGCATATGAAGTATTTTATCCGCCGAAAATAATAATAAGGAAGTCATTTAATTTTGTTTATTGTACTATTTTCATTACTTCCACAATCATTTATTTATTTATTTAATTATAATATTCAAGTTTGATTTATTTAATTCATTTTAACCATTAATAATATTTTATTTAATCAAAGAAATAACAATAAAACAATTTAAAAACAAATGATACCCTACCTCCCACAAATGAAAACAATATGACGATATCACAGACAGAGGGACACTACATATGTGCAAGAAGCTTTAGTCATTTGCAATAATGTCAATGTGGTGGGTAAATTTGTGTGTTTTATAATTATGGAGATTGAGTTCTGTCATGTGAAATGCATTCATAAAATTAGTTAACGACTACCTTTTAAATGTTGTTTTTATAAGTGTAATTTTTGATTGTCCATTGTGGACAATGTTATATGTGACAAGTCAAAAAATTCAGTTTTTCATTATGCTAGTATGGTTATGTCATGTGAATTATATCCATTTTAAATGGTGTTTTCATAAGGATGATTTATGATTGTCCATTATGAACTATTTTATGAAGTGACTTATGTTGTGATTCATAAATAATAAATTTATTAATAAAATTATGATTTGTGACTTTAATGTTAACACCAAAACAAAGAAGTTCTTAAACAAAAATTAAACATTAACCATAAAAAATACAAAATGTAAGGGATGCAAGAGACATACTTGAAAGAATGGCCTTAGCCTATTTTTTATTAAATATTATAGTTTTACATGTTACAAAGATACTAGATCAATGTAATTGACCAAACTATTACTAAAGAAATAGTATATGACCAATCCCATCATTTGTTGTTGTAAATACATATCAGCAACTTCACACCTACACTTGATCTCATCATAACGATCATCAAACAATCTAAAACATCAAGTACATGTACATACCAGGTCTCTATTTTATATTCTTGCCAACCTCACCAAGCACATCAACTTCAATGATTTCAACTTCTCAGTATCTCTATATTATATCAACCCATGGACAACTTGATAGCTACAAAGTGTCTTAATTATCAAACACAATATTTCAAAACTTGACTAAAAGTACTTAAAATAAAGAATATATTGGAAAATAATGACTTGAACATGTTTGTAATCTAAAACAATGGTACCCACTTAATAAATTTTCAAAACTTAAAAAATAGAGAAAAAGAGTTAAAAGAAAAAAGAAAACCACAAGGCTAAATTTACCTTCTAGCATTTTCTTGGGAATCTTGCCTGCAAGAACATAAAAGAAAACTTGATTCAATCTATCATAAATCAAAACATTCAATGCTAAGAAATATAAAATTAAGATTAAAAAATGGCCTCTAAAGTACCATGAATCAATGAATATGGAGATAAGACTATCATGAGTTGTAGGAAGCATATCATGATCATTAGAAACAACATCATGTGTAGTCAAAAGAGGTGTAGCATTATCATATAATATAGGTGAGAAGAAGAATGAACATCCTTGGGACTATACCATGAGCAAGCAAGGGAGTTTCTATACATACTAATGAGACAAGCTAGTAGAAGTATAATTTAAAGGAGAACACAAAAGCATTGTAAAGAAATTATGGAACATGATGGTATTTTTATTCATGATATTGAAGAGTAGACTATTGTTTAACATGATGGCTTCACTCTTGTAATCTTGTGTTCTACAAAGATGTAGGTTGTATCACCAATCTATTCAAGGCACCATCCAAACTTTGTATTGGGCATGTGCTACTTACAGCCCTGAATTGCTACTCGTTCTTGTTGCAATAGACTCTACAGTATGGGTCACCATAGCCATCTCCAGTGCTTAGAGGATAAGGAATTAAGATACTGGCACACATGAGATAGAGTATTCCAAAACCACCATTAAGGGAGGGACTCACAAATAACAACAACAGATTGAATCTTAGCATGGTAGTGATAAATGCAAGTCAGTGAATGCTAATAAATAAATTTGATTTTGGACTCACAAGCAAAAAAGATCAAAGAAACTATAATAAGTTAATGGGATTTTATTTTCTTATAATAGACAGGAGGAGGTGTCTTTCCAATAACTTAATAATCAGTAATACATTTTCATTCCACAAAGATAAACAAACCATTATTTCTTATAATAAATAGACTGTGTAAGAAGAATTACCTATAAGAAAAAAAATTCCTGCATCAATCATTGCTTCCTTTGCTCTACCTCTTCTTCAGCTGCCACAAACCAAAAAACCATGAAACTAAAAAAACATAAACCAAAAAAAAGAACCTATAAAAAACATAGAACAAATCACAAATGAATAACATCTAAAAGGATGTGATCCTACCTAGTCCTTAAAACCTCATTAGAAAGCATACAAGTTAGTGCTATTGATTATGGATATTTTGTGGGCATGAATTATAGTGTAGAGATTTAAGGCACAATCTACCTAAACAATTATTACCTCAAGTATACTGTAAACCCTACAAGAAGGAATTTTCCTTTGATATTGTTCTAGATTTTATGTTGTAGATAGAACTTGAGTTCCTTGAAGTTACCTACAAAGGAATGTTGCAAAAGGATTTACCTCTGTGTCGAACGGAATAGTTTCAATTTTTAAACCTGCACTTCTAAAATAAAATTGATGAAATAAAACAATAGTAGTGAATTTAGAAAAACCAAACAAAAGATTAAACCAATTAATAAGTTTTCTTTATTTCTCTTTTTTAATATATGTTCTATTGTTCTATGGGTGTTGTCCAAACATAATATTCAGTAATGCCTTTTAATATCATCAAGATAAAAAATCAATTATTTCTTATAATAAGGAGAAACTGTAAGAATATTTACCTTGAAGAAGAATTTTTCCTCCATCAATTTGATGCTTCATTTTCTCTACCTCTTTTTCTGCTACCTCAAACAAAAAGAAAAACAATCTAAAATAAACCAACAAACTAAACAAATAAAAAAACACAAAACAAACCACAAATGAATTACATAGATAGACAGACTAGTGTGCACACTATACAAAACACTTACCAAAAAATGAAAAAATCGAAGGAAAATAAAAAAAAGTACAAGGAGAGAGAAAAAAAACATAAGTAAATTTTGATAAAAGAGGAAAAACATTCCAAAAAAATGAACACTCTTTGTAAATGAACTTCAACAATATGTACAAATAGATTTATGTGCAAGTGGTAAAGCTCCTCGATGACTACATTCAAATTGCAAGAAGGGGGAGAGGGAAAGGAGAAGTTTCTCCTCTAAGGGTAATGTGTAATTGAATCCCATAAATATCTCAGGTGCCAATGCATCTCCTTCATTGAGAATGTATAAACTCATTCATGTAATGATGAAAGATGATAATGTTGTATTAGGAAAAAATGAAAGATTTAGTGGAAAGAAAGCCAAGGCACAACATAATTACGTTTTCTAGAAGATAGGCACAAAAACTAGTCAAATGAAATGAAGAAACTATTATTCTCATTCTGATGATAGGATCGTAGAAGTTGAAGAACAAAAAATATACATAGTTTTGTAAGAAACTCTTCATTTGGATCTAATGGACTATTATATAGAAACTACCTTGCTATAACATTACATACCATAAGAGAAGAGGGGATGAAGCAGAATTACAATCCAAAATTTTGCAACCAAGCTTGTTATGTTGTGTTAAGTCTTCATCTGGAGGTTGTGATGATGTGTATGGAGATACACAAGTTACAACTGCAATACAATTTGTTGCTTGAACATTATAAGAAGTGAGTTAGGATCTTTTTCGGCCAACTTACAATGATGTGGTACATTTTAAAATTAGACAAGAAATTATTTGTTAACCAATAAAAAAATATTGTTTAAATTTTATTAAGATTTATTGAATTTAGAACTCAAAAAGGTCTTATCAAATCACAATTGCAGCATGGATCGTGTACCCATAAAAACTAACAAGAGAAAAATGACCACCCAAAAGTGGCATCAAAACTATAATGAGCAAACTAAAGAAAGTATAACGGCTACTCAAACGTATCAAAGATTACCAAAATGAAAATACTAAACTAAAAAAGGTTCAAACTAAAGACAATAGACTATAACATAAACATAAGGTAGCATAAGTCTTAAGGAAGCTATGTTACTAGAAACAGAATCATAACATTAGAGAAATTGAGTATTTAGAAGTTTTTTACTTGTTCTTGTTGCAATAAACTCTATAATAAGGTTCACCACAACCATCTCTAGTGCTTAGATTTGAGATATTGGCACAAATGAAATAGATAATTGCACAATTGCATTAATGCAGAGACTCAAAAATAGCAACAACAGATTGAATATAAACATGGTAGTGATAAATACAGCTCAGTAAATGCTAATAAATAAAATTGATTATGGGTTCACGAGTAGGAAAGATCAAAGAAAGTATAAGTTAATAAGACATTACTTTCGTATATCAGAGAAGGAGAGGTGTATCTCCAATAACTTATCAATTTGTAATACATTTTCATTCCACCAAGATAAACAACATATTATTGTTTATAATAAAAAGAATGTGTAAGAATAATTACCTAGAAGAATTATTTTTCCCCCATCATTTTCCACTTCCTTTACTCTGCCTCTTTGTCTTCTACCACAAACCAAAAAACCAAGAAACCAAAAAACCAAGAAACCAAAAAATCAAGAAACCAAGAAACCAAAAAAAAAGTGAACAAACCAACAAAAAGAACATATAAAAGATGCAAAACAAATCACAGATGAATAGCATATAAAAGGATGTAATCCTACCTAGTCCTTAAAACCTCGTTAAAGCATACATGTCATAGTTACTGAATATCGAATATCGATATTTTTTGTGCATGAAGATATGGTAGAAACTTAAGGAACAATCTGTAGACACCCAAAAATGTCCTCTTACAACACCTATCCCGACATTACATCATTTAGGCATCTTGTGGCATGTTTTTCCCTAGGTACCCATGTCATCATCTAATTAGTTAAATAAATCTTATTTATTTGATTAATTTCATTTATTCCCTTCCTATGCATAATTCATCCATTCCTCTAATGTTAATTAAATAATTTATATTATTTAATTAATTAAATCATTTCCATCCATTCCTCTAATGTTAATTAAATAATTTATATTATTTAATTAATTAAATCATTTCTATTCATTCTTCTAATGTTAATTAAATAATTTATATTATTTAATTGATGAAATCATAAATTTAACATTAATGAAATAAATTAAATATGTATTTAATTAATAAAATCTAAAAAGGATATTCTAGCTTTCTTTCCAAAATATGAACTCATGTGTATCTAATTAATTTATTTAATTAGATAATTCATTTCATTATCCCTCTCGTCTTTTTCAGGATTTATTTCCTTTAAAACAATAAATCAAAATCTTTCTATCTTTTTGACATCTTATCTCATCTCGTTGTATTTCCTCTTTTGTCAAAAATCAAATCCTTATCGAATCTTGTCAAATTTTATCTTCGTCCACATCATGGCTCTATAAATATAGCCTCTCATGATCCATTTAGGGGGTTGATTGGTCTAGCATCCTCACTCTGTCAAAATTATTCTTCAATCCATCTCTATCATTCTCCATTTGTCATTTTGATCGTCAAGTCGTTATGTTGCAGGAATGAGCACCCAACATTCCTCCATTATCAACCCTTCAAAATCTCGCATTCTCATGCAGGTGGAGAAGAGCCATGGAGTTCAATCAAGTCTAGTTCAAGAATCGGTTTGCATTTCCTTTGTGTATTTTCATTTTCATTCTAGTTTGTGCTTCATGGTGCTTGATAGGATTTAATTAGTTTGTTGTTTTCAACACTAAACCTGCTTATTTTTCCCTATTTACACAATCTCCCTAAAAAATTGTTACCTCGACTTGTAATGCCCCGTCTTAATAACCTAAGAATGTTGCAATTGTGTATAATGGTGTAATAATTTTTTTTTTTTAAGTTTAATTATTAAGTTATTTAGTTGCATACATTCATTAAGCTATGCAACGTTACACTACTTTGAGTTTCCATAAGTGACTTAAGTATTTCGCAATGCACATTTTATTTATTAACAAAATCATTAAAGATAAACATTGCATTTCATTTGAATTCCATTCATATTAACATAAAGTACAAACATGTTTCATTCATTGCATTTGATAAAATATACAATACTCATCCATCTGATGAGATAGTTCAATAATAATTACAATTACAAGTGTTTTGAGGGATGTTTTCAAATACATAATTTACAATATACAATGATGAAAATACATATAAGTTTCCAAGTACAAGCTCTCCATCCATGAAGCTCTTGATGCCATGATCAAACTGGGGACCCAACGGAGTAAGGTGCACGTTCCACCCAACCATGTGGTACCCGTAGGTCCACCCCCCGTGCTAGGAGATAGTAATAAGGTTACCTAGACCTAATCTACTAACCCTAGACACTAGTACATAACAAACTAATGGTTACATTGCTTTCAGATTTAGACAATTGATTGTTTCAAATACACAAGGTTAACTATTATTTTAGGTGGAGTGTCATCACAATATTGCAAAGGTTACCCTAGTGTTTCTTCCTAGGTTCTGGCCCCCAACCTTGGGTTACCCTGGTAACCTCTTACAAAACCCGGCCCCTATTGCAAAACATTGCGGAATCGAATGTCCTTTAAAGGAACAAGACACCGATTTGCCATTCTAGGCCTTCTCATCTTATACTCAAGACTGAAGTAGCTCAAGAGTCATAAGCGAGGCATAAGCATCTTGTTAAGAGTTTTAAATCTAACTACTATGTTCTTTAGTTTTCACTGACTTACTAACTCTTTGTAAGTTACCCTGACACCACTTTGTGTGTCAGCCCTTACAAAAAACCACTCCCCTAAACATAACAAAAGAAATTTAAGATCACTATCTAGGGTAAACAAAGTGCACAAATCCAACTAATAATACCAAATATACCACAACGTACATCACAATCATTCACAAAATCAAGTGCACTACCCTAACTTATTCAATCACATGGAACCAAGGTCAAATTTACTCCCTTAAAAAGATTGCAATCTGGAAGACTTAAAAATTACATAAAGATAAATTCCCCCCCCCCCCTTTTACTCAATAAAAGTTTAAAACAACTTAAAACGATTACATGTCTATCATTAGGATATATTAAATCCAGTCAGTCAATAATTGAGATAAATATCAAATTAAATTTCAAAGACGTAATTCAAATTCCATTCAATAAAAATATCAATTCTACAATCTACTCAATTTCATAATCATATTTTATGATAACATTTTTGATTTCTCAACTTATACTTTCTACATATTATTTAGCAATAAACCTTCATCTAAATATATGCATATAAAATTATAATAATTAAACATTTATTTAAATATGCACACACACACACACACACACACATATATATATATACCATATTCTTTTAAAACAAATTCATATATATATTCATTTTCCAGATACATATTTATATATATATATATATATTCATATTTACATATATATATATATAAATACAAATATAATATATATGTAAAACTTTTAAAATGAATATCCGAATTTTATTACATAAAACTCATCAAAGAAAATCTGAATTTAAACATATTACGCCCACACAAAATCGCATTAGATTTTTCTTTAAAGAAATAAAGCTTCAAGCAGGCCACGGCACCAGTGGGAAGGGTGCGGCCCTCTCCAGGGCTGCGCCCAGCAGCCAATGGCTGTTGTACGCAGCCATGGGGGGGGTTGTGCCTCCCCAATGGGAGTGGGGAAGGGTTTCGGCCCTCCCCACTGCAATATTAAACTTTAAAAAAATATATTTTTTTTTTATTTTTTTTCTAAATCGTCGTACGACGGCCGCGTTTCAATACGCGATTTTGGAATTTTTTTTTTTATAAAAGAAATTTCAATACAACACTTCGCCTGTACGGCATTTTAATCACAAATTTCATTTATAATAAAAAAGATCCTTTCACAATTCGATTTATAATTATATATATATAATAACATATATATATATATAAATATATTAATAAAAAATACAATTCCACAGGGTTTTCAAGAATTTTCAAAGGGTTTTTCAACAGGTAATTTCCCTCACTGAAATTTAAATAATTTCTACAGATAATATAATACAGAGGTTTTCTGAAACATCTAATTTTCACAAATCAAGTTACAGAGAACAATTTCTTTTACAGGAAATACAGGAATTTAAAAAATTAAACTTGTTTCTTTTCACCAACAATAGCTTCCAGAAACTACAAAATTTATTCACAAAGAACATAAAACAATCACAAGAAAAGTACTTGCTTTCCCTCGCTTCAGAAAATTGACTGGTGAAGTACTTTGCCTGAAGCTTCCATAGTTCTTTGTCGAGATACGAAACCCAAATAGCAACCAAAATACAATACCAAGAAGTCTTCCACAAATATACAGTATTTCCAAAATGGCACAAACAAAGAAATTTTACAGAGCACCAAATATTTTTCCCGTGACTGATAGCATAACCCCTATGATTTCCCAGATCCAATTTTACCTCCGTAAACCAATTTCCTCAACAATAATCATTTAATACACTGGCACACATGTCAAGAAGTGGTTGCAAAATATCTTCTCCACCACTTCTCGGCAATCTTGCCAATTTTCAATTTTGCGTGCAATTTAAATTTATTTGATTTAATTTTACAACCAATGTTCAAATCTCATGCATTTATTTTTATTTAATTTAAATTTACAATTCAAATGCATTTTCCTCAAATAATATTTAATTTTCAAATAAACTATTTACACACTTAATAATTTAATTTAATTAATTTATTTATTTAATTAAATAAGTTTGATATTTTAAGATCAAATCATTTAACCAAATAAGCTAATTAATTAATTAAATAATCAAGCAACTAATCTCTTCCACATTTAAAAATTAATTTAAATAACAATAATTTAAAACACTATAAACTATCATTAAAAATTAACCAAATTTACCTTTCAAACAATTTATCCAAACAGAAGAATACAAAACAATCCTATGACTCTAAACTAAAATAGACAATGTACTAAGACCGAGATTATAGATTAAACTAGGGTAAACCAAACTACTATCTCCCAATCAACGTATCTGTTGAGTCTTGACACGCTCAAACTTGAGTACCCAGGTGGAGTCGGTGTCATGTACCTGCAATCCCTGCAACCAAGCAATAACATGCATACATATATATAAATAAAGCGTTAAACAGACACACCATGCGGAGAAAATCACGGATATCATAGGGCACTTGCAAGCGAGTGATGCAATTCCGTTCTCCACACCAATACACGTCACATCAGACTGGCGAAATAAATTAACAGTTAGTCCATCATAAACATATACATAACAATAATCAACTGAAATAAACATCTACACTATCTCAAAGCATGTCTAAAAATTAGTAATCACCAAACAATGTATCATCATGTCACAGAATAAATCCATTATCGCTCAAAACTAGCGATCAAATATCCAAGCAAAGTATCATAGTCAAGTAGTGTGAAATCACAACAGCAGAAAACATAAGCATAAAGGGAGGGGTACTACACGACTATACTGCAAACCCTGCAACAAGAAATGTTCCATTGATATTGTTATAAAAAAATTGTTACAGCCAGAACTTAAGTTTTTTGAAGTTACCTACAAAGGAATATTGCAAAAGGATTTACCTCAAGACATAATGGAATAGTTTCAATCTTTAAACATGCACACCTAAGATGAAATTGACGAATTAAACAATAAAATGAATTTAGACAAACAAAACATAGGATTAAACCAATGAATGAGTTTTTTTTATTTCTTTTTGTAATATAGGTCATATTGCTCTAGAGTGTTATCCACAACATAATAATCAGTAATGCCTTTTAATTTTGTCAAGATAAAGAATCTATTGTTTTTTCTAAAAGGGAGAATTCGTAATAAGATTTACCTTGAAGAAAAAAAATTCTCCAATCAGTTCACTGCTTCCTTTGTCCTACCTTTTTTCCTACTACAACAAACCAACCAACCAAAAAACAAAAATATATATATATAGAACAATCCAACAAACAAAACAAATAAAAAAACACAGAACAAACCATAGATGAATAAAATTGACAAACATACTAGCGTGCACATTGTACAAAACCCTTACCAAAAAAATAAAAAATAAGAAGGATAACAAAACAAAATTACAAGAGAAAGAAAAAAAAGAACATGGATAAAGGAGGAAAAACATTCAAAAAAAGGAACGCTATGTAAATGAAGTTCAACAAAATATACAAAATAGATTTATGTGTGAGTGGAAAAGTTCTTGGATGACTACATTCATATTCCAAAAGGGCAAGGAGAAGTTTCTCTTATGCGGTCAATGGTGTCATTGAATCACATCAATATCTCAGGTGCCAAACCTTCTCCTTCACTAAAAATGTGTAAATCCCTTCCTGCAATGAAGAAAGCTAATAAAGTTGAATTAAACAAAAATGAGAGATTCTTTGTGGAAAGAAAGGTTGTCCACCACATCACTACATTGTGTGGAAAACAACTAAAACTAGTCAAATGAAATGAAGAAACTATTGATCTCATTTTGATGATAGGATCATAGAAGTTGAAGAAAACAAAACATACCCACTTTTGTAAGAAACTCTTCATTTGGATATAATGGACTATGATATAGAAACTACCTTGTTATAACATTACATAGCATAAGAGTAGGGGGGTTGAAGCAAAACTGCAAACCCAAATTCTGCAACCAGGCTTGCTATGTTGAGTTAAGTCTTCATTTGGAGTATTATGATGATTTATTACCTCCTCCTTCAACTCATATGTTAAAGTAAAATTCATGTATTGAAGAGGTTAATAAAGAACTAAAATAGTACACATGTTATGATTAAACATCTTCTATTTACTTGGGTAGAGGTCATGGGCTGAGTAATAGAATCTTACCTATAAAGGATCTTCGCTAACCAAGAATTATCTATGGCAGAAGCCATCTATATAAGATCTTGCCTCTAGTCTGGGTAAACTCCAATGGAATCCATATTTCAATTCATAGTCCACTTGAAAGTAAATTTTATTTACTTGAAAGCTTCTAGAAATATATACTTTTAAGAAATGAAGTGAACTGTAACCAATATATGCAATGAAAGGGCTCAATAGTTATGACACACTTTGTATATTTTAAAAATCAAAAATGTTGAAGAAAACTCCATTCTTAATCAATACATGCCCAATTAATAGTTGACCAATTTTACCATAAAACTTATAGTAGAGGATCCAATGACATCTCTTGCAAGAGCACAAGAATGCTTTGTTTTTGGAAGATTTTGTAGGTAACTTGTTGTGAAGGATTTTTCTTCTTTCATTATCATTTCTCTAGGAAAATCTACTTGGGAGTATTTGTAGACTTTACATGTCTTCAAACCCTTCATATGTCTTATCAACAAAACTGAAGAACTCGCCTTTCTCTTTTTTCAAAAAAATTAGAACTTCTACAAAAAATTGAACTACTAAATGTTTATTTGAATGTAATCAAATAGAATGTAAGCCATTCAAGTTTAGTAGTTAAGCCTATCTCTATAGGATACTTAGATAGAATACTTTTGTAAGTTTACTCAGACGTTGCTTATAAACTTAAAAAACTTGGAATTAGAAAATTTTCACCATATAGAAGTTAAATCAAATATTGTTTCTCAGTAGGTTCTAAGAAATGTTTGATACATCAAATAGCACCGTAGTTAGCCAAAAAATACCACTTTTACCTAAAGATACATCATAGCCATGTAGTATCAAGATCTTAAATCCCATAGGGTATCATTTACATTTACAATGGAATCATTTCTTCCACTTTTGATGCCTCCAATATTCCAACATCTAAACAAGAAAAGAAGCCAATATGACTAGTGAAACCAATTATTTTTCTTGCAATTATAAAATAATCCCGAATGTGTAACATTTTTCTCCTCAAATTTCCTTTTAAATGAAATAAGGAAATAATTTAAAGGATAGACCTTCAATTCCCAGGTGTTCAAAAGTATCAAAGGAAACAATGTGTTCATGAAGATTAGAAGGATTAAAATAGGGTACTACTATCAACCACAAAACCAATTAACAAGAGAGATAAGATTGTGTGAGATAGTAATTTTCTAAATTTAATTATTTATTTGGCCAATATCTGAAACAATATTGTTATAGAAAATGAAACAGAATAGTAGATATATACCATCTTATCATAGTCTCCACAAATTGTGATAACAAATTTTATGAATTCTAGAAATTTTATAAATTGTAATGAAGAAAGCTGATAAATCTATATTGATCAAAAATTAGAAATTCTTTGTGCAAAGTGATCTAGGGCACCACATCACTATGTTGTATGGAAGATCGGCACTAAAACTAGTCAAATGAAATGAAGAAACTATTATTCTCATTCTAATGATAGGGTCACAGAAGTTGAAGAGTACAAAATATACATAGTTTTTGTAAGACTTTTCATTTGGATCTAATGGACTGTGATATAGAAATTACCTTATTAAAAGGTTACATACCATAAGAGTACAGGGGATAAAGAAAAAATGCAAGTCAAAATACTACAGGTAGGCTTGCTATGTTGTGTTAACTCTTCATCTTGAGTACTGTGATGATGTGTATGTAAATATAGAGTGTTGTGACTATGTGTATGGAGATACACAAGTTTCAGTTGTAATGGAATCCATTGCTTGAACAGTATAAGAAGGGAGCTAGGATCTTTTTCACCCACCTTACACTATGTGGTACATTTTAAAATTATCCAAGTAATTTATTAACCAATAAAAAGTTATTGTTTAAATTTGACTAAGAATTACTAAATTTAGAACTAAAAAAAGTCTTATCAAATCATAACTATGGCATGGACCCCATACCCATAAAAATTCAAAACTAATAAGAGAAAAATGAACACCCAAAAGTGGCATCAAAACTATAATGAGTAACGGCTAATCAGAGGCATCAAAGATTACCAAAACACAAAAACTATACCAAACAAAGGTCAAACTAAAAAGCTGAATAGACAAAAGACTATAACATAAACATAATGTATAAATAAACATACATCGCAATGGCAACAACAACATGAGAGAAATGGAATATTTAGAAGTTATGTACTTCTTGTTGTTGCAAAAGAATCTACAGTAAGGGTCACCACAAACATCTACAGTGCTTAGAGAATAGGGAACTAAGATATTGTCACACATGGGATAGAGAGAATAGGGAACTAAGATATTGGCACACATGGGATAGATAATTACACAACTACCATTAATGGAGAGACTTACAAATAACAGCAGTAGATTGAATCAAAACATGGTAGACATAAATAAAGCTCAATAAATGCTAATAAATAATTTTGATTTAAGGTTTACGAGCAGGAAAGATCAAAGAAAGTATAATATGTTAATGACAAGCTATTTTCATATATTAAGTTAATGAAATGAAGTAACCATTTTTCTCATTCTGATGATAGGGTCATAGAAGTTGAAGAATACAAAATATACATAGTTTTCTAAGAAACTCTTCATTTGGATCTAATGGACTATGATATAGAAACTACATTGTTATAACGTTGTATACCATAAGAGTAGAGGGGTTGAATCAGAACTACAAACCAAAATATTTAAGCCAAGCTTGCTATGTTATGTTAAATCTTCATCTAGAGTGTTGTGATGATGTGTATGGAGATACACAAGTTTCAATTGCAATGGTATCTGTTATTAGAATAGTAGAAGAAGGTAACTAGGATCTTTTTCACCCACCTTACAATGATGTGGTACATTTTAAAATTATCCAGGCAATAATCTATTATCCAATTAAAAACTATAGTTTAAATTTTATTAAGATTTACTGTATTTTGAACTAAAAAAATCTTTGTAAATAGCAACTGCAGGATGGACCCCATACCCATGAAACTAACAAGAGAAAAATGAACACCCAAAAGTGGCATCAAAACTATAGTGATAAAATTATAGTAATGGCTACTAAGATGCATTAAAGATCACCAAAACACAAACACTAAACCAAACAAGGGTCAACCTAAAAATCCCAATAGACAATAGACTATAACATAAAACTATGGTAGCATAGGTCTTAAGGAAGCCATGTTACTAGAAACAAAAAACACAACGTGAGAGAAATGGAATATTTAGAAGTTATGTACATCCTCTTGTTGCAATAGAATCCACAATAAGGGTCACCATAGCCATCTCCACTGCTTAGAGGATAGGGAACTGAGATATTGGCACACACGGGACAGATAATTGCATAACCACTATTAGTGGAAATAATCTACACTAACAACAGTAGATTGAATATAAAGATAGTAGTGAAATACAACTCAGTAAATGCTAATAAATAAATTTGATTTTGGGTTCATGAGCGTTAGAGTTCAAAGAAATTATAATAAGTTAATAAGATGTTATTTTCTTATAACAGATAGGAAGAGGTATCTCTCCAATATCTTAACAATATTATGTAATACCTTTTCACTCTACTAAGATAAACAAACCATTATTTTTTATAATAAAGAGAATGTCTAAGAATAATTAACTAGAAGAATTATTTGCCTCTATCAGTTGCCACTTCTTTTCCTCTACCTCTTCCTCTACTACCACAAACCAAAACAATCAATAAACCAAAAAAACTAAACAAACCAACAATAAAAACATATAAAAATAATGCAAATGAAATAACAAATCAATAGCATCAAAAAGGATGTGATCCTACCTAGTCCTCAACACCTTGTTAGAAAGCATACATATCAGTGTTATTGATTATGGATATTTTGTGGGAATTAAGAATAGGGTAGAAAATTAACGCACAATCTACCTAAAAAATTCTAACCTCAACTATATTGCAAACCCTATGACAAGGAATTTCCTATTGATATTTTCCTAGATTTTCTATTACAAACAAAACTTGGGTTCTCTATGAAGTTAC
This sequence comes from Sequoia sempervirens, assembly GCA_007258455.2. Classification (NCBI taxonomy): domain Eukaryota; kingdom Viridiplantae; phylum Streptophyta; class Pinopsida; order Cupressales; family Cupressaceae; genus Sequoia; species Sequoia sempervirens. The sequence goes on along the minus strand of VDFB02379711.1, from coordinate 145,528,081 downwards.
CTACAAAGGAATATTGCAAACAAATTTACCTCTATGTAGAACGAAATAGTTTTGATTTTTAAACATGCACTCCTAAAATGAAATTGATGAATTCAAACAATAGTAGTGAATTTAGATAAATAGAATACAAGATCAAACCAATGAATAAGTTATGTTTATTTCTTTTTATTTTATATAGTTTCAATTGTTCTATGGGTGTTCTTCCCAATTTTAATCAGTCAGTAATGTCTTTTAGTTTCATCTAGATGAACAACCTATTATTTATTATAATAAAGAGAAAGTGTAAGAAGATTTACCTTGAAGAAGAATTTTGTCTACATCAGTTCACTACTTCCTTTGCTCTACCTCTTTTTTTGCTACCACAAACCAAACAACTAAAAACCCAAAAAAACAAAACAAACCCAAAAAAATAGAACAAACCAGCTAACAGAACAAATTAAAAAAACACAAAATAAACCATGCATGAACATTTACTAACAGACCAGTGTACACATTGTACAAAACCATTTAGCAAAAAAAAACACAAAGAAAAAAAAAACAAAATCACAAGAGAAAGAACAAAAAAAGGAAGGAAACATTTATAAAAGAGGTAAAACATTCATAAAAAATGAACACTCTTTAAATCAAGTTCAAAAAGATGTACAAAATAGATTTATGTGCTAGTGGTAAAGTTCCTCGATGACTGCATTCATATTGTGAGAAAGCAAGGAGAATTTTCTCCTCTAAGGGAAACAGTGCAATTGAATCCCATCAATATCTCAGATGCCAATGCTTCTCCTTCATTAAGAATGTATAAAGGCATAATTTATCCACCACCTGTACTAAAATTGATCTTATCAAGATAAAATTACTATTTAAATTACTAAAGTATTTATATTAAAACAATTTTTTATCAAAATTAAGAAAACAATACCTATGGACTTGTTGAAGCTCTTTCTAGTATATGGACTACACTGTATTGAAGCCCAATTTAGCCAGCTCAAGATACTTGTCATTGTTCATATAAGGCAACCTCTATATAAAAATGAATTGTTTTCCAAAAAAGCTAAATTAATTGTAATATGCAAATCAATAATAAAAATACAAAGTTAATGCTTGTTAAGGGTCAGTTGGACAATGAAGAGTTTTCTAATCATTTAGGTCATATATTATATGGAAATTCATAAAAATGGAAGAGCTTAAATGTTGAACATTACCTCCTTCAACTCATATATTAAAGGAAAATTCATGTATGAAAGAGGTTAATAAAGAACTAAAATAGTGCACATTTTATGATTAAGCATATTCTATTTACTTGGGTAGAGGGCAAGGACTAAGTAATAGAATCTCACCTATAAAGGATCTTCACTAATCAAGAATTATCTTTGTGGCACAAGCCTTCTATATAAGATCTTACCTCTACTCTAGGTAAACTCTGATGGACTCCATATTTTAAATTGTGGTACACTTAAAAGTAAATTTGATTTACTTTAAATATTCTAGAAATATATATTTTTAACAAATGAAGTGAATTGTAATCAATATATGCAATGCAAGTGCTCATTAGTCATAACATGCTTTGTATATTTTAAAAATCAACAATATTGAAGAAAACTCAAGTCTTAATCAATATATGCCTAGTTAATAGTTGACCAAATTTTACCATAAAACTTATAGAAGAAGATCTAGTGGCATCTCTTGCAAGAGCACAAGAATGCTTTGTTTTAGGAAGATTTTGTAGGTAACTTGCTTTAAAGGTTTTTGCATCTTTCATTAGTGTTTAAAGTTGCTTGGGATCATTTTTAGAGACTTAACATGTCTTCAACCCCTCTATATGGCTTGGCAGCCAAACAAAAGAACTCTCCTTTCTCATTTAAAAAAAAAAAATAGAACTTCTCAAAAAAACAAGAACAATGACTAGTTATTTATTTGCATGTAGTCAAACAGAATGTAATCCATTCAAGTTCAATAGTTAAGCCTATATTGATAGGATTCTTAGATAGAATACTTCTCTAAGTTTACTTAGACGTTGCTAATAAACTTTAAAAACTCAGAGTTACAAAATTTTTACCATATAGAAGTTAAATCCCATATTGATTCTCCATAGGTTCTAATAAATATTTGATACATCAAATTGCACAGTAGTTAGCCAAAAAATACCAACTTTACTTGAAGATACATTATAGCCATATAGTCTTAGGATCCTCAATCCCATAGCAGTATCATTGACATTTACAATGGTATCATTTAATTTGCTTCTGATGCCTCCATTATTCCAACATCTAAACATTAAAAGTAACTTGTAAGACTGGTGAGGCCAATTAGTTTTCTTGAAATTATAACATTAACCTAAATGTGTAACCTTTTTCTCCTCAAATTTCCTTTTAAATAAAATAAGGAAATGATTAAAAGGAGAGACATGGATACATGATCCAATCTCTATTTTATTTTGTTTCTAAAATAGCCACCAATTCCCCAATGCTCAAGAGTATCAATGGCAACAAGGCATTCATGGAGATCAAAAGGATAAAAAAGGGTATTGTTAACAACCAGAAAACCAATTAATGCATGAGATAAAATTGCGTGAGATATTAATATTCTTAATTTAATTTTTAATGTAGCCAATATCTAAAACAATATTGTCATAGAAAATGAAACAAAATAGTAAATATATGTCATCTTACCATAGTCTCAACAAATTGTGACAACATTTTTTATTAATTCCAAACATTTTATGAATTCCAATTATGAAAACTGATAAAGACATATTGGGAAAAATTGAGAGATTCTCTATGCAAAGGAAACCAAGGCACAACATAACTACATTGTATGGAATACAAGCACTAAAACAAGTCAAATGAAATAAAGAAACTATTGTTCTCATTCTGATAATAGGATCATAGAAGTTGAAGAATACAAAATATACATAGTTTTATAAGAAACTCTTCATTTGGATCTAATGGATTGTGATATAGAAATTATCTTGTTATAAGGTTACATACCATAAGAGTAAAGTGGTTGATTCAAAATTGTAAGCCAAAATAATGCAGCTAGGTTTGCTATGTTGTGTTAAGTCTCCATATGCAGTGCTCTAATGATGTGTATGGAGATACAAAAGTTTCAATTCCAATGGAATTCATTGCTTGAACAGTGTAAGAAGGAATCTAGGATCTTTTTCACCCACCCTACAATGATTTGGTACATTTTTCAAATTAGCCAAGCAGTAATTTGTTAACCAATTAAAAACTACAATTTAAATTTAACTAAGATTTATTGAATTTAGAACTAAAAAATTCTTATCAAATCACAACTATACCATGAACTCCATACCCATAAAAACTAACAAGAGAAAAATTACACTCAAAAGTGGCATCAAAACTATAATGAGAAAATTGATGTAAGTAGTAACGGCTACTCAGAGGCATCAAAGATCACCAAAACACAAACACTAAACCAAATGAGGGTCAAACTAAAAATCCCAATAGATAATAGACTATAACATAAACATAAGGTAGCATAATTCTTAAAGATGTTATTTTACCAAAAATAAAAACTGCATCTATGTGAGAGAAATGGAATATTTACAAGTTTTGTACTTGATCATTTTGTAATAGACTTAATAGTAAGGGTTTTCACAGCCATCTCAAGTGCTTAGAGGAAAGGGAACTGAGATATTGGCACACATGGAACAAATAATTGCACAACCACCATTAATGGAGAGACTCACAAATAGCAACAACAGATTGAACCTAAACATGGTAGTGATAACTACAACTCAATATATGCTAAATAATAATTTTTATTATGGGTTCACGAAGAGGAAAGATCAAAGAAATCATAAGTTAATGAGATGTTATTTTCTTATATCAAACAGGGAGAGGTGTCTCTCGAATAACTTAGCAGTTTGTAATACCTTTCCATTCCACCAAGATAAATAACCTATTTTTTTTATAATAAAAAGAATGTGTAAGAAGAATTACTTTGCCTCCATTAGTTGCAAAAAATTGTGACAACAAATTAGTAAAAATATAACATCTTACCATAGTCACAACAAATTGTGACAACAAATTTTATGAACTCCAGAAATTTTATGAATTCTAATTAAGAAAACCAATAAAGATGTATTCGGAAAAAATGAGAGTCTATGTGCAAAGGAAGTCAGGGCACCACATAACTACATTTGTATGGAAGACCGACACTAAAACTAGTCAAATGAAATGAAGAAACTATTGTTCTCATTTTGATGATAGGATCATAGAAGTTGAAGAATACAAAATATAAATAGTTTTCTAAGAAACTCTTTATTTGGATCTAATGGACTGTAATATAGAAACTACATTGTTATAACGTTACATACCATAAGAGTAGAGGGGTTGAATTAGAATTGCAAGGAAAAATATTGCATCCATGCTTCCTATGTTGTGTTAAGTCTTCATCTGGAGTGTTGTGATGATGTGTATGGAGATACACAAGTTTCAAATGTAATGGTATTTGTTGCTTTAAAAATGTGCGAACCCTTTTCCTAGTACCTGCAAAACAACATGAATAAAAAAGTTAGACAAGGAATTAAAAGCTAAAACAAGGATTCCCCATGAAATCCATTTACAACTTCAAAATAGGAAAGAAAATGATGAAGAACACAATACAAAAGATAAAACTAGATTTAATCCTAATTTAAGTAGCAAACATATGATCCCATGGAAGAATTGGTGCCAATTTGATGTGAAAATTGGCCCTTTCCCAATTCCTATGATGAAATCTTGATGTATTGAAGATGATCTTGATCCACTTTGATGAAAGATGAGAACTCCAAGCCAAATCTGCAAAAGAGCCTAGCTAAGAAGTCAAATGATAGATGGAAATGGCTAAAAATTTTAGCATAAAAACTTTGCAATGTTTGTGGATGATGAAATGAGGAGAGGAGCTCTTCATTTATAGGATTTCAAGATGGATGAATGCCCAAATTTGAGCAATGTGGGACTAACATTCATCCAATGATATGGTGCCACTTGTCAAGCTATGAATGGATGATGGATGTACAAGATTTGGGGTTTGTGCCAATAAATGCCAATATTTGAAATTCAAATTTGTTGAAATGACATGCAAGAGGGAAGGGAAAATGCAATAAATGCCACTTGGCTCAAGGCAAAGGACATGTAAGAGGTTTTAAATGCCTTGTTGGATGTACATGTTGACTTGGAATTTTTGAATTCAAATTGAGGAATATTCCAAAAGATGCCTTGTGAGGAAAATAGAGATTTAATAAATGAATTAAATCTATTTTCATGTGCAACTTGCATTATCTAGAGGATGTGACATGAGATGAGGTTAAATTAATCAAGGGTTAATTAATTTAACAGAGATTAGATGATGTGACTTATTTGACTTAGATTTATGGATTTATTTAAATCAAATAAGAGAGGAATATGATAAGAGGCTAATTAAATAAGGATTTTGATTTATTTAATTAGAAGGGATGGTGTTAGATTAAATCAAATAAAGTTTTAATTTATTTAATTTAATGGATAGGCTTTAGAGATTTAATCAAATAAATTGATTATTTAATTAAATAGGGATAATTAGATCGGATAGATTGATTTAATTAACAAGAGAAATGACTTGATTCAGATAAAGTGGTTTATTTAATCAAGAGAGGATTATTGATGAATTTAATCAGATAGGGGAATTTGATTAAATGGTTAGACTGAGGGATGATTCAGGAAGAAACGATGTTAGTAAGTCAGGATCGAATGCACGATGTCAATCAGTATATTTTACGTGTCTACAAAAAGTGTAAGAAGGGAGCTAGGATATTTTTCACCCACCTTATAATGATGTGGTACATTTTAAAATTGGCTAGGAAGTAATCTATTAACCAATAAAAAACTACTATTCAAATTTTATTAAGATTTACTGAATTAAGAACTAAAAAAAGTCTGATCAAATCACAATTGCGACATGGACCCCATACCCATAAAAACTAACAAGAGAAAAATGACCACCCAAAAGTGGCATCAAAACTATAATGAGCAAATTGAAGTAAGTAGTAACAGCTACTCAAAGGTATCAAACATCACCAAAACACAAACACTAAACCAAACGAGGGTCAAACTAAAACGCCCAATAGACAATAAACTATAACACAAACATAAGGTAGCATAAGTCTTAAGGAAGCTACATTACCAGAAACAAAAATCACAATAACGTGAGAGAAAGAGAATATTTAGATGTTTCGTACTTGATCTTGTTGAAACAGACTCTACAGTAAGGGTCACCACAGGCATCTCCAGTGCTTAGAGGAAAGGGAAGTGAGATATTGGCACACATGGAACAGATAATTGCACAACCACCATTAATGGATAGAGTCACAAATAGCAACAATAGATTGAATCTAAACATGGTAGTGATAAATAGAGATCAGTATATTCTAATAAATAAATTTGATTATGGGTTCACTAGTAGGAAAGATCAAAGAAAGTATAAGTTAAAGAGATGATATTTTCTTATATCAAATAGGGAGATATGTCCCTCCAATAACTTAACAATTTGTATTACATTTTCATTCCACTAAGATAAACAACCTATTATTTTTTATAACAAAAAGACTGTGTAAGAATAATTACCAAGAACAATGTGTAAAGAATTGAATTATCTTCGTTACATTCTCTCAAAAATATTTTTTTGGCATATCAAAATTTAATTGAATTTATACTTAGATGTCTATTATTATTTCTAATTTTGAAACATGGTATAATACAGATTGGAGTTGTTGAGCATCCACTTGTACTTCAAAGAAAATTTTCCTTCATTCATCAATTGATTAAACTCATGGAATTCATTAGTTTCTTATGTTCTTAACTATCCTCCTATGTTTCTAGATATAAATTATTCTTCAAAGTTTATTCTTTGTAATATTTGTGCATGGTCTAGCCTTCTTGTTTTGGTACCACTTGAAAATTTAAATACCCAAAAAGTTGTACAAGTTCTAGGGGCATGGTTAGAAGAATGAATACACGAAGATTGAGATATTTTTGGCATATTCCAATGTGGGTATGCTACATTTATTAATGAATGGAGAAGTTAGATTGGTGGTTAGTTACCTATTTAGAGATAATTAATGTATTATTACCTCATCATAATCAATTAATGCTAGCTATCATGCACTAGTCCATGACTTAATTGGAGACAACTCAAGTTTGTCTCATAATTTGACAAAGAAAATAGAAGCAAGATGCTTAGTCATTAGATTAGCAAACCACCCTTGAGAAGCATAGTAGATGAGATAATTTTCTTCAAAATCAAATGCTTGTCTGATGTAGTGATGATGAACATCAACATGTTGGTGTGAGCATGATAAACTTTATTATCCACAAATTTCAATACACCTTGATCATCATAGAAAAATGCAGTTGTTGGAGTCTAAGGAAGTTGGAGATCACACAAAATTCTACCTAGCTATATTGCTTTGCAATTAGTGCTAGAAGCTTCTATGTTTTTTACTATAGTGGAAGATAAAGTTGCAATATGTTGAAGCTTACTTTTCCAACACATATGCATAAAAAGTATAGCTAGTAGTTTATCTATGAGTATCAATTGATTTATTCCAATCAATATTTGTATACCCTATCAAGCTTAATTTTTTTGTACTTTGATAGGGAATTCCAAAGTCAAGACAACTTTGACATATTGGAACATACTTTTTATTGGTATTGTGCTAAAATAGTGGTACACGAGGACGTGTCCCCTAAGGTTTTGGCTCTCACACTCTTACCCAATACATTTCAAGGATGGGGGACACCTTGTGGATGTTTCCTAGGCATCCCCAAAATGTATTTTTTTAAAGAAATTTTGAAATTCATGGGATGTCTCATGGATGGAAAGGGGATAGCCGATCATCCCCTTTTTTCCAGCCACATTTTATATTAAAAAAAAAGTATGAAATTAAAAAAAAAAGGTTTTTGCATTGTGTTTTTGGGTGGACCCCACACCCTCCCAGCCCTAAAATAAAACTTAATTTCAAAGGAATTTGACTTCATTTTAACATACCAAAAAAAATTACAGCTAAGAGCAAAGTGAGAAGAGAAAGAGGAGGGTTTAAAGGAGCTATTGGAGAAGAAAAAATAGCATTCAATAGGGAAAAAGGAGAGTATTAAGGCAACAACCAGCAAGAGAAGTGAAAGAGGTAAGTTATTCTTCCATTTATTTTCTTTTTTTTCCATTTTTTCTAAGTTTAAATGATGAAATGTTGATTTCTTGTGGCTTTTTTCTATTTAGTTTGCAAAAACCAAAACAAAACAAAATGAGCAACAGTAGTGAAGGTAGTGGGCATGTTGATAGGGAAGAATTAAATGAAATAGAAACCCAATCGGTTGAAAGGGGACAAATTCAAACAAATCCATTTGAAATCCTTTTGCAAATTTTAAAAAATATGGAAAAGGCCCTTTTAATCCTAAAAAACCTCTTCTTCAATTAGTAACACACCTAGACAAAGACAAAGGGAAAAACACAGAGGGTAGTAGATTGTGGAAATGTAACTATTGTCATGGCGGACCCTCAACCCTCTTTGATACCCCTTAAACCTCCTTGATGTCACCCTCACTGATAGCTTAGGCTTTTGGTGTACTGGCAGTCAGTCTATGTTAACAAAATTGGTGACTTTGCTAGGGAGGGTTTGACTCCCACTCTTGACCCTCTTTTCGTCTCACAGTCGACTGTGTTTGTCAACCTCTCGACTAGGGGGTAAACTGTTGTCACGAGGGACCCTCAACCCTTGTCGATACCCCTTAAACCTCTCTGATGTCACCCTCACTAACATCTTAGGCTTTTGGTGTAGTGGCAATCGGTTTGTGTTAACAAAATTGGTGACTTCACTGGGAAGGGTTTGACTCCCATTCTTGACACTCTTTATGTCTTGCAGTTGATTGTGTCTATCGACCTCTCGACTGGGGGGGTAAACTATTGTCACAAGGGACCCTCAACCCTCGTCAATACCCTTTAAACCTCTTTGATGTCACCCTCACTGATAGCTTAGGCTTTTGGTGTAATGGCAGCTAGTCTGTGTTAACAGTAACATTTGTAAAGATAAATTTTATGGGAGCTACGTAGGAATCTATTCTCATCTATTAGGTTATACAGGCCATGGGGTCGAGGTTTTTCCAAACATAAAACATTTTGACAAGGTAGAGTGTTATAGATTACACATGGAGGCCGAAGGACAGCCTATAGGTAAGCCAATGAAAACCCAATCCGCACATTCAACTACACATATTCCCTCTATGTTTGGTAGTCCTAGTGTTGGTAGTGGTATTAGTGGTGGTGTTCATGTTTCCACAAAATAGAAGAGGAAGGCAAGTCTTCTAGTGAGGAACAAAATACAGTTGCAGGTATGCTTAATGTGCATGCAAAAGATGTGGCAGAGTCCTCCATTGCCAATTTTTTCTATTCTCGTGTCATCTCATTTCATGTAGCGTGTTCTCCCTACTTCAAAAAAAAAATTAAAGATGTGGCATCTTTTGGTACCTCATTCACTCCTTAAAGAAAATAAACTACACACTACACTCCTTGACAAACAATATTCTAAGGTGAGTGTGGTGATGGAGGACATGAGACAATGTTGAATTAGGATGGGTTTCTCTATTATCATAGATGGGTGGACTGATATTAGACATCAGCCACTTATCAACATCATAGTCACATGTACAACTGGTTCATATTTCCTTAGAGCCATTGATTGTTTTGGGAAGTACAAGGATGCAGAATTCTAATTTTATATTTTCAGAGATGCCATAGAGGAGGTTGGGGTAGCCAATGTTGTACAGGCAGTCACTGATTTATCACATGTGTGAAAATAATAATTTTGATGGTTGAGAGTGCTTACAAGCACATATTTTTGACCCCTTATTGTGTTCATGCATTGAAAGACATAGGGAAGATAGATTGTGTGCACTAGGTGGTTGTAGAGGATAGAGATATTTAGATGTTTATTTGCAATCATCACACCTCACTTGCTCTCTTCAAGACATTTTCAAAGAGAAAAATTTTCAAGCCTATAGAGACAAGGTATGCCACCTAATTTTATTTTTTAGAGAGGATGCTTGAGGTCTAGGAGGCTCTACAGTTGATGATGGTCAATTCAGAGTGGAATAGATGGTCTATGGAAAGTACTGCATAAGGGAGAAGCATCAAACAAAAAATTCTTGATGATATTTGGTGGTCCAATGTGAGGTAAAAAACTGCTATTGACTGTTGAATTTATAGAAAAAAATCAAATGTGATTTTATTATTATTTTTTTATTTTCTAAGTTCTAACTTGTCTTTTTTCAAATTTTTTGTTTGCAGATATATTTTCTCTATCATTTCACCAATTGTGGATGTCATTAGATATGTTGATACAGACTCTCGAAGTCTTGGAGAGATTTATGAAACATTTGACTCCATTCTTGGAAAAATGAAGAAAGTAATTTTTGATAGGGATCCTAATTTGGGATTATATGAGAAAGAAATTAAGCCCATTGTGATGTGGTGGTTGAACACTATAAACACCCCACTTCATATGGCAGCATTTTCTCTTAATCCCAAATGGTATGTACCAAGGCATGGTAGGTTTCCTCCTTGTGATGATGATGAGGTGAAAGATGGGTTTATGAAGGCCCTTGCAAAAATGTATTTAGTTGAGGAGGCAATCCTACTTCATACACAATGGACTGACTTTTATAATCTTTGGGTTCCAACATTCAACAAACTAGAGGCCAAGGTATATAGAACTACACTAGCTCAAAGGGATCCTATTGGATGGTGTTTATGGCATGGGAAAGATGCACCACAATTGAGGATGCTTGTTATTCACCTCCTTTCACAAGTAATATATTAACATAATTTATTAATTTCATTAGTGTTGAACATTTATATAATCATAATTGAATATCCTAATTAGTAAATTACTAATTTATTTTTTGCCTCCTTTCACAGGTTGCTAGTTCCTCTACTGTAGAGAGGAATTGGCATACATACAGCTTTATTCACTCTATCAAGAGGAATAGGCTAGCTTTTAGATGAGCAGAGAAATTATTGGTCGTACATAGTGCTTTGCAACTCCAAGATTGTCAGACTCCAAAGTATCGATAGACTCCAACGTTATGGTGGGATGTTGATCTAGAGGATGCCGCCCAAATTGATGAGGAGACACAAGAGGGATTGGTTTTAGTTCAGATTAAGGTGTCTCAACCTTGGAGTCCTAATATTGATTTAATTGATGTATTTATTTGTATTATTTACCTATGGTGTCATGTCATAAAATGGGACCCATTAGTTGGGTCGCATCCCTATTGGAGGTGATTCAATGATACATAATCATCCTGATTGGGCATAGGCATACCACTTTGGAATTTATGACATATGACAAATTCTATGGAACATCATAAGGCATCTTTATGCATGGAGGAAGTTGGCACCCAAGATGGGTTATGACAAGGTGTAAGAGAATTAGGTATTTCGGGTCATTTATGATAGGTTCTCTTATAGTTGTAAGTGTTGTAAGTATGGAAGATTTTATGATAGATTCTATGATAGTTGTAACTCATCTACCATAGCCTATTTCTAGCATATTCTAAGTGCCCAAGCTTGGAGAAAGAATATTACTTGTACTGACACTTGCAAGGGGTGTAAGGGAATGTTGTACATGTGTCCAAATGTATGTTTATGGCATGGGATATTGTTCCATGTGGATTTGGATGCCCCTCTCCTTCTAGATGCTTTTTCAAGCTTACATCTCTCTATATATTGAGTTCCTTGCATTGTAAAATGCATATTTTTGTTGCAAGTAACGAAGTACTATCGGATTCACTCTAAGATAGGTGTTTGTGACGAAACACTTGTTGAAGAAATCTTTGTACTCAGGGTTGTATTGTAACTCTTATTTGAAGTAATACAATAGTATTATGCTTTTGGAGGGTGAATTCTTTTACCCAAAATGGTTTTCCCCACATATATCCGGTGTTTGTTGTATTTGTGTACCTATTGTTTTGTTATCTTTTCTTTGTGTTTCTCTTATTGTAATTGTATAAGGTGTTAAAAGGAAAAATTTTATAACTATCCCCTACTTAGATCAGTGTAGGAAGTTGTTTTCACTCACCCAGCTTCCTTTCAGTTGGTATCAAAGACTGGTCAGCCTTGATTCCTTTTTTGGGTTAGAAGGGTTTTTTGAGCTAATCTTTGTTTTAGTGGGAGTTTTGCAAAAGTGTATTTTGTGACCTTGTTGCAGGAAAGATATGGCAGGCACATCTAGGAGGATTGAGATGGAGAATTTTAATGGAGGTAATTTTGAACTTTGGAAGCTCAAAATGGAATACATGCTCGTAGATCATGATTTATGGGTTGCTATTTCTGGAACCAAACCAATGGGAATGAAACAAGAAGATTGGCAGGTCATGGATCAGAAAGCTAAGGTTATTATTAGACTCTATTTGGTTGATTCCATCCTCCTAAATGTCCATGAAGAGAAGACTTATGCTTCTATGTGGAAGAATCTTGGTGATGTCTATTAGGCTAAATCCCCGGTAAACATGTTTTTCCTTAGAAAGAAGATGTATTCTCTAAAAATGGAAGATGGGGGATCTATGAAAAACCATCTAAATGCATTCAACATGTTGATTGCTCAACTGGGTTCCGTTATAGACAAGATTGATGAACAAGACAATTGTATGCTCCTTTTGTGTTTATTGTCGAACTCTTGGGATCACTTAGTGATAGCTCTTAGAATCACTACTTCCACCTTCAAGATGGATGAGGTGGTTGCCTCATTATTATCTGAAGAGATGTGAAGCAAGTCTTCTGAGATGGCCCAAGAGGCCCTTGTTGTTTGTGGTAGACCAAAGGAGAGAGGCAAAAAGGACAAGAAATCTAAGTCAAAGTCTTCAGGGAGATCTAAGTCTCCTGGTAAGAAGACCAAGGAAAAATGTTGGAACTATGGTGAAACTGGTCACTTTTGTAAAGATTGCAAGAAGGAGAAGAAGAAAAATAGGTCTTTCTCTTATTTTGATTTTGAGAAATCATCCCAAGATGAAGGAGAAGCATTTATTATAGCCTTGGTGGCCCATGCATCAGATTATGTATGGTTGATAGATTCAGGTGCATATTTTCACATGACCTCTCATAGAGGTTGGTTCTCGAAGTATGAAGAGTATAATGGTGGAGAGGTGTACCAAGGTGATTACTCTCACTTGAAGATTTTTGGCCATGGAAGGGTCAAAATCAAATTTCTTGATGGATTAGTGAAGGGGATTGATGTTATCTTACATATCTCGAGTTTGGAATCAAACCTTCTTTTTGTAAGTAAATTGAATGATTCGGGAGTGGAAGTTGTTTTCTCTAGTGGAGGATGCAAGATGACAAGAGGGGCTATGGTGTTAACTAAGGGAGTTCGTATTGGAACTCTATTTCAGCTTGATGCATGCATTATACAGTGAATAGTTCTTTTGATGTACTAAAGAAGATACCTTTGGATTCTTCATCCTCACCATCAAATTGTTCAGAGAAGTTGTTGCAGCTATATCTGATGGTCATGCATTTTGTGTACCTAAGGGTGCTCATTCCATGGAAATGAAGCTTCCAATAGAGAAGACAATGTTAGAGCACCAATGACTTGGTCACATTGGTGAGAAGGGTCTTAGAACGATGAAAAATAAGAGCCTTGTTGAAGGCCTTGATGATTTTAATCTTGAGTTCAACTTTTGTGAACATTGTGTATATGGAAAACAGCCCTGTGTTTCTTTTTACTCTAGTTCTCACAAGTCTTCTAGGGTTTTGGACTATGTTTATTTAGATGTTTTCAGTCCTATGAATGTTCCTTCATTATCAAAATATGTATATTTTATTTCTTTTATAGATGATTACAGTAGAAGAACATTCATTTATTTTCTTAGAAGTAAAGTTGAAGTCTTTAGTCGGTTTAAGGAGTATAATTCCTCGGTAGAAAATTAGATTAGCACAAAGATTAAGTGTTTGAGGACTGATAATGGTGGTGAGTTTTGTTCCATAGATTTTGACAAGTTCCATAAAGAGCATAGGATTAAGAGACATAATACAACTCCCTACACTACACAACAAAATGGATTTAAAGAGAGGATGAACAAAATGTTGATGGAGAGGGCTAGGAGTATGTTGAATGGTGCTAGCCTTGAACAAAAGGTTTGGGATGAAGTGGTAGCCAGTGTATGTTATTTGATCAATAGATCTCCTAAATCAACACTTTTTGGAAAGATAGCCATGGAGGCATGGTCTAATAAAAATCCTTCGATGATACATCTTAGAGTATTTGGTTGCAAAGCTTATGCTCATGTTCCAATTGAGAAGAGGTCAAAGTTGGAGAACAAGCATATTAAGTCTATCTTTATTGGCTATGGTTTCAATGTGAAAGGGTACAAGCTTTGGAATCCAAAAGCTCGAAAGGTTCTTTATAGAAGTGTGATTTTTAGAGAGATGAAACCTTCCACGATTGAGCTATAGCCAGAGAAAGAGGAGAAATAGAAGAAGGAGGTAGTTCAAATTCTACCTACTCTAAATAAAAATGAACTATGCACTCATGTTGGACTTGATAATGAGGAGAGCTCAAGCAGCTCTAAAAGTTCTGAAGAAGAACCTTAATCTCATCCTTTGAGGATTCCTACGCAAGTAAGTGGCAACTGGAAAGGTTTTGTTATTCACTATTGGATTCCAATTGCATTTTTTCTTTGAATATTAATACTAATGAGCCTAGGACTATTAGAGAGGCTATGGGTATGAATGATACATATTCTTGGATAAAATCCATGGATGAGGAGATGGTTGCATTAAAGAAAAATGACTTGGGATCTAGTACCTATGATTGGTGAACGTAAACTTGTTGGTTGTAAATGGGTTTTCAAGAAAAAGTGTGGTCCTGATGGTAGTTTTGAGAAGTATAAGGCACAGTTGTTCACTAAGGGGTTTTCTTAGGTGAAGGGAATTTATTATGGGGAGATATTCTCTCCTGTAGCGAAGCTGACATCTATCTGGCTTTTGTTGTCACTTGCAGCAACATATGACTTAGAAGTGGAATAGATGGATGTGAAGAAAGTGTTCCTTCATGGTGATTTGAAGGAAGATATTTACATGTCATAGCTAGAGCATTTCATCGAAAAAGGTAAAGAAAATTTTGTTTACAAGATGAAGAACTCTCTTTATGGTTTGAAATAGTCTCCTAGAATGTGGTACCAAAAGTTTGATACCTATGTGTTTTCATTGCGATTTTAGAGATCTAAATTTGACCGCTGTGTATATTTTAAATTTGATAATGGTCACATTCTCATTATTGTCTTATACATAGGGGTGATCCCACAATACTGGTTTGCAATTTTTGACCAAACTGGACACTGAACTGATTTTTTTAACTAAATCTTCACTTTTGGGCACCTATAGTGGCTTAACCTGAGGAATTTGAAGATGATGCAAACGAGTGATTTGTGACATTTTGTCTATAGATTCTAAATATATTTTTTTCAAAAAAAATTGAATCATATTGCACTTCTTTTTCCATCTCCTTCGAAATCTAGTTTTTAACAATAAACACCATTTTTAAAGAGTGACATCACTGGCTAACACATAAAAAAATTTCTATGAAGGATAAAATTCTATTTTTTTCCAATTTAGATTCATAACTATGATATCTAGTGCATGGAATTGGTTTTGTAGCATTTTTTTGAATATTTTTTTCTTAATTAAGTTTCAAAGTCGAACCTTTTAAAATTTAGACATGATTCACAAGCTAAAGCATAAGTTTTTTTGAATGTATCAAAATTCATTTTTTTGTTGGATCAAGGACATCAATATCTAGTGTACTGATATTTTTCAAAAAAAAAAATGATAATATGCTATTTTTCCACATGCAGAATAGAGAGCTTGATTTTTGGTGAAAAACCTATGTTTAATCAAACTAAAAAATAAAATACATAATAAAACCAAAACATATTAAAATTATATCTAATGGATAGCTCACTCTGAGGACTACCATCATCTAGTTGGGTCTATGAAGTCTCCTCCATTTTCATCCTCAACCCGAGCTTTGAAGGGAAAAATTTTGTAGAAATTTGGTGCAAGAGGGGGAGAAGGGGGGAAAAGGGGGGTTTAAATGAACCCAGGTTTGAGCGATTCGAGTGAACCCCCCCTTCTATTCACTTTTCCATTTTTTTCATTATTAAAAAATGCAAAAAAAGTGGGTCCCATCATTTAATAGGGTTCATTCGAACTAGGGTCCATTTGAACCCTGTTTGGGTCCATTCGAACACCCTAGTTCATGCGAACCCCTAAAAAAGAAAAAAGAAAAATTCATAGGAGTGTTTTTGCAATTTTCCTTCCTCACTGGGTTGTAAACCATTATTGTGGGATCACCCGTAGATGATATGTTATTTATTGGGAATGGTAAAAGTATGATTTCATATTTGAAGTTTCAGTTGTTAGAAAAGTTTGAGATGAAAGACCTAGGTACAACTAGGTACATTCAAGGAATGGAGATCACCAGAGATAGAGCTAACATAAAGCTTTGGTTAAGCTAGAGAAAGTATGTGAACTTGGTGTGGAGAGATTCACAATGGTAGATTACAAGCAGTTAGTTGTTCTTGTGATGCATGGGATGAAGCTTTCTATGAATGATTATCCAAAATATCCTATTGAGATGGAGGGACATGACTAGAGTACCATATGTGAGTGTAGTTGGAAGCCTAATGTATGTGATGGTTTGTACGAGACTAGACATTACCCAAGCAATGGGAGTCCTTAGTTGTTTTATGGCTAATCCTAGATGGGTGCATTGGGATGCGGTTAAGAGAGTGTTTAGATATTTATGGGGTACTTCCAAGTATACCTTGTTTTTTCATGGTTTTCCTACTAGACCTTAGCATTTTGTGAGTATTCATGGATATGTGGATTCAAATTGGGTATAGATGACAATGAAAGTAGAAGATCCACAAATGGTTATGTGTTTATGATGTTTGGTGGTACTATCAGTTAGATGAGTAAGCGGTAGGCCGTAGTTGCATTGTCCATGATAGAGGTAGAGTATGACAACCACTCATGCTTATAAGGAAGTCCTTTGGCTTAAGAGATTATGTTCTGATATTGGTTTTGATGCAGGATAGATTATAGTTTGTTGTGACAATCAATGTGTGACTTGTCTAGCAAATAATCCTACCTTCCATTCCAAAACAAAGCACATTGATGTTCAGTATCATTTTGTTCATGATATGGTAGAAGATGGAAAGGTGAACCTGGAAAAGGTTGAAAATTTGGTGAATGTTGCAGATGCACTAACGAAACTAGTAAGCACAAAGAAGTTCATATGGTGTTCTAATTCCATGGGCCTTGGGGCCTTGTGCGGATGATTCTGTATGACTCTTGAAAGGTCTTTGACAAGTGGGAGAATGTTGGGATTAAGGTTTCTCAACCTTAGAGTCTTATTATTGATTTAATTAATGTATTTATTTGTATTATTTAATTTCCTATAGTGTCATGTCATAAATTAGGACTCGTCAGCTAGGTGGCATCCCTATTGGAGGTGACTGGATGACACATAATCATCCCAAGTGAACATAGGCATCCCACTTTGGAATCTATGACATATGACAAATTTTATGACACATCATCAGGTATCTTTATGCATGGAGGAATTTGGTACCCAAGATGGGTTATGACAATGTATAAGAGAATTGGGTATTTTGGGTCTTTTATAACATGTTCTCTTACAGATGTAAGTGTTGTAAGTATGGTAGATTTTATGACAAATTCTATGGCAGTTGTAAGGCATCTTTCATAGCCTATTTTTAGCATATTCTAGGTGCCCAATCTTGGAGAAAGAATATTGCATGTAATGACACTTGTAAGGGGCATAAGGGAATGTTGTACATGTGTCTAAATGCATGTTTGTGGTGTGGTATATTGTTCCATGTGTATTTGGACGCCCCTCTCCTTCTAAATGCTTCTTCAAGCTTGCATCCCTCTATATATTGAGTGCCTTGCATTGTAGAGTGCATAGTTTTGTTGTAGGTAACAAAGCGTTGTCTGATTCACTCCAGGATAGGAGTTTGTGATGAAACACTTGTTGAAGAAATCTTTATACTCGAGGTTGTATTGTAACTCTTATTTGAAGTAATACAATATTACCATGCTTTTGGAGGGTGGGGTTTGTTAGAACTATAAAATTTTGACAATTTTAAAAGTTGTTTCATACCCCTGAGTTTCCAAACGAGTCTTCATCATAAGCAAAGGGCCTTTCTTCACAACTTTTTTGCTCATATTTTGCCATGTGATTCCCATAAAATCCATCAAGTCTTGAATATCTCACAGTATATTTCCTATCGGCATGAGATTATCAGGGTCTCCCCAATCCATAATGCATGTTTTACTGATATACATTTTTTGCAGTCTATTGGCAAGACTTCTGAGATGTCACACCGATCAGAATTCATCTACAGACACTTATTGGCAGGACACAACACATTGTTTCAAAAACAAAGGGATCATATCAGCAAGAGAGTCATCGTCGGAATAAAGTCATAGCGAGCTCATCATGTCTTACCGACCGGCGCATAATAAAACACTTTGGCCAAACCAAATGGCTTTGATATGAGGTCTTAGCAAATACATTGGGTCTTGTCAATAAAGTTCTTATGGGGATCCTATTGAATAATCATCAGGCTAAGGTCATGCAGTCTTGCCGACTCATATGTCACACCAATAAAGCTATGCATTGGCAAGAGTCAAATCATTGGGGTGAAGTCCTACCGAATGCACTGAGTCTTGCCCATAAGGCAAACAGGGATTCTATCAAGGATTATCAAAATGAAGTTACGTAGTCTTGCCGACCCATATGTCTCACTGAATGTGGTTTCAACGGTGAGAAAATTAATGTCTCAGCGACCAGAGAATATCACAGGATGTATTTCGGTAAGACAAAGTATAATCTATGGGACATCTCCCTGACTCTAAAGGGTCACAGCGAAGCGAATGAGACGAAAGGATATTTCTCAGTAAGACAAAGCGATCTATGAGACGTCTCACCGACTCAGATTTTTCACAGCGATACATAAAGACCAAAGGGAAGATTGTCGATGAGACATTAGACTTCGGTATGACTGTAGGATATCTCAGCAACTATTTTGCGAATGTTAATAGAAGCTCAAATACAACTGATCGTCGACATTTGAATGTGAAGCGATGTGTCTTTTCAAATACTAGTGTATAAATGATCATTCTCGATTGTAAAAGAGGATACAGTAGATAGGATAGAAGATAGATTAGGGAAGATACAGTAGACAAAAAATGTCATACTATGAGACTATGTTGCATGTTTTAAAAATATGGAGATATTAATGAAAATCAGTTGATGTGGCAGCATATTTCTGGTGTCAATTGTCTATTGTGCTTATTGAAAGTATTACTAAAGTTGTCTCCAAGATTGATGTTTTTTGGTTATTTAAATTGATGTAACAATTTTATATTCAGTTTATCAGTGCACATTTGTTGTATCTGTGTGGTTGATTGATCGGTTCTTTCAAGGAAAGATTAAATCCTTTTAATTGATCATAGTAATCAGGGAAATTCATCGGGATCATTAAGAAGAACTCGGTAGTCACAGTCTTGCATGTTTATACAAGTTATAAAGAAAAACATATGCCAAACAATTTGAGTTTTTTCCTAAAATAAGTTACCCATTTAGATTTCATTTGACTCTGCATACCCAATAAGGCACTAGTCTCTGCACTTTTTATCATTTAGTTTCATTCATTTCTTACATCTATTAACTAAAAATATTAGGATTTAGCTTTGAATATTGCTATACAATTTATACCAAATTTAGTTTTATTTGTCCACTCCCATCTACCATTGTGGGCAAAACATTTGAAGAGAGATAAGCACATTAAGTCTGCTTCATTCATATAGGTACACCCGCCTAGGTCTAGCAGCACCTAAAGAGTAGAAGGTCTAAATCTTTTGACCTTGTCTATTACCCTGAAACATACCAAGAGATTGGCAACCTCTTGAGGCATTTCGCCTGCGTTTTTGAGAGCTAACAGGGTTTTCACCCAAAAGGATTTTCCCCACATATATCTAGTGTTTGTTGTATTTGTGTACCTATTATTTCATTACATTCTCTATGTGTTTCTCTTATTGTAACTATATAAGGTATTAAAAAGAAAAAAATGTAACTCTCCCCTACTTAGATTAGTGTAAGAAGTTGTTTCTGCTCACCCAACTTCCTTTCAATAGTTTCATTAAATGGGCCAGCCTCTCATACCCATAGTGGTAGTGATGGCAGATACTGAGTAGAGGCAGCCATAATACTTTCTATTACTATGTTTTGAACATTTGTGACTTTGTCATTTTGACATTTGTAGTGCAAACTTGTAGCCTTTGGGAATTTTATTTTTTAAAATTTTATATCATATACACATTGACTATTTGACATGAATTATGGAAGAAATTTGTATACACTCAAATTTGGTCTAGAAGAATTAATTAAATACAATTTATTTAATTAGTAATCTTTAATTCTTCTACTTATAAATAAATTGAAAAGTTTATTTATATAGTTCATTTTCTTTAATTCTTCCTATCTTAAATCATTTTCTTCATATCTTAATTAAATAAAAAAATTCAATTAGTTTGTTTTATTTAATTAAGCTCCTTTCATTAAATTTGAATTTTAAATTCAAATTTAAGCACATTTCTACTAACTTCTTCTCACCTTCCACCTCATCATGTGTCTCAAAAAATTAACTATTTCTAATATTTAATTTGGTATTTATCTTCAACAAATTCTAGCCAATTTGGGACACTTGGCCTTCATCTCCATTTTATTTCCTCTTCACACTTAGCAGTTTGTTTTTCTAAAGGGAATACACTCCCCTTTTCTCTCTAACCTCTTCATCTTCAACCATCCATTCTCCAAATCAAATTTGCACCATCGATTCCTGCCACCTAGACTCATGCCTTGGAAAATCTATAAATGGACCCTCATTTAAAAAAAAATAGAGAGTGTTGAGGATAATTACACTCTACAGAATTTTAGTTAGCATTATCATTTTAGCGTTAAGTAGTTTAATCATGGCAATACCATTAGCAGCATCTTAATTACAACTTAGTTTAATCATATCATTTTCATTAGCAACACCATTACCAGCATCTTAATCTTTGCATATCATCTACAACTAGTTTAGCAATCATGAAATGTAGGAAACATCTCTTGCGTTTCCAACATCTCTCATTCTTCAGGTTGTCATTTGGAAATTCATGTGCACAAACAATCTGGGAGCAAAATGACTTAAAGAATCCTTGGAGATAGAGGACAATGAGACACCATTAGGGAATTGTTTGTTTCAATTTGATTGTTATCATTTGAATTCCTTCATATAATGTTTAATTGGTGTGTTGTATAGGTTTACTTGCTTATTCACGATACATTTTACATACACACATAAAATTGGTGCCGACTGTGGGGCCTAGCCCCATTTTTAACATTTTCTGGCAAGTTTTCGTCAACAGATTCGTTCATGGATTTCGATGTAGCACACTCGAAGCCTCTTTCAATGAATAGGTGGTGACTTTTGGTGTATCCAAGCTTTTTTATAGTGCATATGCAACCCAAATCAGTGTATATACCCCTTCTTTCAGTGCATACATAGGATTTTGATTTTTCTTTTTTTTTGCTTTCCAAAATAGCGCATTTAGGGTGTTAAATGGTGCATATACTGAATATTTTAGCACATATGCTCTCTATTTTAGCACATACACCTTTATTTGTAGAAATTTAAAATTTTGGGGACTGATCTATGTCTTTCTATTTTGCAAGTGCTTTATACATTGTCAAAGACATATCTGAGACTACTAATCATGTTTGTAGGGGCTGGAATTATTTTCCTTTGATTAAATTAGGCATCTAGTTTAATTACAAGGTTAATGAACACCATGTATGTTGTGTTTGTAAAGTGATAGGCCTATTCTCTCCCCTTTACTAGGTGACCAAAATTCTAGACTCACTCTTTCATTTTACTACAATAGCACCTTTAGAAGGTCTGCCTTAGTCGGAAAAACTAATCACCCGAAGGGAATGACCTAAGTGGGAAAAGCTAAAGCCAAGCATTCCAACCCACTATAATCAAGCATGAATCAATATGAAAGTCACATTCAACAGTAGTGTGCATTGATAGCCATCCCCAAAGCCTTTGTTCTAAAGGTTGGGAGGCCTCCTGAGGGAGTTTATCATTTTCTGCACTGAATGGAAACCCTTACTAAGAACTTTAAGTGTAGTAGTCAAGCTAAGTTAGTTTTTGAACATTATAATATATTCATAGTGCAAGGGGAGGGAAGAATCTGCCCCCAAGATATTCACCATATAACTACTATGGGTTGTTGGCCAAAAGTGGAGGATTCGACTTTGGTTAAGACCTGGAAAAGGAAAAATCACAGGTGCCCTCTAGGGGGTGACAGGTTTGTGTGAGCTGACATAGTTCTAAGATGTGGGATGTGATGTTATTGATGACCCTTGACATTAGAAGAGTTTGACTGATCGGTTTGCTATTGTTCAATACCAGTGGAAATCAAAAGGGATCAGACTAGATCCTAGAACATACACTTAATGTGTAGATCATAGGATGAAACAACTATTTTATTACTTGCTTTTTTGTTTGAAATCACTATTCAAAAGATCATCCATTAAAAACACTCAATTCACTAATCCCAAAAATAAGAAAAATAAGGCAAACTTTCAAAATGGTGACACTTCCAGTTTAGTGCATATAGGATCTATTATAGCGCATTTATCCCATCTTTCAGCACATAAGCTTCTTGTTCTAGCACATTTTCCTCATCTTTTAGTGCATCAGCTTTCTGTTCTAGCGCATTTAAGTGACATTCTAGTGCATAAGTTTCTTGTTCTAGCACATTTTCCTCATCTTTCAGCCTATCAACTTTTTGTTCTAGCGCAT
Source organism: Sequoia sempervirens (assembly GCA_007258455.2). NCBI lineage: Eukaryota > Viridiplantae > Streptophyta > Pinopsida > Cupressales > Cupressaceae > Sequoia > Sequoia sempervirens. Next base: position 145,505,111 of record VDFB02379711.1, on the reverse strand, counting down.
TTAGGTTCTATTCTGGTGCATTTACCCCATCTTTCAGCACATATACTCCCTATTTTGGCGCATTCACCTTATACTCAAATAGAGAACTAAATTGAATGCCTGTCAGACAACTTGAACTATATTTAGCGACTCTTTTCAAAGCAAAGATCATTCCTCATTAAAAAATTGGTTTAAACTTGAAGAGATTTTCCTTTTCAAGTGCAATCCCTTTAACTAAACTTGGATCAAACAACTTAAAGTGCCCAAATCACCAATCTCGTCTTTGATTATTAGTTGAGTTTCACTATAAGGATCTATCATCCTTCATCATGAAACAAACGCTTTACATCAGATTTAACCATAGTCTCATCAATAGGATCCATCATCCTATTTGACTTAGGTATCTCATTGGAACTCCCAAACAAAGATCAAAGTATAGAAAAAATCCATCATTTGCATGCCCATTTTAACAAGAGCTCAAAAACAAAAACTTAGAGAAAAAGAAATAGAAACCCAAACCATCATGGCAGAAGGAGAAGAAAATCCTTTTCACATATTTCATCAACCTAAAATAGATGAGATAACTGAAGAGGACATTCAACAAGCTCAACAAGACCCTAAATTTCACAAGTTCATGGAAAAAATTCTAGAAAAGGATGGAGAGAAATATTTTCTGATGCTGGAAAATCAAGGTGTCAAACTACCCATTGATTTTGATGTCAACCAATTGAAAGGAGCTCCCAAGAAAATAGAAGTTGACTCATGAATCACGGATCCACTGAATGCTTTAACTCAACAGATGCAAAATCTTCAACAACAAATCCAAGACATGCAAAGGGAAAAAACAAAGAGATATTTGCTGCAAGACATTTGTCCTTATCCCTTTGACATAAGTATGAACATGATACCTTTTCCACCAAATTGTGAACTTCCAAAATATGACAAATACAATGGAAAAATTGATCCTCAAGATCATGTAAGAGAGTTCTACACCATGAGTTTGGAATTTGCACATGAAGAAACTTATTTAATGAGATTATTTCCAAGAAGTTTGGTTGGTCAATGCATGGAATGGTTTTCAAAACTCCCACTAGGTATTAGATCATTTGAAGAGATGGTAAATAAATTCATCTCCCAATATTCATACAACATTCAACATGAAATAACCATGAAAGATCTTTGTAACACAAAATAGAAAAATGGTGAATCATTTCTTACATTCCTACAAAGATGGAGACCATTATTTGCTAGATATGCCCATCCTATACTTGAGAAAGAAAATATGGATATCTTCATTGACAATCTCAATAGTGAAATGAGTTGTAGACTCCAATTGCAATTTCCACCTAGCTTTGAAAAGATGATTGAAAATGGACTTAAGATTGAGGAAGCCTTAGTTAAAAGAGGAGTATTAAAAATCTATAATGAAGGACCAAACTCAGAAAACTCTTCTAACCATCATAACAGCAATGAAAAATCCAAATTTTAGACAAGAAACAAAAATGTTGGTAATGATGTCACAGCTAACACACATAATGTAAAACCAGTCTTCAATTTATCAGGCACTACACCCAAAAACAATCAAAATAATAGTGAATCTAAACTAGCTCCACCACCACATCTAAGGAGATTTACACCTTTGGGATAGTCACTTGAATCAACATTAAAAGAGCTTCTTGCAGACAAACTCATAACATTACCAGAGGCACGAGATTTTAAACCAAGAGTCAAACCATCATGGTGGAACAATGCATATTACTATGATTTTCATAGAAACAAAGGTTATAAAACAAACAATTGTATGCAATTAAAACATTTGGTGCAAGGCTTGATAGACAGACGTGAAATATAGATAGAAGGACCTCAAACAAATATTGATCATGGAGCATTTAAAAACCTTTTACCCAACTATGAAAAATGAGAATCCTCTTCGACAAACAAAGGGAAAAATGTGAATTATGTCTATGATACTACAATCCTTCACATTGCTGCAGCTAATAATCAAACCAATGACATGAAAATCAAAGATAAACAAGACATTGTTACAACTGATAATCAAATCAATGTCATCAAAATCAATAATAGACAAGACAACCTACCAGTAAATGTGACCACAAGAGGGTAGTCCAAGTTTGTATTAAAAGGAAGTACATCTAAAACACTTGTTGCTCCTTCGAATCAATACAATATAGTAGATCAATTGCAAAAGATTCTAGCACAGATATCCAAACTGGAACTTCTTAAAATCTCGCCAACCTATAACGATATTCTAGAAAAATCTCCAGTGGGAACCATAGTACCAACTAATTTGGAAGTTTGTCAATTCCAAGCCATGGTGGGACATTTGACTATTCCCCATTGTTTATCATTCTCAAAAAATGATGATGCATCCCTCACTCATCCACAAAACACACCACTCCATATTGAGGTTTTAAACCATAAACATTGGGTCAAACACATTTTAATAGATGGAGAAGTTGGTCTAAATATCTGCACCTTAAAGCTTATCTATACATTGGGATTTTTAGAAAATGCAATAGATGCTAGAAGAAATATCACCATAAAAGCTTATGATGATGAAGAAAGATCCTCTCAAGGACTGATAGTATTGCCAATTCAAGTGGGACCAGTTCAAAAGGATATAATCTACCAAGTTTCAGACAAATATTTGACATACAATATACTCTTGGGTCGACCTTAGATCCATGAAATGCAAGCAATACCATCAACATACTATCAATGCTTGAAATTCCCTTACAATGGACAAGAGTTCACAATTTCAACATATTCTAATAATCCCCAATACTCAACACTCTCAAGATAGTCCAAGATGTTTTTGTACCACACAACAAAGAATCTCTCACTTCTACTTCCTCAAATAATGAAGGCCAACTCAATTCTTTATCAAAATAGTTTGAGAAAAAGGTTCAGTTGAAAGATAAAGACATTGATGATTCTATTTCCTCAAGTAATGAAGGCTAACTAAATTCTTTGTCAAAACAGTTTGAGAAAAAGATTCAGTTGAAGGATAAAGGCATGGGTGAATATTCTTTTGAGCAGTTATTATGTCTCTCACAGCTACTACCTTCTCCAAAATCATATGGACAACCATCAACATCTAGACAACAATCTTCACAACCCATCACGATCTTTGATGGTAAATTTGTAAAAGTAGGTACTCTAGTTGATGAATCTGAGGACAAAGACATTCTAAATTGGCTTTACAAAGATGAAGAAGAATCCCAAGTAGAAACTTCCAATATACCAACAAAGCAATATGATAAAGGGTTCACAAACTTAGAAAAGATGGGATATGAAGGAAAAGGTCCTATTGGAAAATGAAAAGAAGGTATTATGGAACCAACTCATCCTATCACAATCAATGCAAAAGACAAGACAAGGTTATGATACAAAGAAGAGACAAAAGAAGAAGCCACTTAGAAGATTTGTGAGTGAATCCTCCAATTGCAAGCTAGTTCTGAAATAGACTCAAATGAACATGAATGGGATTCACTATCTGAAGAATCTTGCCAAGACAAAGAAATCGATGTGATAAAGAAGTATGCACCCATACGTATGGAGGGACAAAGTTTAGGGTCTAGACCACTTAAATTTGGATCACTACATATTGATGACTCTAGTGAGGATGATCAAACATCGAGTGAGATAGATCATTCAGAGAAGAGTAACATTATAGACCTTGGCATTGCTATCGAACACCTTGAAAATGTTTCCATCATGACACTCACCACCTTTGATCTTGACCAATTTGATGATTCCTTACCTTTGATACATCCCAAACTCATTGACTGGGAACAAACCAAGCTGCTTGATATCCCTATCTTTTCAGATGATGATGCCATTATCAATTTCCTTTGTTCTGAAAATCCAAAAACAAGTTCCACCAATGAATTTCATAACAAAGCTTCAAACAAGGGGAGTTCCAAATCTCTTAGCTGCAAAATAAAGAACACAAAAAATTGATCTTATGGTGAAAACCATGTAATGGCAGTATTAGATCATGAAAAAGTAAAAATAAAGATTGTATCCAATGGTGAAAACCTCTATGAGGCACTAAAGGATGGGAGATTTGACACTCTTCTTGAGCATTATCATGAATGATCTTTAGTATTGGTTGAGCCTACACAATCCATAAATATTGGTACTGCAGAAACAATAAAGACCTTACACTTAGCGGCATCAATGAATGAGCAAGAAAAGCCAAATTTCATCAAATTCTTTGAAGAAAGATAAATCAATTTTGCTTGGTCCTATGCTAACATGCCAGGAATAGATCCAAATCTAATAATGCATCATTTATCCATATCACCTAGAGTGAAGCCAGTAAAATAGAAATTGAGAAAAATGCATCCACACATTGACCTACTAATGAAAGTAGAATTAAAAAAATTATTAGATGCAGGGTTCATCCGACCAATTGACTATGTGAAATGGATTTCAAACATTGTTCTAATCTCCAAACTAGACAATGGAATCAAAATATGTAAAGATTTTAGGGATCTTAACAAGGCTTGTTTGAAGGATGACTTTCCTGCCCAATATAGACATCATTGTGGATTTAACAGTAGGACATGCTATGCTATCACTCATGGATGGTTTTTCAGGCTATAATCAAATCAAAATTGCACTGGAAGATATAGACAAAATAGATTTCACATGCCCATGGGGTACATTTTGTTGGAACACCATGCCTTTTGGATTAAAGAATTTAGGAGCCACCTATCAGTGTTCAATGACAACAATCTTTCATGACATGATGCACACATTCATGGAGGACTATGTCGATGACCTACTAGAAAAATCATTCACCAGGGAAGGACATCTAGAAATATTGGATAAAATATTTAATTAATTGGAAAATTTTAATGTGCACTTAAACCCAAAGAAGTGTGTATTTGAAGTAACATCAGCAAAACTCTTAGGATACATAGTCTCAACTAAAGGCATCGAAGTGGATCCAACAAAATTCAAAGCAATTATGGAAATGCAACCTCCTAAGGACATTAGCCAACTAAGATCTCTACAAGGAAGATTCCAATCCATCAAAAGATTCATTGCACAACTGGCAGACAAAAGTCATCCTTTTACTCATTTGTTACACAAGAATGTTTCTTTTAGATGGGATGAAAGATGTGAAGTTTCCTTTAATCAATTGAAACAATATCTGATGAATCCACCTATTTTGGTACCACCAATAGAGGGAAAACCACTTCTACTCTACATAGCAACTACTGAGGTGTCTTTGGGAGCTTTGCTAGCACAAGAAGACTATACACGAAAAGAAAGGGCTATCTACTACATCAGTAGAACATTGAGTGGATATGAAATTAACTATACATTCATTGAAAAAGCATATTTGGCAGTAGTGGTTTCTACTCAACAATTGTGACACTATATGTTAACACATACCATCAAACTAATAGCCAAGATAGATCCATTAAAATATCTACTCAGAAAATCTAATTTAACAAGAAGATTAGCAAAGTGGGTGATGATATTGAGTGAATTTGGCATTCAATATGTGAATAGAAGAGCTATCAAGGGCCAAGCAATAGCATATCAGTTAGCTGGAGCATCACTGGAAGATGACCATCCTATGTGCATTAAATTTCCATATGCAGATGTCCTCATAATGACAGCACAACATTGGATATTATACATAGATGGGTCTTACACTCAACATGGATTGAGTGCTAGAATCCTATTTGTTACTCCTCAAGGACACGCTATCCCAAAATCTTACAGGTTGATGTTCCCTTGCACAAACAACATGGCTAAATATGAAGCACTAATCATTGGTATCAAGGTAGCAGTGGAATGGAAAATCACAGAGTTACAATTTTATGGAGATTCTAAATTAATCATCAATAAGATTAATGATGACTATCAAACAAAATATGATAAGTTGATGCCATATAAGAGCATGGTAGATGACTTCAATAAATAAATTGTTGAGATAAAGTTTAAACAAATTCCAAGAGTAGACAACAAAGCTTCAGATGTCATGGCAACCATTGCTTCTCTTTTACAAATACCAAAAAAATGAAGTCATTATGAATTCATGGTGGAACAATTGTTTACTCACATATATAACAATCCTGAATCCCAAATTGTGTGCCATCTAGTTGATGTTGATTCTTCAACCTATGGGAAGATTTATACCTATTTGAGAGATAATACCCTTCCACTAGATCTATCCCAGAACCAAAAATGCAACTTTATCCGTCAAGCAGCTTGACACACCATGATAGTTGATACACTTTATCGACGAGGTCTTGATGGTACTCTCCTTCAACTTCTTGAACGTGACAAATCTGAAACTGCCTTACAAGATGTTCATGAAGTTATTTGTGGTACTCATTCAAATGGTCTTACTCTAGCTAAGAAATTCCTACGCTTGGAATATTATTGGTCGAACATGGAGAAAGAATCTTTTCAATTTGTTAAGAAGTGCAAGAAGTGTCAAGTCCATGGAAATCTCATACATGCACCAACACAGAAGCTGCAACCATTCCATTGACCTGGCCTTTTTGTCAATGGGGACTTGATCTTGTGGGTAAGATTCATCTGTCTTCCTCTAATGGACATAAATTCATAATCACAGCCATCGACTATTTCACAAAGTGGATTGAAGTTATCCCATTAACCACAATCACCAGTAAACAAATTGCCTCTTTCATCCTGAACTACATTTTATGTCGATATGGTATCCCTAGCTCCCTTGTCACTAACAATGGTAGACCATTCAAAAACCAAGATGTACACGAACTTTGTAAAAAAATCCATATCCAACATCGATTTTCCACACCTTATTACCCTCAAGGGAATGGCCAAGCAGAAGCCTCAAATAAGACCATTTTGAAAATCTTGAAGAAAACTGTCAATGATGTTGGACGTGACTAGCATGTTCAACTAAACCATGCTTTGTGGGCATACCATACTAGCATCTGCACCCCTATAGGATCCACACCATATGCTCTTATGTATGGATCAGAAGCCATCTCACCTATTGAGGTTGAGTTACCTTCTCTCCAGGTATCATTGAAAAGAATCATTTTAGAGGAAGACTATCGAGTATCCAGACTACAGGAGTTGGAATTGTTAGATGAACATCGTCAGCATGCTATTGATCATCTAAAAGCTTATCAACAAATAATTCCAAGGAGCTATAATCACAAGGTAAGACCAAGAAAATTTTAGGTTGGCGACTTGGTACTAAAAGAGAATCCTCACAATCAACAAGATCAAGAAAAGAAGGGAAAATTTGAACCTAATTGGCTAGGTCCTTTTGTCATTGTATCAGTATATGGATCTACAGCATATTATTTATCTACACCTGAAGGGGACCTATTTGAAGAACATATCAACATCCTTCATCTCAAGAATTTTTATACATAACTCATCTAGTGCACGGTTTAAAAAGCTGAAAAATCCAAAAAAAGAAAAAAAGCTGAAAAATCCAAAAAAAGAAGCAAAAGAGCTAAAAAAATCCAAAAAAATCAAAAAAATCATAAAATTAGAAAAAGTGCAATAAAAACTAGTGAAAACCTGGCAACATGCGCTATTTGTGATAGATTAGCTTTTCCATCTATTGGAGTGTGTGTTGATCATTCGCTTTTCGCCATCATTATGCATGTCCATCATAAAACCTCATGTACATATCTGGGTGTTGTGGTCATGTCTCACTCTGGCTTGGTGATCATTGTACACTTTCATAATAAATGGTTTATTTCTCACTGGGGGAAAAATCTTGAACTCACTGGGGGCAATCTACTTTGAGCTTAAAACAATAAACAAGCAACAGTAAGACAACATAGCAAACATAATGATCACAATGAAACTCAACATTGAACATCAATCATAATCTTTAGAAAACCAACCTCCAAATCAACAGCAAGATTGGTAAACCAAATCTCACTAGATGATGTTCTTCTGAATCATGGTTTAATCACTTAAGCATAAATTTTCAACTGTTGTATCTTGATTTTTGGTTATCATTTCTTTGGAGCAACTCAAGGATGTCATAGACTAGAGAAGCTATGATTGAGTAATATTTTTCTTTTTCTGTTGTCTGTGAGTTGATCATTACTACTATGTAAATCTTTCATGGGATGTGCTCTACAAAGTATCGTTGATGAAATTCTAGATTTGCATAGGAAAAGGATTAACTCTTGTCTATTTTACGCAAGCAATTCTCAAGTCATCTCGGTTCAATTATGCCTAGATGCTAGTATTACCTTCCAATATCAAAAATCCATGGAAGTTGTACTTAGGGCATCATGGTTTAATTATACCATTGATATTTGTACTAACTTTCAACATATCAAAATCTCAATGATGATACCAAGCACAACAAATCAGCTAACAAGATGACGACATTGCATATTTAGATTTGTATGGTTAAGATAGATTGCATCCATATTAGTTTTTGCATGTGCATTTTAGGTTTTTCCAAGGCTAGAAAATTTCAAAATGATTTTATCTCTCATTAAAGGATTTAGTATATTTGACATAAACAAAAAAAGATCATTCATATGTAGTTGCATAATCATTATCATGTCATACATACATTAGAAATTATTATCATAGGTCATCCATCCATGCATTAGATCATATATTTGCATTAGAAAAATACAAAAATAAAATGCATTACATCGTATCTACATGATCAAATCCATCGCATATATCATAAAACATCATCCATAAAACCATATAGATTCATAATCCATACATCATCATTTCATTATTGCATCCATACACAACCATGGCATAATCATATAAACATCACATAGCATATCAAGCAGAAATCAAATGCATTCATCATAAGCATTCATCATAAAAGCATGTAGACAACATATAGATCACTAGTTTCCTTTGTATCTCATATAATCTCGAAATAATCAATGTCAAGTGTACAATGATATCACAAAATATGGAGAGATACATCAACAAAATGGTAGGAAATCATAAAGTCCCCGATTGAATCAGTGAATACATCAAGTATCAGTACATCAACTGTGAACACTAAAGCTACATGTTGCTCTCCCCATACATTGTAGGCCTCTTTGTGCCTACTACTGCACCACTAGATGGACCTACACCTAGATCTCTTCCTGATGGATCTCTAGGAGGTGGCCCAGTCACACCCCTACTTGTAGTCTATGACTAACTCCAACCTAACCTAGCACTGACAGACTGTGCATAACTAGGGGCACGCCACTCTGCAAGAACCGCCTGATAATACTCTAATCTATAGTACTTTTCCTCTCGAGTTGAATGTCAAACCTCTCTAAGCATATCCCCTACAATAGTCCCCTTGGACACTCTATAATCTCTCAGCTAAGGTTGTTTCCTGCTCACATCTCTACCTCGCAGTATCTCTCTATTGTCATAGCATCAATTTTTGCTTGTGCCTATGCTAAATTTCCCTATAGGCCCTCCAACTATAACTATATGGCATCTATCTGCGCCTGTTGTTGATGGGAAGGCACACAAATCTGAACTTGGGATGGTCCTGTTTGCTACTATCCTGAGGGAACCATAGATCTCCTCCTTTGGGGTACTCTAAAATCTAATATTTGGCTGACACCTGCATCTCCACCATCTCCTCCATCTCCACCATCATCCCCGCCATCTCCACCATCTACCTCCTCATCATCACCATCTCCCCATCGCTCCTCCATCTTGGTGCATGTTGTGGTGCCCTCTCATCATCATCAAAGGCTGGTACTAGCTCATCAAGACTCATTATCCCCGGTACAGCATGTGTGAAGAAATAATCTGCATACTCATTCGTCATCACACTAGTTGTGATCTTTGGATAGTAATCCCATACATGTGCTTCCAATCCAAAATACTCCTCACAAGTTGCATCATAAGATAGGGTGGGTCCCCACTCTAGAATATCCTATTGTCTCCGTGCATATAATGCAACTCCCTGGGGCATCCCCTGAACTTGGCCATACTGACGAAGCACCCTCATGAGCATGAATCTTTCAATAACAAATTAGGTCCATACAATCAAATACCTTGATGTGCAAACATATGGCATCTCAAGATCATCCTCAGGCCACTGCTCACAATCCGAGTATGATTGCCATGTGATGATCTCCAAATCATCGAGAACTCACCACCAATACTCCAATTTTCCTAGCTTGTGTTGGACAATACCACCTACATACCCGAAGACATATGACTTGCCAATTGGATGATCTCCCTCTGCTACAGGATGAGAAGCAGCTATATGCTCCCAAGCCCAAATCTGTAGCAGTGTCGCTCCAGCTGATAAACTCGTCGCTCCAAGATACACTACCTGATGCAGATCATGGTACAAATGAGCTAACATATAGGAACCCCATGCATATTGGATCCCCTACATGATCATACTCTCCAGTATCCTACCCTAGCCAATGGAAAGTCCCTTCAACCTATGGTTGGGACATAAGAATCCTCCAACAAACCCAGCTAAAATAGATGGTAATGGCTCATAAGAATCAACCATATCCTACCACGGGATCTCATAACCACTAATCTCATCATCAACAAAGATCCTGCTCAGTGCCTCAGTACCTCCCTGCTCTATATGATCATATATGACTAACTCTATAACCACAAGAATCCCTAATATCCGATACACATCCTCCAGAGTAATTGTCATCTCACTGGTAGCCAGATGGAATGTGTTGTGGTTGCTATGCCATCTCTCAGCTAATGCAGTCAGCAATCCCCTATTTATCCTATACTGGAGCATATCAAGCAAGGAAGACAAACCACATCGCGCAATAACATCCAAATCCACCTACACCAAATGTAGAATCATATCCCAAGTCTTCGGGTAACGCTCCTGAGATTGAAGAACTCGTAAATCCTCCCATAATCATGACATACCACAAATCAACATTTTATCAATCAATCTAATCAACTCTAATGAGATTTCGATCAAATCTTGTGGAGTGTCTATCATTGACTCTCATCTATCATGAGGTCCATCATCATCTATCCTATCATTGACCCTCACCTATCATGAGTTCAATTATCATCTATCCTATCAAACATCACCAACAAAACAGCTGACGCAATCATCAAACATCAAAAACAAGGAGAAAAATCAACAATTCATCAATTCTGGTGTCAATGCGCCGAAACAACACATCTATGCGCTAGAACAATGGATGCACTACAAAAATCCATCAATGCACCAAAACACAGCACTTATGTGCTAAATCTATGAATGTGCCAAAATAGACATCATATGCACTATTTCATGACCTAAATGTGCTAAATTTCTATATGTGCTACAAAATTCCACATATGCACTATAACAATTCACAGATGAGTAAATCAATAAATTCTCTACAACACTCACTCTATGTGCTAAATTAGATATTATATGTGCTAGAACTCTAATCACATAATTTAAAAACATAAAAACGCACCAAAAACAAATTCAAATTTCACAAGGAGGTTGATTGGGGTACGTACCGAAGGTGCATACACGGTGAGGCGGTTGTGTCATCGAACTCACTCGAATTGATGGGTGTGGTATGGGATCACCATTTTTCTCAAATCACTCAATTAGCTCAATCACTCCAAATTGCAAATGAATTCAAATGAGCTCCTTTTTCAACTTTTTATCTTTTAAAGGGGTAAATGGAGGGTATTTAAGTGGGATTGTTTTTATTTTCAAAAGGGAATTAATTAATCAATCGGTAGGGTCAGTATTCTTTATCGGGAGATAAATCGTCGTAAAATCCTAAAAATTTGAAAGTCATCATAAAATTTGAAAAAAATTCAAAATTCAAAAAATTGCTGATTTATCTTTCGAGGGGGCATACACACATCATCACTCAAAAATTAGCGTCTAGGGCATATCGAAAATAATTTATTAGCACTATCAGCGATTTTTTCTTTGAAGCAACATGTCGCAAACACGTCACTTCAAAGAGGGGAAAAATGTATATACTCAAATTTGGTATGGAATAATTAATTAAATACAAGTTATTTAATTAATAATCTTTAATTCTTCTACTTATAAATAAATTGAAAATTTTATTTATATAGTTCATTTTCTTTAATTCTTCCTATCTTAAATCATTTTCTTCATATCTTAATTAAATAAACAAATTCAATTAGTTTATTTTATTTAATTAACCTCCTCTCATTAAATTTGAATTTTAAATTCAAATTTAAGCACATTTCTACTAACTTCTCACCTTCCACCTCATCATGTGTCTCAAGAAATTAAATATTTCTAATATTTAATTCGGTATTTATCCTCAACAAATTCTAGCCAATTTGGGACACTTGGCCTTCATCTCCATTTTATTTCCTCTTCACACTTGGCAATTTGTTCTTCTAAAGGGAACACACTCCCCTTTTCTCTCTAACCTCTTCATCTTCAACCGTCCATTCTCCAAATCGAATCTAGACCGTTGATTCCTACCACCTAGGCTCATGCCTTGGAAAATCTATAAATAGACCCTCATTTATAGCAAAAATAGAGAGAGCTAAGAATAATTACACTCTACAAAATTTTAGTTAGCATTATCATCTTAGCATTGTCATTTTAGCATTAGCATTTTAGCATTAAGTAGTTTAATCATGGTAGTACCATTAGCAACATCTTAATTACAGTAGCTTAATCATATCATTTTCATTAGCAACACCATTAGCAACATCTTAATCTTTGCATATCATCTACAACTAGTTTAGCAAGCATGTAATGTAGGAAACATCTCTTGCATTTCCAGCATCTCTCATTCTTCAAGTTGTCATTTCGAAAGTCATGTGCACAAACAATCTGAGAGAAAAATGACTTAAAGAATCCTTGGAGATAGAGGACAATGACATGCCATTGGGGAATTGTTTGTTTCAATTTGATTGTTATCATTTGAATTCCTTCATATAATATTTCATTGGTGTATTGTATAGGTTTACTTGTTTATTCACGATACATTTTACATACACACACAATTAAGTAGGTGTAGTATTAATTTGTTGGACTCTATAATGTATATGTCAGTATGATTAGTGATTACATTTGAAACTTTATCAATGTTAATTGTTATGATTATCATTACTCAAATGAATATCTCAAATTTTAAATTTCCCAATATTTTTTAAATTTATCTATCTATATATATATATATAGCCATCCCCTTTGTCATCCCTTGCCATCCACAAAAATCCCCTAAAAAAATTTCTTCCTTGAAACGCATCCCATTGTCCCCCCATACCAGAAACTTGGTGGAACATAGGCTAAAAATTGAGATAATCAACAAAACAAAGGTCTAGTTGTGTGGATGTAAAGATGGATTATGATACCTAGCAATTATTTGAAGAGTTATTCATTGGCTAATAATAAATCATTATAAGATTAAAAAATTCAACCCAGCTTCCATAGGTATAGTGGAAGGATTATAATCAATCATACAAAACCTTTTCAAAATATTTGTAGTATACTTGACATGAGACATTAAAGCAAGATGATCATGTTACTAGAATTGTACACTGATACAATATTGTAAGAGGTCGAGATTAAGCATGTAAAAAGTAGAGCATAGATCAAATTTCATTGTAATGAAATGGACCCACTACCTATGATGGAAAGATCGTCATCATAGACAAAAAGAATCACAATGTCATCACCATCATTTTTTATACAAATATTTAGGTCGAAAAGACTTATTCTAAATCCAAAATCTTGAAGATTTTGATCAACTTTTGTTATATGGCATGTGGGGCCCGCTTAAGGCCATATAGAGATATATGAAGCATGCAAAATAAGTGATTAGTGATCACTACGAGGTACTTGAAATCTATGCTAATTATTAAGTTGTAGGTTATGCTTTCAACAATCACTATCTAAGGAATGACACAACACTTGGAAGTTATGGTTTTTTGTCATAATGCAGTAATTACTTTGTGGAATTTTTATTGGTTGGCTTTTAAGAGACTAGAAATCCCAGGTCAAGATATCTTTGTGAACTTATATATTGAAATTTGGAAGTAAGATAATATAAATCCATCTTTGTATCCTAGTTATGCCTAAGTTCCAGTGACAGCTAGTGACGGAAATATGTGGTTTTCTATTTGACAAATAAAAGTCAAGTTATATTAGTTGATATAATCATTAACTATGTTGAGTTTTTAGAGAATGATTGATTGATCCTTCATTAGGGAATGTTATGATATAATAACTTGTAACCAAAAGAACATGTAGGTCTCATAGCCTTGGTTTGAAATTCCTAGGCATATACTTATTTTTTTGGATCATCGGGTTGGCAGGATCAAAGCTCTGATACCACTGTAATGTACCCTATTTGGGATATTTCAAGATTTTTCCCTAAAACCACAATTTCAACCAAAATAATAAATATAATACATTTAAGAGTATAAATTTACCAATTGAAATTCCCTTTATAAGATATAAATTATGGTTCAGGTCCTGCACACAATACTAGTCACTAAAAGTTAACATTAGCTCATAAGCCATGATAATATATATTATTAATCATTAGCAAACATCACGATATCCATGCACAATAGTCACATCAAAATTCTAATTAATGCAATAGTCATTCCAATATGGATTCCCATAATAATCTTATTAGGAATTTGTTGAAATGCTTTTCAAATCATAGTCTCAAGGTTGGTCACCCTTGTACTATGACAACATAGAAGGTGGGCTTCCCTTCCATCCCTCAGTCCACCTTGGAGGCTAGCAGTACTCCTTAATCAATCCTAGAAGTACTAATAAGCCTCCCAACCCACGAGGCTTAACCCCCTATGGGTAACATGCTTGATAAGATCATGAAGACTACCTCCCTTCCACCAAGCTCGGTAGCACACATATGCCTCTCAGCCCACAAGGCTTAACCCCCTATAGGTGGTGTACTTCATGGAAAGTATGTCAAGCCTTCACCTATCATGAACTCAAAAGGTTGATCGACCTTCATGTTTTGCAATTGTTTCTTTAAATTCAAAATAGATTATTCTACAAATCCTTTATCACATATAATAAAGAGAAGCATGGAGATTATTTACAATCAATAATTTCTACAAGTACCATATTGCATGATCACACTAATAAATATTTCTAATTATATTTAACTTACTTCCCAATAATATTCTTGCTAATAATATTTATTCCCATAGATCTCTTACTCTGATTTCTAATTCACTTTTATTTTCCAATCTGCTTTATTCATTCCATATTGATCCAAATTGATCCTTCTTCAAGTGATATTTCTCTTTTTTCTATACCTCCCTAAGTGGAGGGAGTCACACCTCTTCATATTTCTTCCCTTACAAGAGTCACACCTCATTGTTGCCCAAAACTCTTAATTTAATTTAATTAAATGCCTTTTTGGAATCGTTGTAATTAATATCCTTTTAAATTTAATTGATCTCTTTATTAGGATCGTATTTAATATTTAATTTATTAAGGCTGCAATTTAACAAGGTTGTGATCTCCTTAGTGGGATTTTGTGATTTATAGTGGGGCATGACATAAGGAAGCAATGTTACGAAAAACAAAAATTGCAACAACATGATAGAAATGGAATATTTAGAAGTTGTGTACTTATTCTTGTTGTAATAGACTCTACAATAAGGGTCACTACAACCATCTCCAGTGCTTAGAGGAAAGGGAATTGAGATATTGGCACACATGGAACAAATAATTGCATAACCACCATTAATGGACCGACTCAAAAATAGCAACATTAGATTGAATCTAAACATGATAGTGATAAATACAGCTTAGTAAATGCTAATAAATAAATTTGATTATGGGTTCATGAGTAGGAAATATCAAAGAAAGTTAATGAGATATTATTTTCTTATATTATACAGGGAAAGTTGTCTTTCCAATAACTTTAGAATTTTTTATACCTTTTCATTCCACCAAGATAAACAACCTATTATCTTTTATAATAAAAAGAATTTGTAAGAATATAATTACCTAGAAGAATTATTTTTCCTCCATTAGTTGCCACTTCATTTGCTCTACCTCTTTCTCTTATACCACAAACCAAAAAACCAAGAACTGAAAAAATTGAACAAACCAACAAACAAAACATATAAAAAACATAAAACAAATCATAGATGAATAGCATCTAAAAGGATGTGACCCTACCTAGTCCTTAAAACCTCATTAGAAAGCATACATATCATAGTTATTGATTATGCATATTTTATGGGCATGAAGAATAGGGTAGAAATTTAAGGCACAATATGCATAAACAATTGTTACATCAACCATACTGCAAACCCTAAAATAAGAAATGTTCAATTGATATTGTTCTAAAAAACTTGTTACAGCCAAAATTTAAGTTCTCTAAAGTTAACTATAAAGGAATATTGCAAAAGGATTTACCTCAAGGAAAAATGGAATAGTTCCAATCTTTAAACCTACACTTCTAAAATGAAATTTATGAGATCAAACAGCAGTAGTGAATTTAGACAAATAAATGCAGGATTACACCAACAAATAAGTTTTTTTATTTTTTTAATATAGGTTCTATTTTTTTAGAGTGTTGTCCCCAACCTAATAATTAGTAATGTCTTTTAATTTCATCAAGATTAACAATCTATTATTTCTTCTAAAAAGGAGAAACTATAAGAAGATTTACCTCGGAGAAGAATTTTGCCTCCATCTGTTCACTACTTCCTTTTCTCTGCCTTTATTTTTATTACTACAAACCAAACAACCAAAAAACTAAAAAAATTGAACAAATCAAAAAACGCAAAACAAACTCCAATTGAGTAACACAGACAGAAAGAACAGCATGCACACTATATAAAACCTTACCAAAAAAATAAAAAAATATGAAGGAAAATAAATCAAAATTATAACAAGTGAGAGAACAAAAACACAAAACACAGATAAAGGAAAAGGAAAAGGAACATTTAAAAAAAGGAACACTATGTAAATCAAGTTTATCAAGACATAAAAAACAAATTTGTGTGTGAGTTGCAAAGCTCCTTGTTGACTGCATTCAGATTATGAGAGGGCAAGGAGAAGTTTCTCCTCTAAGGGCAACGGTGTAATTGAATCCCATCAATATCTTAGGTGCCAATTCTTCTCCTTATTGAAAATGTAGGAATTCCTTCCTGCAATGAAGAAAGCTGATAAAGTTGTATTAGAAAAAAAAGAGAGATTCTCTATGGAAAGAAAGGTAGTGCACAACATATGTATGTTGTGTAAAAGATAGGAACTAAAACTATTCAAATGAAATGAAGAAACTATTGATCTAATTCCAACGGTAGGATCATAGAAGTTAAAGAATACAAAATGTACCCACTTTTTTAAGAAACTCTTCATTTGGTTACATACCATAAGAGCACAGGAACTGAAGCGGAACTGCAAGCCCAAATTCTCTAGCAAAGCTTGTTATGTTGTGTTAAGTCTTCATCTAGGGAATTGCAATGATGTGTATGGAGATACACAAGTTTCAACTGCAATAAAATTTGTTGTTTGAATAGTATAAGAAGGGAGCTAGGATCTTTTTCACCCACCTTACAATGATGTGGTACATTTTAAAATTATCCAAGCAATAATCTATTAACCAATAAAAAACTACTATTTAAAATTTATTAAGATTTATTGAATTTATAACTGAAAAAAAAAATATTATCAAATCACAACCATGGCACCTATGAAACTAACAAGAGAAAAACAACCACCCAAAAGTGGCATCAAAGCTATAATGAGAAAATTGAAGTAAGTAGTTATAGCTACTCAATGGCATCAAAGATCGCCAAAACACAAACACTAAACCAAACGAGGATCAAACTAAAATTCCCAATAGACAATAGACTACTACATAAATATAAGGTAGAGAAACAAAAATTGTATCAAGAGCAACAATGTGAGAGAAATGGAATATTTAAAAGTTGAGTACTTGTTCTTGTTACAATGGACTCCACAATAACTGTCACCACAACCATATCCAATGCTTAGAGGATAGGGAGCTAATATATTGGCACAAATGGGAGAGATAATTACACAACCACCATTAATGGAGAGACTCGCAAATAACAATAGTAGATTGAATCTAAACATGGCAGTGATAAATAAAGCTCAGTAAATGCTAACAAATAAATTTTATTTTGGGTTCATGAGAGGAAAAATAAAAGAAAGTATAATAAGTTAGTGAGATGCTATTTTCTTATAACAGATAGGAAGAGGTGTCTCTCCAATAACATAACAATCTATAATACCTTTTCATTCTACCAAGATAAAAAACCTATTATTTATTATAATAAAGGGTATGTGTAAGAAGAATTACCTATAAGAATTAGTTTTCCTCTATCAGTTGCCACATTATTTGCTTTTCCTCTTCCTCTACCACCACAAACCAAAAAAATGAATAAACCAAAAAAAAAACTCAACAAACCAACAAATAGAACATATAAAAATAATGCAAAATAAATCACAAATCAATAGCATCTAAAAGGATGTGATCCTACCTATTCCTTAAAACCTCCTTAGAAAACATACATGTCAATGTCATTGATTATGGATATTTTGTGGGCATGAAGAATAAGGTAGAAATTTAAGGCGCAATATACCTAAGCAAGTCGTACCTCAACTATACTGCTAACACTGCAACAAGGAAGGTTTTGTTGATATTGTTCTTGATTTTCTATTATAGCTAGAACTTGAGTTCTTTGTGAAGTTACCTACAAAGGAATATTGCAAAAGGATTTACTTCCAAGGAGAATGAAATAGTTTTGATTTTTAAACATGCAGTCCTCAAATGAAATTGATGAAAGAAAATAATAGTAGTGAATTTAGAGAAACAAAATGTAAGATCAAACCAACGAATATTTTTCATTTATTTCTTTCTATTTTATACAAGTTCAGTTGTTCTATGGGTATTGTCCCCAATTCAGTAATGCCTTTTAGTTTCATCAAGATGAACAACCTATTATTTCTTATAATAAAGAGAAATTGTAAGAAGATTTACCTCAAAGAAGAATTTTTTCTACATCATTTCATTACTTCCTTTTCTCTCCCTCTTTTTCTAATACCACAAAACAAACAACCAAAACAAAAAAGTAAAAAGTAAAACAAACCCAAAAAAATAGAACAAAATAGCTAACAATACAAATTTAAAAAAAAAAAAAAACCACAGATGAATAACATGTATAGAGAGACTATTGTGCACACTATACAAAACCATTAAAAAAATGAAAAAACCAAAATAAAACTAAAAAATTACGAGAGAAATAACAAAAAAGGGAGGAAACATTGATAAAGGAGGAAAAACATTCACAAAAAAGGAGCACTCTGTAAATGAAGTTCAAAAGAATGCGCAAAACCAATTTATGTGAGTGTCAAAGCTCCTTGATGTTTGTGTTTAGATTGTGAGAAGGCAAGGAGAAGTTTCTCCTCTAAAGGCAACAGTGTAGTTGAATCCCATCAATATCTCGGGTAGCAATGCTTCTCCTTCATTGAGGATGTATAAAGCCAGAATCTATCCACCACTTGTACTAAAGTTGATCTTATCAAGATAAAATTACTATTTAAATTATTAAACTATTTATATTAAAATGATTCTTTTATCAAAATTAAGAAAATAATACCTATGGACTTGTTGAAGCTCTTTCTGGTATACGGATTGCACTATATTGAAGTTCAATTTAGCCAGCTCAAGATACTTGTCATTGTTCATATAAAGCAACCTGTATATGACAATGATTTGTTTGCAAGAAAAGCTAAATTACTTGTAATACACAAATCAATAATAAAAAATTCAAAGTTAATGCTTTCTAGGGGTAAGTTGGAGTCCCATAGCAACAAAAATATTTTGGGGAAAAAATTAGAAAACTAAAAGTATAAGTTTTTTTTGAAAAATCAGGGAAAAATCAAATTTAAAAAAATCATTAAAAATTGTAGAAAAATAGATAAAATCTTTCTTTTTTTAAATTGAAAGGCATTTCCATAGCATAAATATAGAGAGAGTAAATAAAATAAAGAGTTTAACTAATGAATTGTAGAAAATAGATTTTGTAGTTTACATTCATATCGATGATTGCATTGCATTGCACATCTTTCAAACTCAAAGCATTACTTCACATTGCATAACTAATAATTATATGTTGATAGATGACAAAATTTCAATTACAATATAGTTTTTTACAAAATCAACCTAAGCAGCTATGCAATTACTTCACATTGGATAACTAATAACTAGGAGCAGTTGCCAATTGCATTTTCTTGTCATGGCATTCCATTAGACCACAATTCTTTGAGGTTTTTTTTTCAAACAGTTCACTGCCTTGTCTATTATATTGCTCACTATTATGCTTTGATAGATTTTTCAAAACATCCATAACTTGTTTGAAAGCACTTATTTTAGGCTTTTATCCATAGTAGCAAGGAAGTGAACCGTTTGATAGAATTCTTTGGTAGACATGTATGAAAAATGTGGTAGCATAGACAAGGCAATGAATTGTTTGAAAAAATTCCTCAAAGTAATGTGGTCTCATGGTGATGGACTGCCATAACAAGAAAATTGCTATGGATTTTCATGGCATTCCATCACCATGAGACCACATTTCTTTGAGGCATTTTTTTAAATAGTTCTATGCTACCACATTTTTCATACATGTCTACCAAATAATTTTATCAAACAGTTCATTGCCTTGCTGTTATGGTTAAAATCCTAAAAAAAGTTATTTTGAACAAGATATGGATGCTTGGAAAAAAAATATCAAAGCATAATAGTAAGCAATAACATAGACAAGGTAGTGAACTGTTAAAAATGCCTCAAAGAAATGCGGTCTCATGGTGATGGAATGCCATGAAAATCCATAGAAACTTTCTTTTCATGGCATTCCATCACCATGAGACCACATTTCTTTGAGGAATTTTTTCAAATAGTTCATTTTCTTGTCTATGCTACCACATTTTTCATACATGTCTACCAAAGAATTTTATCAAGTAGTTCATTACCTTGTTGCTACAGCTAAAATCTTAAAACAGGTAGTTTCAAATAAGTTATGGATGCTTGGAAAAAATATATCAAAGCATAATAGTAAGCAATAGCATAGACAAGGCAGTGAACTGTTTGAAAAAATGCCTCAAAGAAATGTGGTCTCACGATGATGGAACGCCATGACAATCCATAGCAATTTACTTGTCATATTCATCATGGCATTCCATCACCATAAGACCACATTTCGAACAAGTTGTGGATGCTTGGAAAAAATATATCAAAGCATAATAGAAAACAACAAGCTATTCTCTCATGGTTTTTTCATGTAAAAATCAACACGATTTTATTCGCATTTTTTTGTAGGTTTTAAACATATTTTTTGGCGATTTTGCAATTTGAAATGGGAAAAAATAGGGAAAAAATCATCTAGCCTACCATTTTTTTTAAAATCAGAATTAATCAGAATTTTTTGTAGATTTATATTTCTAGGAGTTGGACAATGAAGATTTTTCTAGTCATTTAGGTCATATATTATATGGAAATTCATATAAATGAAAGAGTTTAATGAAGAGCTTAAATATTGTTTCCTCCTTCAACTCATATATCAAAGAAAAATTCATGTATGGAAGAGGTTAATAAAGAACTAAAATAGTGTGCTTGTTATGATTAAGCATATTTTATTTACTTGGGTAGAGGGCATGGGTTGAGTAATTGAATCGTACCTATAAAGGATCTTCGCTAACCAAGAATTATCTTTGTGGCAGAAGCCTTCTATATAAGATCTTGCCTCTAGTCTGGGTAAACTTGGATGGAATCCATATTTCAATTCATAGTCCACCTAAAAGTAAATTTGATTCACTTGAAAGCTTCTAGAAATATACATTTTTAACAAATGAAGTGAACTATAATCAATATATGCAATGAAAGGGCTCATCAATCATGACATACTTTGTATATTTTTATAATCAACAAATATTGAAGAGAACTCTAGTCTTAATCAATATATGCCCAATTAATAGTTGACCAGTTTTGACCCTAAAACTTACAGTAGAGATCCAGTGACATCTCTTCCAAGAGCACAAGAATGCTTTATTTCAAGAAGATTTTTTAGGTAACTTATTGTGAAGGTTTCTTCTTCATTCATTATTGTTTCTCTAGGAAAAGATACTTGGGAGAATTTTAGAGACTTAACATGTCTTCAACCCTTTTGTATGTCTTGTTAGCAAAACTGAAGAGCTCTCCTTTTTCATTGTCAAAAAAAAATCAGAACTTCTGCAAAAAACATGAACTACTAAATGTTTATTTGCATGTAGTCAAACAGAATTTAAGCCATTCAAGTTTAGCATTTAAGCATGTCTCAATAGGATGCTTAGATAGAATACTTCTCTAAGTTTACTCAGATGTTCCTTATAAACTTTAAAAAATGGGAATTACAAAATTCTAACCATATAGAAGTTAAATCCAATATTGTTTCTCGATGGGTTCTAAGAAATGTTTGATACATCAAATTGCAGAGTAGTTAGCTAAAAAATACCACATTTACCTAAAGATACATCATGGCAATGAAATCTAAGGATCCTAAATCCCATAGCAGTATCATTGACATTTACAATGGTATCATTTCTTCCCCTTCCATTGCCTCCATTATTCCAACATCTAAATGAGAAAATAACTTGTAAGATTGGTGAAACCAACTATTTTTCTTGCAATTATAACATTAACTTGAATGTGTAACCTTTTTCTCCTCAAATTTCCTTTTAAATAAAACAAGGAAATGATTAAAAGGACAGACATGTATACATAATCCAATCCCTGATTGATTTCATTTTTGAAATAGCCACCAATTCCCAAACATTCAACAATATCAATGGAAATGAGGCATTCATTGAGATCAGAAGGGAAAAAACATAGTACTCGTATCAACCACAAAACCAATTAACCCATGAAATAATATTACATGATATTAGTAATTTCCTTAATTTAATTATTTATGTGGCCAATATCTGAAACAAGATTGTCATAGAAAATGAAATAGATTAGTAGTATATACCATCTTATCATACTCTTCCCAAATTGTGACAACAAATTTTATGAATTCCAAAAAATTTATGAATTGCAATGAAGAAAGCTAATAAAACTATATTGGGAAAAAATGAGAGATTCTCTGTGCAAAGCAAGCCAATGCACCACATAACTACATTGTATAGACGACAAGCACTAAAACTAGTCAAATGAAATAAAGAAACTATTGTTCTCTTTCTAATGATAGGATCATAGAAGTTGAAGATAACAAAATATACACAATTTTGTAAGAAACTCTTCATTTGAATCTAATGGACTATGATATCGAAATTACCTTGTTATAAGGTTACATACCATAAGAGTAGAGGGGTTGAAGCAGAACTGCAAGCCAAAATATTGCAACCAAGCTTGCTATGTTGTGTTAAGTCTTCATCTGGAGTGTTGTGATAATGTGTATGGAGATACACAAGTTTCAACTGCAATGGAACATGTTGCTTGAAAAGTATAAGAAGGGACCTAGGATATTTTTCGCCCAACTTACAATAATGTGGTAATTTTTTTATATTGGAATAAGGAAAATTAAATTACAACAACAAAACATCCACAAGGTTGTTACTTACAGCAGAAAAATATTGCCAAACCCAAACAAAGACAAGTGAAGAACAACAACAAAGTTGTTAATTAAAAGCATCAACAATACAAAGTCTAGAATCAGAAGCAACAAAGGTTAAAATTAGCCAAGTAGTAATTTGTTAACCAATAAAAAACTAGTGTTTAAATTTTACTAAGATTTACTGAATTTAGAACTGAAAAAGGTCTTATCAAATCACAACTGTGGCATGGACCACATACCCATGAAATTAACAAGAGAAAGAAGGCCACCCAAAAGTAGCATCAAAACTATAATGAGAAAATTCAAGCAAGAATTAATGACTACTCGAAGGCATTAGATAGCGCAAGCTAAATTAGCTCAATTGTATAATAAGGAGTTTAGGACTAGGCAGAGATTCAATACCCAAATGAGTAGGGACAAAGAGGATATTGAAATATTAAGAAATGAGACAATGGAGAAGGTTGACAATTTGGTAAACAAGCTAGGAATATCTCTAGACAACAAAGAACAATTGCAACATGATGTATCTATCCTAGAATTGAATGAACCAAAAGATGCACAACATGAGAATGCTCTGGAACATGAGCATGTACCGAAAGAAGGCAATGTGCAAGAAAATGTTACTGATGATACTCCTATGGTAGAGAAAAATGTTGTTGGAGTAGAACATGATGATTAAATGCACAAGGAGAAAGTGTGAACAAAGAAAAACTTTCCCACTTCAAATGTCGAGACAGATGGTGAAAAGAGAAAGAAAGGAAAGAAAGATGACCCAAAAAATTCAAAGGTATAGAACACTAAAAAATTTCCTCTCCTAGAAGATAAAGAGTTTGAAAAACAAGAGAAGAATGCAAAGGAAGACTCTAGCTTTGGTGACAAGGAAAAAGATGCTATAAAACTAGTTGAAGAGAAGGAAACTGAGAAATAATCAGGCAGTGTAGACAAGGAGAAGAGTAATTATGGAGAGTGCATTGGTGACAAGGAAAAGGCCAATGAGAAAAAGGAAGAGAAAAGCATAAAGGTTATTGGTGAATCCTTCAGTGATTCACTCAAGGTTTTGTTAGACATGCAATTGCAATTCAAGCCTGTTGTATCTGCACAGTTGTTATAACTTCCTTTAATGTGGGGTCAAGTGGACATGGGAAAAATCTCTCCCCTACAGAAGCTTCAAATTGGTGATGTGTTTCATGCTTCCACAAGGAAGTAAATTCCTTCCACTCACTAGAAGAGCACTAAGTTAATTGAAGAAGCAGTCAATGTATTGCAAGAAGGAATTCCCAGTGCTACAATTGATGAGTCTCTATCTCATGTTGAAAATTTGAGGCTACTATTAGATTCCTTTAAGGATTAATCCTTTGATTTAGAAGAAAGGTTGGAGAAAGAGGTGACAAAGAAAGTGAATGACAAGAAACTATTTGAGATATCAGAAAAATTTAGTGTGGCACATATAAAATTACAAGAGAACCTAAAAAATGTGTAGAACTGTTTAGGTGAAGCAAAAAATTTATTTCAATTTTCTTTGAAATGGCCTAATTCTACAAAGATCATTAAGGACCAAATGGACCTAATACAGTCACAAGTTGCTCAAGCCTCTTGTATCTATGATCCAGCAAGTGATGTAAATATTACAAGAAGGATGGATATTAAATATTTGCATGAACAATTCTTTCAACTATGAGAACAGAAAGAGAAAATCATTATGTATTACATTTAACTCAGGGACTTGGTAAGTGCAAGGATTACAGCCTTGACTGGTGTGGTAGCAAGTGTAGAAAATTTGGCATGTAAGAGTCTAGTAAACACTACCCCAAATGAAGGAGAAAATATCCTCATACACCTTGAGATCCAATGTAGTCTTCTTGACTTCGCTTAGAAGGATTGGGAATTAGGAAAGGAGTGTGAGGCACACCTTGTAAAATTGCAAATGTCTTTTTCTAGTTGATTGTATTTCTATTTTTTTATGTATTTTTAGATTTCATTGTATATATACGAAGGATAGTGGATAGTATAGCAATGCAAAGTTTTGATTATCTTTGACGGATAGCATTGTTAGGGGGAGTTTCCTTTATTTTTGAAGAGTTTTTTTGAGTTATTCTCATGTGTACATACATATACTAGTTAAGGGGAGTAAGTATATATGCTTGTGCAGTGTACCCTTTTCCATTGATGTCAAAGGGGAGAATAGTTGAGAAAACAATTGGTTGGATAATATATGGAGAAGAGTTTTGGGCATGTTGTCATCAATGACAAGGGGAGATTGTTAGCAACATGAGCATGATCATATATGGTGTTATCATTGATGTCAAAATTGATGTACAACTATTTGATGAGCATGAGTTATTATGATGATGGAAATCCAGTATACATGTGCAATAGTTTTGGTCTGGTGTAGAACAAATGTGTTTGATATTGGCTAAGTCACAAAATATAGTTTTCAATGTACCATGAACTAGTTTTGAGGTCCGCATTTCTTCGCCATGAAGAATTAGGTTATATGGTTCTAGGTAAATTTTAGTATATGTTGGAGGATCTTAAATCCAAAGTTTCATGTCTTAATTTCCTCTGGTGTAAAAGTTATGATTGACAGAGTATAAGGTTTTCTAGTGACAGTGCTACTAGTGTAGAGTACATGACTATAATGCTTTGCATTCCACTGTGAAGAATATTTGGTTATGTAGTTTTGTGGGAGTAGTTAGAGGTGTTTGAATCATGAGTGGTCCAAGTGGGAATTTTTTTTGTGGTTCACTTGTGTTGTGGATGAACAGATGGTTCATGTCACTAGTCTTTACTATCTAGTGTCGACCTAAAGAGTTTGGTATTGTTAAAGTATGAATTGAGAAAACTTAAGGGAATAATTATAGGTCCCTTATAACCTATTTTGATGTGTTACAATTTTTGAGGTGTGTGTGGTTGGATCTTGAGCTGATAGGTTGATGTATTACATGTTTCATCTAATTAGGCTGACCTAATTGATGTTGTACATATTTTTTAATGTAATGCATATAAATGTAAGTTCATTTTGGTGTTCTAAAGATGAGATAGAAGGTGTTTACTGATGATATGAATACCTAATAAAAGCGTGTGAATGTGATTCAAAGAAGAGAAAAGTGGGTGTAAGTGTTGAGAAACATGAAGTGTGTATATTGAGCTTCAATGGAACTATCTCTAGCATGTTGTAGATGCATTGTATTAGTTCAAAATCCTAGCAGTGAGTCACCCTTTCTTTTTTCTCTCTTATTATTTGGACAATGATTCCTTTGAATAGTGAGTCCACTTGGTAGTGATAATTTTTATAATATCATGTAATAGGTTATAATATATTGTGAGCTAATCCTCACTGTGGCTTTTCCCTTCTTTGGTTTTCCATGTAAATCTAGTGTTCTTGTGTTGCATGATGTGATGCATGTTTGAATTTCTTATTTTCATTTCTACAAATTGAATGAAATATTTTGAATACATGTTTAAGTGGTTTCAAAGAATACTAATTCACCCCTCCCCCTCTTAGTATTTTGGGTGTTCAACACATGTATTGTAAGTTTTCCAAAGATGTATGGGAGAAATTGCACAATATCAATGAGGGTGATGATAACGTGAAGCAAGCCAAATTGCAAACCCATAGAGGAAAATTTGAGACTCTTAAAATGAAAGATGAATAAAATATTGCAACATACTTGCTCAAGGTAGATGAGGTAGTAAATGAAATCAGAGGACTCGGATATAACATGGAGCATAAGGTAGTTGTAAAGACAGTTCTAAGGTCCCTTCCACAATGGTTTGACTCTAAAGTTTTTGCAATAGAAGAAGGTAAAGATCTAGATAATTTTTCTATGGATGAATTGTTTGGATCTCTAACTAATTATGAAATGAGAAGTGTAAATATAGGAACAACAAAGAATTAAGCAACATTCAAGATTTCCAAAATCAAGAAGATTGAAGATGATTTGGAACCAAGTACCAGTTCAAATGAAGAAGAAGCAAACTTTATCAAGAAATTGAAGAAGGGCTCTAGAAACTACAAGGGTGAACTACCTTTCAAATGTTCTAACTATGGTAAAATAGGTCATTATGCCTCAAAATGTCCATTAAATGAAAATGAAAATGGAGATAGTTCGAGGAATCAAGAAGTTTCTAAATATAAAAGGAGGAATTTTGGTCAAAAGAAGAAAAGTCTTTATGTAGATAAAGAAATTAGTTCTTCAGATGATTGTTCTTTTGCAAGTGAAATAGGTTAAACTACATTTATGGCTAAAGAAATCAAATAATATGAATATTTTTAAGAGGAAGAAGAAGGTGACATTGATTTGGAAGGATAATTTCTTTTTGCTTTAGAAGACTTGAAAGATGAAAGAAAAGAAAATGGAAAATACAAGATATGAAATGAAGAGTTTGAGAAACTTGTTGTAGACCTGAAATTATAGTTAGAAAAGTCTAAAATAATAAAAGAGGTAACTATTTTGGATTTGAAGAACAAACTAGAAGAGTATCAAAGATTAGAGGCTAAATTTGTCTCCTTAAGGAGGAATTGGAAAAGATAAACTTACAATTGAATAGAAGTATCAATCTTGGAAAAAGTTCTGAAGTTTTTGATGAAATGATGGGCAGTCAAAGATCTATTTTCAACAAGTTTGTTGGTTTAGGATATGAGGAAGACAAGAATTTCAAGTATAATATCTCTAAAAAAATGCAACTATTTATAATGAAAGGTCCATGAAGATTAAGAATATTGAAGATCTCAGAAAAACAAATGACGGTTTTATCAAAGTGCACAATCCAAAGAGAATATTTAAGAATCAATCTACAAGACAAGTTAGGTTTAACTATGATTTTAATGGTTACTTTTTTCATGTAATCAATATGTACATAAAGTAATAGATTGCATAATTAGACCGTTGAGATATGATAGACATGATTTTGTAAGAAAAAATTATTTTGCTTATTTAGGTTTTCTAAATGATGTTTTCCATAATTGTAATAACTATGGGCATATTGCCAAGTTTTGTAGAAGTATGTTTATAAAGCCTCCTAGATAGGAGAAAAAGAAATTCATTTCTTCAAGAAAAAATAGATTTGCACATGCTCATGCAAGTCAAAAGGAATATTTTACATCCCCTACTCAGAAGAAAGAACCTACACAAATTTCTGGACAAAATCAAAAAAATTCAAAAAGGCATTGGAGAGAAAACAAGACTAAGACAAAGAATGAAAATTCAATGATAGCTCAAACAACTTTTCATGCCAAAGGACAAGGAAATCCTTGGGTGATAGTGTATTTTCTATTCATATGACTGGGGATAAGAGAAAATTCACCAATTTGGAGAAATGGAATGGTGGCACAATTGAGTTTGGTGATAATACCACTAGTAAGATAACTAGAAAATGTACACTATGCATAAATGGTAAAACTAATACTCAAAATGTGTTGTATGTATAATGATTAAAACATAACTTTCTTAGTGTTATCTAGATGTGTGATAAGGGGTATAACTTGTTGTTTCATGCTAGTGGATGTGAGATAAGAAAAGCTAGCATTGGTAGACTTGTTGCTGAGGAAAGCAGAACATACAACTAGTACCATCTAAAAGAAATGAAAAGTGGAAGATGTTTATTAGGGAAAACTGATGAAAGTTGGTTATGGTACAAAAGGATGGGTCACATTAACTTTGATCATCTTGTGAAGGTTAGCAAGAAGAATGTTGTTAGGCATATGCCTAATATTGGAAAACCAGCATGTATAATTTTGGCTTATATTGATATTTTTAGCTTGAAACTATGTGTGATTTTTAACATCAATGTTCTAGTTCAAACTCCATGATCCATCATTAGGCTAATGCAGAAAGAGAAAAGAGTGATCATGGAGCTTGATCTAAAACGTCAATGTTAAAAATTACACACAGTTTCAAGCCAGAATCTTAGCATAATTATCATGGATTATGAAAACTACATGATATTGAGATACATGAATTTTTATTTCTCAGACTAAGTATGTGAAGGAAATGATGAAGAAATTCAAGATGGAAGATTGCAAGCTAAATAGTACACCAATGGCCACTGGATGTAATCTTAGCAAAGATGATAAATTTGATTCAATAGATCAATCATTATATAGGTCCATGATTGGAGGTCTCTTATATCTTATGACAAGGCCTGATATCATGCAAGTTGTTCGCATCGTTGTTATTTTTCAAGCTACTCCTAAGGACACACATGTTAAAGCTATGAAGAGTATTTTTAGATTCTTAAAGAGTACATTAGAATATGGTCTATGGTATCATGTTGGTAATGACTTCACCTTAACTACATACATTGATGCAAATTGGGTTGATTGTGTGGATGATAGAAAGAGCACTAGTGGTGGTGTATTTTTCTATGAGATATATTGGTAGTATGGTTAAGCAAAAAATAAAATTCAGTTTCTCTATCAACAGTTGAAACTAAATATATTTTTATAATATCTTGTTGTACTCAAGTGTTATGGATGAAGCAAACACTACAAGATATTAAGGTGGTTCTTGATGGGCCAGTCAATATTTTTGTGATAATACCAGTGCAATCAATATCTCAAATGATTCAGTAATACATTCCAAAAAAAACACATATCCATTAAGTATCATTTTCTTAGGGAAAATTTTGTTGCACAAGAATTCAAATTAGAATATCTTGCTACAAAAGATCAACTAACAGATATATTTACAAAACCCCTTCCAAAGGAATCATTTGAACAGTTCAGGTAGCGGTTAGGAGTTGTGCCTTCTCCTCTCTCTCCTTGAATACAGAATGTATTTATCCATGGGGAACATAAGAGAGAAATTCTTTATCCATGGTTTATCCCTTTATAATTGATGTCAAAGGGGGAGAAAAAGGAAAACTACATCGGCAGTGGTCAATCTACATTGGTGGTTGAATTTTTGGCAATGGTGGTCAAATTTATGTGAGGAGATTGTTGTTTGTTGTAAGGGGGAGAAATAAAAAGGTGTTGTCATTCCTATTCAAATTTTTTTAGGGTAATGCCATTTTCTAAAATTTCCAAGGTCAAAAGGAGCAGAGGTTCATATTCAAGTGTTGTCATAAATGACAAAGGGGGAGATTGTTGGAATTGTTGTCATTGATGTCAAGGGATGTTTTCCCTATGAAATTGAAGAAAATTATTATTGCAATCAAGGATGATCAAGTCTGCATGGCTCTTTGGTGTTATAGTTTCCTCTAGACTACATCAGAGCTATGGTGTTTTCTCTATGTGTAGGGTTTCATGATCCTTGCTTAGGTTTTTTCCCTAATTCTCTTAAACCCTAAGTATCTTTGCCTATTCATGCACTTTATGTTACATATTTTTATTGACCTTTTATTCTCGGTGAGAAGTCACTTAAGTGACAACTTAAGTCATCATCATTGTCATTTTTACTAGATCCTTTTTCTAATGGTTACTAACGCGAGCAATATTTCATCTTGGCCTACAAAGGAGGCTAACGATCAAGGACTTCAATGTTTATCCAACTGTGCATGTAAATCTTACAAGATCAATGACTATTGCATCATTGCAAGAAAAGTGAAAGGTCTATGCCAGTGTGGCAGTGAAAAACTACACCATGTGTCCACATATCACATGTTCACAAGGAAGTAAAGTCAAATTTTTATGCCCTATGCGAGTGAACCATCAATTTTGTGAGTGTTCTATGTACTTCTCTTGCACTTGTAGGGTTTTTCACCTAAAAGGAGAGAGGTAGAACACTAAAATTGATGCAATTCACTCAAACTAAGGTGTGCAAGATGGAACTGAGACTAAATGCAATGATCTAAATGTAGCTAGATGATGGAATTAATTGATTATTACTGTAAAACTAATGAAATATTCAATGTTTGAAAACACGGTGAGGTATGCAAAAATGAACTAAAAACGTAAACAAATGTAAACATAACTGGATGAGGCTGAATAGAGTGCACCTAGAAGTTGAATGTTGATCTTGGAAGGTTATGGAAACTGAAAAAAATCACTATTGATGACTAGTGGGACTCATTTGCCACTGATGGCGAATCAGTCCTCTTACTGGTAAAAAGACCTAAAACTGCTTTCCAACTATCAATAACTAGATTCTGACAAAATCAAATTTTTCAGCCTTCAAGTGGGACACATTCGCCACTAATGGTGAATCAGTCCTCCTCCAAAATTCTACAAATTCAAAGGTCAATTTTGTAGGTCCAAATCTGCACTTGTCTTCTTGTCAAGTTAACGAGGTCAAATCTACAAAAAATGGGTTGTAGGTTGTCTCCAAGCTTGAATTATGGTTTGGTTGACTTGAAACACTTTGATGACTTGTTGACCACTTTCCACCACCTAT
Source organism: Sequoia sempervirens (assembly GCA_007258455.2). Taxonomy (NCBI): domain Eukaryota; kingdom Viridiplantae; phylum Streptophyta; class Pinopsida; order Cupressales; family Cupressaceae; genus Sequoia; species Sequoia sempervirens. The sequence goes on along the minus strand of VDFB02379711.1, from coordinate 145,473,195 downwards.
TTACTTGATAAATTTGCAAAAAAAATCTGCAAACACTCATGCAAAAGGGGGAAAATGGTTAAGGATTAGAGTATACAGATTTTCCTTGGTCAAATCCCACTTTGGTAATCAAACCCTTAATAAAGAAATGAAATGAAATAAGCAAAGAATGATGAATAAAAAACATGAAAGTGTACTAAACTCACCAAAACCTTGTTAAAGAAGTCTAAAGATATGGCAATGGTTGCTCCAAGATGCTTGATGATTGCTTGATTGAATGATGCTTTGATGCTTAAGTGGATGAATGAGATTGAATGCTTGAATGAACTAGTGAATGAATGGGGGTTGAAATGGATGTAAAAACACTTATTTATACACACTTATACCCTAATTACCCAATAATACATCATAGGACGACATAAGGTCTTTTTGAATAAAAACCCGAAAGGAAATTTCAATTATTTTGCATTTGGAGCAAAAAGGGACTCATTTGCCACCCATGGAAAATGGGTTCCACTCTAGGCTTGTAAGTGGGTGTCGGTAATTAAGTTGCATTTAATGTTGTTTTTCAAGTTTACATTCAAAAATACACTTAATTAAGTCTTATGAGTGCATAAACCTGGGTCAAATAAAGCATAAGAAAGGTGTAAATAGTGATAACAAGCCTAGAAAAGCGTGAAAGCTTGTTACAAGACTTTACAACACTTTAAAATAGGACTTAATAAGTGATAAAAATGTGATTTCTACGTGAATTATAATGAGAAGAGTCTAAAAAAGTGTAGAAATGTGTTACAACACTTCACAACACCTTCACAAGACATCATAATTTGAATGTTTAGGACCTAATGTGAATGCATAAGTTACATTGCAACATTAAATTAAAGAAAAATAGACCAAGCATCATGAGAAAAAGACCTAAATGACCACGAAAATGTCAAAAATCCATTTTTATGTGGTACATTTAGCCCCCACTTTAGTGAGAGGATGAACTTGCTTCAAACTCACACTAAAGTAGCCATGCATATCGAGAGGGATCTAAATGCACTTATGCTAGCAAGATGGAATAACAACGATCAAGAGGGATGATCAAGCCCCCAAGATGAAGATCCCATGGCAAAATAAACATAAGAACAAAGGAACACACAAGTGTGAAAGAGAAAGAGAGAAGGAAAAGAAAAGGAAAAGTTGGATCAAGCTTCGATCATTTATTTTGCTAGTTGTGAATCAAATCTAGGTTGTTTGTCTAAAAAAGAAAATGTATATACTCACTTTGGGGTGACGAAACTCATGGTGTTCTGACAGGTGAGAAGGCCCAAAAGGTGAGAAACATACACTAGTTGGTATGCACTCACAAATACATAGGTGGCTATGGGGAAAGTCGTGTCACAGAATGGGCTTCCCGCTCAACCATATCAAAGTTATACCTCTTGATAACTTTAATAAAGCACCACAAGGAAAATGTCAGTTCGTGCTTCATGAGACAAGCAAAGCTTTGTATGCTTAGAATTCATGAACAAAAAGGATGGAACCATAGGCATGCAAATTGTGTTATGCAAGGTGTCCATGTGAATGCAAAAATGTAAAATATAAAAGAAAGTTCAAAGGATTCTTGTTAATTTCATGCAAGGTCTATCACTTAGGAAAAATTGTGTCTAATATCTCCAAGAGAGGACCAATCAAAGAATAGTATATTCACAACTTAGGGGATGCAATGCATCGCATTAAGCCACTAAGAGGAATGCAATATGCTAAGATAGATCACATTTATGAAGGACATCACACCCAATGTCATCCACAAAGTGACAAACGCATCATATGAAGTGACAAGGCTGCACTAAGAACCAAGAATGTAAATGAATAATGCCAATGTATTCCCCACACTTTAAAGGAATTGCTACACACCTTTCTGTGAGCAATTACTTTAAAGTAGCAAAGGGAAAAATGTAAAAAGAAAACAAGACATGAGAGCCAACTTGGAAAGCCCCTATTCCAAGTCATATGTTTCTAATTAAGGTTGCTTCATGTAAACAAAAAAGAAAACAAAAGAAAAGGGGAGTTGCCCCCCAGAAAGGAACACACCAAACACATAAGGGTTCTATGGATTTGGGGTCATTATGTTCATTGCTGCAATGTTTTGATTAAAGAGCTCGAAACTATCATCATTCCCCAAATACATAGAACTGGAAGAATGACACAAAGAGAGCGAAAACCAAGGAAAAATAAAGTCTATTGTAGGTCAACATGGAAGAAACATTGTGGTCTCAACACTTTGCATCATCCCCAAAAGGAAAACACAAGCGAAAAGAAAACGAAAAAGGTGAAAGAAAAGGAAAAACTTGTGGGTCAACATGAAGGAGACATTTCGGTCTTGATGCCTTGTGTCATCCCCAAAAGGAAAAACATAAGAAAAAAAGACAAAGTAAATAGGAAAAGGGACTGATTGGGTCAACATGGAAGAGACATAGGGCATCTCAATGCTTTACATCATCCCCAAAAGGAAAACACAAAACAAAAGTAAAAATGTACGACATATAGAAGAATAGAGGTACAAATAGAGGAAGTGTACAAAGAGAGAGAACATCAGACGCACATTACGAGGGAACACAATAGACACATACAAGCACACCAAAGAAAAGAAAAAGGAAAAGGAAAAGAAATGTAAAAGGCTAGCAAGGCGAATGCAAGTCAACCATCTAGCAAGTCATCCACTTCCCAATTAGGTTCAGTGTATTGTGAGGGCAGTTGACTGTCCAAAGGGAGAATTGCAAGTGTCAAACTAGGGGAAGTGCTAGGTTCTTCACTTGGTGTAGGAGATTTATCATTTAAGCTCATGGATGATGAAAATAAAGAATTTAAATAATTATGCACTTCTTCATCTATTTTAGAGATCTCCTCATCATCATCATCATCAAGATTAATCACGATGGGAGGATGGATGGTAATTTCCAATGAGGGATGTATCAAGAGTTGTGGTTGTTGTATCAAATTGATTTTTTGTGATGGTTGTATCATACTATCTTGTGGTAGGTCAGGAGGATGAGGGTGATCAAATATTGCTTCTATCAAAGGTGGAGGTCGATTTTCCTTGTTTGCTTCCATTTGTGACTGACGAGCAAGGAGATGACGACAATGCCTATGCTACCTAGCACCGTGGTTGCATTTAATTCTATTTTGAAGTTGTTGAGGTGTAATAGCAGGTTGATCCACTGTATGCTCCTTTTCTTTCTGAGGAGGAGGAATGGAAGGAATCAAATGAGATGGTTCAATCACTTTCTCTTTAGTTTTATAAAATTGTTTAATGTGAGGAGGCATGACAGGATTAGTTTCATTATCTCTTGGGTGTTTAGACAATGAAGGGGAAGTGTCTATGGTTGGTTGTTTACGAGCTTTCATTGTTTGTTCAAGTTCGGATTCAAGTTGAAGCATTGTCTCATCTAAGATGGGAGTAGTGAAAATGGACAGGGACATCGGGCAAAGAGACAATTCAACTATTTGTTTGGCTTTGAACTTTTGATAAGCAATGAAAAATAAGTCCTTGTGAGGGGTGATGAGTTCCATAGGTTCAAGCCAAAAGGCTTCTAAGGAGAAATTACCTTTAGAAGACAATGGATTAAAACCACTATGGTGTATGGTAAATATTTCATTATTATGTAGAAACCTCAAACATTTATGAACAACTAAAGGGACAGCTTTCATCAAGCGAAGCCAAGGATGACCTAGCTACAGACGAAATTGATTTGATTGTGGAATGATAGAAAATGTTACATCCAAAGTTTTAGGTCCTATTTGTAATGGGAGTATAATCGATCCAATCGTAGGGCATGCAAAACTAGTGTGTGTTTTAATCCATGTGATTGGTTTATTGTAATAGTCTTGATAAAGTTCATGTAATACTAAAAATTCTTCCATGATCACATTCTTGCCACAGGCGCGATCTATTAATATCCCATTAGTGGGCTTATCATAGATGTGGCTGGCTATGTAAAGAGGAACATCAGGAAGCTTTTTAAGTATATCATGAGAAGAAAGGGTAATATCAAGACATTTGTTGGTTGGGCACTTACGAGGGACAATGTCTATCGTACCCACAAGTTCATCCATAGGAATAATGTGGATAACATTTGGAGTAATATCATGTTGTTCATTATTTGTATCAATGTTCATCATATGAGTTTTTGAAGGTTCACTAGCTTTGACAAATGAAACATTGTGTTTAGGCATGGGGTTGGTGAAAATTTGTAAATTCTGATTGGGGGGTGCAACGGACTTATTGCCTTAATCATTGACACTCTCAATGGACAAACAACCAGAATCAATGAGGTCTTGAACTAAGTGTTTGAGACGCTTACATTGTTCGGCGTCATGTCCATTTTGGAGATGAAAATGAAAATAAGCATTTGGTTTAAAGATGGGTGGTAAAGGCTTGGTAGTATCAAGTGGTTTAACGGTAGGAAAAGTGATCATTTGTTGTTGTAGCAGTTGATTCATTGTGTTATGGAGGGTATCGAGTAAGGGGGTAAATTGTCTCTTTGGGTCCCCATAGGTAAAGGGCACAGTTACTTTAATAGTTGCCACTTGACTCTAAACAGGTTGAGTTGGTTGTGGAGAAGGGGGATTGAACTGTTAGAAGCCTAGATTTGGTTTTCTAAAGTTTTGTGAGTTTTTTTGGTTGTTTTGTTTAGACTTCTTATCTCGGTTAGAAGTGGACTTTGAATCACGACTAGTAACTAAGTTGTGATAGTCACAAAGGGTTGTGCATAAATGCATGAATGAAGGAAATTTCATCATAGTCAACTTATCCTAAATGTGAGTTTGCAAGTTTTCAATAAACATCTTTTGAAGATGTGAATTAGGAATCTTGACATCTACTTGTGCATACAATGACTGATAACGTGAAATGAAATCAATTACTTTTTCATCCGCATTTTGCTTACATCTCATTAAATCAGCCATTATCTTTTTGGGAGTCATATGGAATTGGACATGACTTATAAAGGCATCAACAAGTTCATTAATTGATCGGATTGAATAGTTGGGTAATTTTGAAAACCACTCCAATGCAATGTCCTTTAAGGTCCTAGGAAATAGTTTTGCTAATAGCTTATCATCAAGGACAAAATCACTGCACAAGGCTATATAGGCATTGAAATGATTAGTAGGGTCTCCTTTACCTCCGTGCTTCTCAAACCTAGGCATTTCAATTCCTTGTGGCATTGGTGTTCTTAAGATCTCTAAAGATAATGGCCTATTGCGGACATAGTATGTGGGTGGAGCATTTTGACTTTGGCTTATGGTGGATATTTGTTGTTGCATGGAGGAAACAGTGTTAAAGAGTTGTGTAATGAGGGGTTCAGTGTAAGTGGTATGAGGTGGAAGAGAGAATGGTGATGGAGTGTATGTAATGTTAGGAGAAGTGAAGGGGACACTAAGAGGGGTGAAGGTGGAAGATGGAACATTTGATGCCACAAAAGAACTAGGAATGCTAGTTGGAATAGGGAAAGGAGTCACATGACTAACCTGTTGCATGATTGTAGTAACTTGAGGAGTGGTATAGGTGGGTATGGATGCTATGGTTGAAGGAGGAGGAATGTGAGGTCCTCCTTGGCTCACAACATTTTTTGTTGGTTGGGAAGTGGAAGGAACATTTTTGTTGTATATCTCCGCAATTCGTTTCATAACTTGTAAGCCATCGTCACTTTTAATCAAGCAATGAAGGTTTTCTATGGCAGGTATGGCAGTGGTGGAAATGCTTTCAAGGCATAAATCTTGTTGCAAATGTGAAAAATCCTCATGAATACTAATGACTTTATCTTGCGGAATTTGATCAGTTTGTGTATCAACGTGCATTGTATGTGAAGGTAAAGGTGTACTAGTGGTAGTAGCCATGCCTAATGCACCATTTTTCATACTAGGAGTAGGAGCTCTTGAGATCCCAAGGTCCACAACGAAAGTGCTATAGCGGGAAGCCATGAGTCTAGAACTTCATCTCACTAAAGTATTATCAATAGGGCACCAAACACTCATACAAGTACCACAAGAGGTGAGGTGGATGCAAATGCAATGCAATCTAGGGATTCCAAATGCCAATAACAAAAAATCTGTAAACTAAAACAAAAAACTAAAATGGAGTAAATGCCCAAAAAATGCCTGAAAATGCAATGTAAAATGTGTAGGTGGACTGATTCACCCAAGGTGGCAAATGAGTCCAGGTATGGGATTTTTTTGTGTTTTTCAAAAAAATTAAAGTGATTTTAATGCTTTTCAAATGTAGAATGAGGATACAAATGCATATTTTTAGTTTTTTAATAATTTGGTATGCAAAAATGAAATATATATGATTCTTTCACTAATGCAACTTTAGAAACCCTAGGATGCAAAAACAAAATAAAACCTAATTGAATGTTGATGCAAAGGAAACCTAGGATGCAATATGCAATTGAAATCAGAAAGATAATGTGTTCAAAATGCAGGTTCACCAAAATGAACCATCAATTTTGTGGGTGTTTTATGTACTTCTCTTGCACTCTTAGGGTTTATCACCTAAAAGGAGAGAGATAGAACACTAAAATTGATGTGGTTCACTCAAACTAAGGTATGCAAGATGGAACTGAGACTAAATGCAATTATCTAAATGCAGCTAGATGATGGAATTGACTGATTATGAATGTAAAACTAATGAAATAAGCAATGTTTGAAAACACAGTGAGGTATGCAAAAATAAACTAAAAACATAAATGTAAACAGAACTGGATGAGGCTGAACAAAGTACACCTGGAAGTTGAATGTTGATCTTGGAAGGTTCTGGAAACTAACAAAAATCATTGTTGATGACCAGTGGGACTCATTCGCCACTGATGGCGAATCAGTCCTCCTACTGGTAAAAAGACCTGAAACTACTTTTCGACTGTCGGGAATTGCATTCTAAAAAAATAAAAAAATTCAGCCTTCAGGTGGGACTAATTCGCCATCGATGGCAAATCAGTCCTCCTCCAAAATTCTTCAAATTCTATAGGTCCAAATCTACACTTGTCTTCTTGTTAGGTTGACAGGGCTAAATCTACAAAAAATGGGTTGTAGGTTGTCTCCAAGCTTGAATTATGGTTTGGTTGACTTAAAACACTTTGATGACTTGTTGACCACTTTCCAACACCTATTTACTTGATAAATCTGCAAACAAAGTCTGCAAACACACATGCAAAAGGGGGAAAATGGTTAAGGGTTAGAGTATACAAATTTGCCTTGGTCAAATCCCACTTTGGTAATCAAACCCTTAATAAAGAAATGAAATAAGCAAGGAATGATGAATAAACAACATGCAAGTGTCCTAAACTCACAAAAACCTTATTAAAGAAGTCTGAATATATGTCAATGGTCGCTCCAAGATGCTTGATGATTGCTTGATTGAATGATGCTTTGATGCTTAAGTGGATGAATGAGATTGGATGCTTGAATGACCTAGTGAATGAATGGGGGTTGAAATGGATGTAAAAACACTTATTTATACACACTTATGCCCTAATTACCCAATAATACAACATCATAGGCCAACATAAGGTCTTTTTGAATAAAAACTTGAAAGGAAATTTGAATTATTTTGAATTTGGAACCAAGAGGGACTCATTCACCACCCATGGCGAATGGGTCCCACTCAAGGCTTGTAAGTGGGTGTCGACAATTAAGTTGCATTGAATGTTGTTTGTTGGGTTTACATTCAAAAATACACTTAATTAAGTCTTATGAGTGCATAAAGGGGTCAAATAAAGCATAAGAAAGGTGTAAATAGTGATAACAAGCCTAGAAAAGCGTGAAAGCTTGTTACAAGACTTTACAACACTTTAAAATAGGACTTGATAAGTGATAAAAAAGGTGATTTTTAGGTGAATTATAATGAGAAGAGTCTAGAAAAGTGTAGAAATGTGTTACAACACTTCACAACACCTTCACAAGACATCATAATTTGAATGTTTAGGACCTAATGTGAATGCATAAGTTACATTGCAACATTAAATCAAAGAAAAATAGACCAAGCATCATGAGAGAAAGACCTAAATGACCATGAAAATGTCCAAGATCCATTTTTCTATGGTACAGTGAGAGTGTTCAATATTGACAAATGACACATTTTCCCTATTTCCCATATGTAATGGCGGGTCCTAGTTTTGGTTGTGTGAGAACATGGGATGTTTACACATGTCCCTAATGACTCTTGCAAGTAGTAAAGTTTATTCAATGGGATTTCAAATCAATGGTGCACATTGAAGGAGGAGATCAGATAGCTATCATAACATTGCATAAAGGAATTAGTATTTGTAGTCATCAACTGTGATGATGCACGATGATGATAGGTGTTCCCTCATTAGACTGCTATTCTAGTATCACATAAAGTTGCATATTTCTTCAATCATAAATTGCGACAATGTATAATTATAATATATGTTCACTCAAGCTAGTGGGAAAGATAAGATTAATGGTTGATATTTAAAGTAAGCAAACAGTTATTTCCTATAGATTAAATTTGATGGGAAGTTACAAAGAAGTTGGTTGAACTACAATTTTGAAAAATTATTCAAGTGGCAGTTGAGTTGGAAGATGAAGAGATTAGGGTTATGTGTAACGATGGAAATAGTTATGCTTGTAATCATCTTAAGTTGATAGAGAAAATATTTATATACAATGAATTTGAAGATATAGAGGTGGTTGTTGAATTGAATTTTTTTTACAGTTGTGTGTAGTGAATATTTTAAGAAAAAAAGAAATTGTGTCAATAAGGACATAGTTTTGATGGTAAACTGAAAGTGAGAATAAGTTATGCAAAGAAAAAGAGTTTAGTGTATGAATTGAAAAGGTGCATTTCAAGATAGAGAAGAACCAAGGTTTGCATATATGGATTTGTAATAATTTAAAGTTTGGTACCTTAGAAAAATTGGATTGGTGCTCAATTAGGTGTGCAATGTACCTGAAGGTTGGTGTCTCTAAACATTTTCTTGGGTGTAGATTTACTTATGAGTTGATGCTTACAGAAAATTTATAATATATTTTATTTGTGAGGTTGGATTTGAGTAGTGGACTCAAGCAACTTTTCTCACCATGGTTTTTCCCTTTTAGGGTTTTCCACCTATATTTGGTGTCTTCTCATATGTGTATGATTTATGTGTGCTCTTAAATGTTGTCTTCTAATTTAATTTGTGACAAATTAACATACATTGATTCACCCCCCTCCTTTCAGTGTATTGGTGTTCTTTCAACATAAAAAACATGTTTGTTCTTCTCTTTGAGATACCAAGTACCATGATAGAAAAAATTTAGAATTTTGTCACATTACTCTCCATTGACCCAAAAAAAATTAGATGAGCTAATTCCTTGAAGTGTAGTTCCAAATCCTTCCTATCAAACCTCTCAATAAATATCCTAAAAACCTCATTAGACGAGTTGATGAATCCATGGCATCGAGTAATCAATCTATGGTACTATCAATCATGTGCAATCCATTACAGATGCAAGGTTACAAACTTAATTTCCTCATATTCTATCATAGGCTTGAGAGTTAGGTATGTGTCTAGTTTCTATATCAATGCATGAGAAATGTATTTTTTGATCCATGATAGGGAAATAATGTTAGCTTCCTTAAGGAATCATGGACATCAACATACGAAGTTCATTGTCTTAGTTCATTTTGAGGCCATTATTTCTTGGTTTAGTCATATTTATAAAAAAAATAAGGGACATCTCAACTCAAATTTTCTCTAGTAGTTTTTGGTACTCAATGTAGCAAGCTATGATATCATCAATGATTGGATTCTAAGCTACACCTTTCAAGGCCACTTCCTCCCTATGAATGAAAAATAGGTTAGAAATTTATTATAGATGAGGTGAAGATGATCATCTATTTGTTGTTGGAATCTAAAGAGATACCTTTTATATTCAATGTTATGAGTACCTTCATATTAATATCCATTTTGTGTAGCATTTGCACCAATATGTCCAAAATTATGTCAAACTTTCTAACCACCCGAACCTTAGGAATCTCACCCACATTAGAGGGGTATTATCCTTGTCTACTGTGATATTATGTCTTGACCCTTCTATGAAGTCATTGTACTTTTTTAGTCTCCCTCCTATAATATTTAGATACTTTATCACTAAGAAGCATAAAATTCCTATACTATAATGAGTATCCTTGAAAAGAATATATTGGTAGGAAAAATAGCTCTGATACCACTTTAATGCCCCTACTAATATATATTAATAGAAATATTATTTAAAATCATATGTAGATATTAATTAAAATTAGTGGCTCTAATAACATTAAAGTGTCCTAAACTAAATTTAAGGAAAATATTTTGGTAGTTTAACTTTTGGGTTTAAATATCTATAAAAAATCCTTATAAAACCCTAAATTATGATAATATTTTCATGGTAGCATAATGAGCTCTAAAATATGCTTCAAACTTCATTATTATCCCCTAAAACACTCTAATATTTACACAAAAATATTATATCTTAGGATTATACTTTTATATTTCATTATTTTCCCCTAATTTAAAAACCCGAAAACTACAAGTAGGGTTCACCATTAAAGATGGATTGCAACTTTAAATAAACATGTCAAAATTAGTAAAAAATAGGTTTATCTCCTAATATTGAAAAATCCTAAAAAAAAATTTCATATTTAGTAAACCCAAAATGTTTCATTTATAATCACACAAATAACATCAAACCCTATTATTGCAACATGGGTTAATAAAGACAATAAATTCTAGGTTAAAATATTTGCTCAAATTTGATAAACTGGGTTGTAAATATGGTTTTGCATTCATTGATACCTTTATAAACCTTATTTACAACTCATGTGGTCATTATGGGGAAATTATTACATTTACAAAAAACAAGAAATACATTACAAATGTTGCCTCAATAGCTTTCATGGATTATGGAGGCTTTAGTCTATATTTACAAAAATTTGCACTCACTCAGGTTCATTCCAATGAGTAATGACCATCGTAGAAACCTTTAGAGTAACCACTTCTACTATGGAAACTACAAGTATCACATGGTATTGATATTTCCAATATCAGCCACCATTAAAGCTTAACTACTGCCTCTAGGTGATAATCACCTCTTTGACCAATAGGGTTTTCATCCTCTAGTTGTTGCAAATATATAGGGTTTCATCCTCAAATATGTTTCTTTTAAACATAAATTCTTTAGAAAATCTAGGTGGACTTTCATGTGTGTGTTTAATTTTTTTTTCTTCACAAGTGTCCAAACCAAAATACCATCCATAGTGAGGTTGAAATCAACATGGAGATTGTCAAGTACTAAATAAGTACACATGGGGATTGTCCATACAAAAAAATATTATACTTTGAATAACCCCCAAAACTTATTTCCACATGCAAAATTAGGTACTACAAAGGTATGGAAGAAGATACTCAAACCTACAACAACCACCCCTAATAATGGAAAGAATAAGTTAGGCCACAAACCCTGACTACCACATTAATGGTAGCTAACATGCTATACATTTTCTAACAACAAGAAAATACATGTAGAACCACATCTTCAAATTAAATAATGTCACTAGCAAAATGGAACCCCAATCGAAGCCACATTTCACAAAGAAGAATTACAACATGTTAACATGTCAAGATATAGGCAAATTGAACAATGCAAAGAGGTAGAAGTTTTAAACTTTAAGGGTCAATGTTGAGGAGGAATGCATACCTAAATGGTAGGTAAATGAGGAAAATTTTGACTTTGATGAGATAAGAGTCACTAATGGAAACATGAAAAGAAAAGGGGACTCAAGGATAGAAAACTCTAACAAACCAACCAAAAGGGAAGGAAGATGATGAGAGAATGGGAGACTTTGATAGCCTAATAAGAAAAAGGATGAAGGTGGAGAAAGGGTGTTAAGTATTCCAAGATGATAAAGTTTGACATTCTAACCCACACTTAGAATACCTAATTCACCCAAATGCATAAGTACTTGGGCAACATAAAATGACACCAAACAATAAAGAGGAGAGGCATAGACACAAAATTCCTATCTAAGAGAGGTTGAAGGATCTTAGGAACAAGTCATTTTGACATATAACAAAATCATTATATAAAGAGGACATGCCATAATATTATGAGAGAAGATGTTAAAGAAAGTGTAGCTATAAGTGAAGGCTAATGACAATTATTGATAGGATGGTCACCACCTTAAGATTATTTTCATTGTCATATTTAAGGGCCTCCTATTCTGCTAATTTCTTAAAAATCATATACCAAGCTAGTCTAGTTGTTTAGATTTAAGGAAATTTTGAGGGCTTGAACATAATTCATCTCTATGAATGGGTTGATCCCCTTGTCATTCAATGGATAAACAATATGATGGATGAAGTAAAACCACTTGTCTAATAGATTTAGCTCTTGTGTATAATTTCATCACATTAACAACCCCATTTGTAAGGAACCTAACATAATCTCACTATAGCCCACCAAATGAATAATAATGTGTATATCTATAATAGAAGAAAGATTTGTACTAAAAGTTGTCAAGCATTATTCACTAGTGAGTTTTTTTAACACCTATAGGGCATACTATATGTAAAACTTCATTATATCCCTCCATTGTACAATCAAAGATGCCCTCTTTTAATAGCTCTAGTTGGAAAAACTTAACCCTGTCCTAGCCATTGTGGATGAGGATGGGTATTTATTGTACAAGGAATTCATTTGCAAAAGGAATTTTCTCTTGTTGGAGAATTATTCTTCTTGGTATTTATATTACATGCCTTTCTCTTCAAGAACAATCAAAACATACATGTCAAAGACACTAGGTCATGTGGTGAGCACCTTCACTTGCTTAAATAAAATAGATATACAAATTATAGAAACCAAAACCCACACAAAGAAAACTCAAAATTGAAATAATAGCAAGGTATCTTTCTATTGATCTATTGGCATCTACGTGTAAACACAAGAAAAAAAATGTCAAAAATTGACATTTTATAAGCATCTAGTGAAGCTTGTTGTTATTGGGGTATGTACCTATGTACAATAAGCACTAACATGGGTTGCCATAAAATATATATTCAACAAAATATATTTTTACAAGTTTAGGCCCTTGCTTATAATGAGCATCGATTGTTGGTGGATGATCAAATTATATACCCATTGCTAGGAAAAAGGTGGGGCAAATGGATATTCATAGTATACATTGATGTAAGCTTGGAGAGTATAAATCCTTGATCTATAATTTTCTAGTGAACAAGTTCATAGATGAAGTAATGGTGATTGTAATTGTTCAGTGGAATGACAAATTGAATAGCTAAAAAATTAAATCTTCAATCTATCACATATTACTGTTGCACTATTTCCTTGTCAAAAAAATATGCGAAATCATGTGCATACACTCTAGACTCTATTAAATCCTATCACTAACCATATCTTATTTTTATATCATTCTTCATGACTCAAAATGATTTATAAACAATTAAAACTTATTTATTAAAAGTTAGTAAACATACAAATTCACTTCAAAAGCCTAGACTAACTAAAATAGAAACCAAATGCTTTATTTCAAACACCTCGGTTTTAGGAAAGATGTACAAGCATATATTTTCTTATTATTTTAAACCATTCCCACATGTGGGATCCATGGGGAATGAGTGGGAATACAAATCTCCACTTATGCTTGTAATTGGAGTAAGATAAGATTTGCAATAGATATTTTCCTCATTTAAAACCATTCTCAAGTGGGCTTTCAAGTGAACATTGATATTCTCATGCAAAGTCATTATTATAAAATTCATTCACCTATTTATGTACCACGTGAATGAAATCACTAGTGAACAAAGTGGGTCCTACATTTTAATTCTACATTACTTTGTACCATTCATAGTATTTAATTAAGTACATAAACAATTTTTTATGTAATATCCATGAACCAATTGCTATTTAAGATTTTTTTTTTCATTCATAATATTTTCTCACTTGGGACTTGGATGCACATTGTGATTTACTTATTCAAAGTTTAAATTGTGTGTTTTAAAGTTAATTCTTTTTGAAATTAGTGGTTTTTAATTGATATGTTTATTTGAAATTGTGAATTAGATAATTTTAAATTAGTAAATATTCAAAAACATTAGGAGAAAGTATTTGATAAATTATTCGACTTAAAATTATAACTAAGTATTATATATGTATTTACGATAATAAATTTTTTATCTTTATTGTGTGTTTGATATGGTTATAAAATTGTATTCATATTTAGAGCTTTGGCTACTACCAAAATAAGCCAAAGACAAATCTTCTCATTTTGAAGCAACCACACTATGTTTTTCAAGACAACTAAAGTTTTAAAATATATGAAAGACAAAGGTGAACAAATATCTAAAGGTCACATCAATTGAAGATAAGATTGCAACACAAGTACTAATCCACATAGTGTGGCCTTATCTACAATAACAAAGATCTTAAAGAAAAATTATGTTACAACTTTTTGATTTATGATATATCTTCTATTTTTTTATTTTAATCATTCTCACACTACATCAAGTAAACAATAAAAGTCAAATCTTGTATCTAGATCTAATTTTATGTATGCCCTAAAATTTAGGAACATAGCTTTTCTTTTAAATTATTTAGTTAGATAATATAACTAGAGTGGTGTCTAACTATTTATGAAATTGGGATGTACAAGCGCATATTGTAAGCTACTCTCTATATTTTTCAATTTTGAAATTCAATTAAGTTGCAACATGGTTTTGTTTTAAATTGTGTATAAACATTTCCAAATGTCAACTACTTGGAATTTCACTTGTATATTAAATGATATATGGGATAAATCAAAATCAATCGATTGCATAAGTATTGTTAATTTCTAATTCAATTGAATGACAAAGTCAAATATCATTTCATTTTGAATAAATTAAACGAATGAGAAAGTAAAATATCACTTCATTTAAAAATAACATGGTTTACTATTCATTTGATTACATGTCTACATTAAAAATCTAATAAAAATTAAAGTATTTTATTGAACATTACTCAATAAATAAAATTGGCAAAGTGAAGAAGTAATCTAAGTAGAAAGATACTTTAGATTTGTTTGTTCATAAAAGTATGTGATAGGCAAATCAAATTGTAATAGTAAATTATAGCATCTACTATTAAAGTATCTAATGAGCAAAGAGAAAGGTCATCATTCCAACCCTTTGGGTCCAATCTTAGAACCCAATGAGCTCCCTCATGTCCACTCCATAAGAAGTGGAACCCTACCCTTCATAGATGGATTCAACACAAAGTACCATTAAGGAGAGAATTCTAGTAAAACCATGTGATGTGCAACTTAAAATAGAGTTCTTGTCAAGTAGAAAATCTAATAATACCATGTAATGTATAGCGTGTTATATTGAGCACCATCCATGAGAAAATATAATAATGTCACATAATGCATTTCAGGTTATAACAAAATACTTTTGAGGATAAAATTTAACAATACTCTATGATACAAAAGGTTATAATAGGATGTACCATCATGTAAATAATATAGTAATATCATGTAATATGCAAGGCTATAACAAAGAGTGTAACTCCACATGGAACCATGACAAAAAAGTGCATATGGGTAGTAATCAAGTGGAAGGTGAAAATATTAATGGCACAATTAAGTACTAGCTTGCATTGAACCTTAGATGTGAGACCAATAGGTGAACAATGCCTAAAGAAGAGTAGAGAATGAGAAAATGTCAATTTTATAACAAGGGGTTGGTGAAGACATAATGTTACCACATCATCAAATGTGTAGTCCATAATGACATTTGTTTCAAGTAAGAATACAACCCAAGAGTGAATAACCTAACCACTTTGTTGAAGAAGACTAGAGAAAACAAGTTATTTTTTTATCAAGATCTATAATAAAAGATCGAACATCAAAAAAGATAATAACCAATTCAATACTCGACATTTACTTCCACAAATCCTTTCTCACGGAAGCAATGCTTTCCATATAAATATTGTTGTATCTATTAATATCTTCCTATGAGAAGCCTTTGTCAAAGTAAACATGAAATAATATCTAAATGAAAAAAACAGATGAGAATATTCCTTATCCTCATTTGTTCACACTTCAGTCCATCCACTTTTTAAAATAATTGGAAACAACGTTAGTTAGGTGTATCTACTTCATGAGCAGTGGGGGGTCCACAATTTCTTCTCGTTAAGATGAAAAAAACAATACCTACTTCACCTCCCCTTCAATTTTTTCAACTTATACTAAGATATTTTCATAGCTTTAAAGATAATATATTGGTGATATTATTTTGTGTGCTAGGAAAGGCATCTAGATAAGTATCCATATTATTGTTTTCTAAAATTTAAAATTCAATTTTTATTGTCTACTTTTTTTATTAGAAAAATATATTATTTAATAATAGTAAAAAGTTATAAATGTGAAAGAAACAATTTTAATGTTATTTATATATTATAATAAAAAAAATTATACTATTTTTTCAAGAGTAGATAATATAATAATATTGTTAATTTAATAGTAAGTTCTTTGTGATGTTTTTAAAAAAAAATTGAGTTAAGATTGAGCATTAGTTACTTGAATCTTGAGTTATGCATCGTTATTTAGTATCTCTTTCAAAAATTTAATAGTTGACAACTGCAAAATAATATTAGAGAAAATATCATACATAATCACTTTTATGGGTGGAAAGGTATTAGAAAAAAAAAATTACCTCTAGGTATCCATATGTGTAATAATATACATTGACAAAAGTATTCTAATATCTTATTTTGTTAGCAATGCAACCCTACAAGTATATATTTCTAACCTTTTTTTTTGTTATGAATGATAAGTGAAGCCATAATTGTGTGTCAAATTTGATGTACATGTTAACAAGTCCAAAGTACATATTTAATAGTCTACTTTGTGACATAATGGATATTTAGTAGCTTGAGCAATAAGAAAAGTAAGGTGTTCTACCACAAAAATGTCTCTCAAGCTAAACCTCCTAGACTCATATCAATTCACTATTCAACAATTAATTTGGATTGGAAAGAGAAATTTTAAGTAGATTAGTTTGAGCTGAATTTTTCAATATTATAGCCTCAAAACCACCTCCAATCTTTAAAAAAATTGCATAAGATGTGAGTAGGATTTTTTAACTCTAGAGCTATATGAATTGAATCTTAAACTTTGTGAATGTCATTAATTAAAGTATTGGACACTTTGGAATCATGCTTAAGTTGTATGTCACTTTTCTAGGTTAATGCTATGAAATCCCAAATGTCCCTAAATTCTATGATGCCACTTTTAAATAAGATATTCCTATAGAATTGAGTATTAAGAGTCAAAAGTTGTTTACTTATGCATATTAATATATTGCACCATATAGATGGTGAAGAGAAACTCATCCCATGGCTAAGAGATCAATCTTTTCATTCAAGAAGATGATAGAAAAAACACAAAGCTTTCAATATGCATAAAAAATATCTAGAAGCTTGAGGTTGAATTATTGTGCCATGAAGAGTGTATCCTTCCACCCAACCTTTTTCCTAGTATTATTGGCCTTAGTTGTAGCAATTGTTGCCTAATAAGATCCTTCCAATGTGCAAATCCTTGAAGAGCTCTAATGATCCATTTTGTTATGAGGCTAGTCCCTTGTGTAAAGGGATCAATTACTCCTAAACCCTCTTTGTTTTTTATCTTAATACAAAATACCCAAGAAGTAGACATTTGACCTCTTTTATTATTATTTTCACCAAAGGAATCCTCTAGTAATTTGAGTTAATTAATTATAACTACTTTGTACATAAGACAATATAATGAAATGTATTAATGAATGACAATAAGAATTTTATTAACAATTTGGATGTGTCCAATCATAGAAAGAAATTTGTTGGACCAAAATTGAATTTTTTTTTTAGTTTATTAATGAACCACTACCACATTTTAGTCAATGAGACTCATATTTTGATTCTTGAAAGAGATGCCAAGAAATTTTGAAATTATACCATTTTTGATGAATTTCCAGCTTGGGGGTATCCAAGGAAGTGGTGGTCAATTAATGTTACTATAAATTTTATTTTATTAAAAGGGACTTGAGAGCTAGTAGTTGAGCAAAGCAACTCTAAGGCATCTAGGGTATTGTTAATCTCTTTTTGGGAGTTTTGAATTAATAGTAAACTAATTGTTGCAAGGTGTGTGCCCTTGGTCTCCTCGTGTTGTGTAGCGTAACGCTCGAGTTCGTGACATGGCTTAACCACCTCCTATGGATTCATTAACTCTAGCGGTTGTATCAGGCATTAACAGGTCAATCTTTTGGTGCAACGACAACCATCTATGCAACAATTGGAATTAGATCCTGGGCCATGGGTTTGAACCCCTTGCTTGCATTGGAGGGATTGTTGCAAGGTGTGTTCCCTTGGTCTCATTGTGTTGTGCAGCATAATGCTCGGGTTCATGACATGGCTTAATTGCCTCCCGTAGATTCATTAACTCTAGTGCTTGTATCAAGCATTAACATGTTGATCTTTTGGTGCAACAACAACTATCTGTGCAACACTATCATCAACAAAGTGAGAATTAAGAGCCACTTAATTATTGGGTAGAGAAGTACCATGAATGAGATATGAATTTTTGGCATGGTTCAATAAGCATCATGATAGCATAAAGGAATGGAGGTAAAGGGTAGCCTTGTCTTATCAACCTTTGGAGAGGAAAATTTTAAGTGATGGAACCATTAATAAGTATGTAGGAATTAGCATTAAAAAAGAGGATTTTAATGTGGGAAATGAGCTTGGCACCAAATATTTACCATTTAAGTATATTTTACATGGACTACCTCTTATTGTATTGTATGCTTTGCCAATATCTAATTGAAATGATCGGAAAATGGGTGAATAAAAAATGGAATGGGGGTATGACACACCTATCTTCCTTAGTTCATTAGGAAAAAGAGATCCCCTAGGACAAGATTGACTTTCAACCCTTAGGTGAGTCAACCTTGATGGAGATCTTGTTGTTTTCCTTATAACTTAGGACAGTGCAAATCAACCTGAAATACACTTTTGGGAGATGAATGAAAAATACTAAATGGATGCAATTATGCAATGTAACACATGAAATCACTAAGTTAAACCTTAATCTGACAAAATCCAGAAAGAAATTGCAGATCTACGAAGGGCTTGATTTTATGTAGTTGTAGATATCCAAATTTGGACACTTAATTTATCCAAATTTATCACTTTTCATCTAAACATCCTCTTATCTGAGTTAATTAAGTAATATTACTATTATTTAATTAATATCTTTAATTCTGCCAAATCCGTAAGCTATTTAATTAATAATTAAATACCTTACCCTCCTTAATCCTCTTTTCATCAAATAAATTAAATAAATATTACATTTATTTAATTCCTCACATGTCATTTTCATCTAATCCTAATCCATTTCCTAATCTCTTCATTAAGGATGTGCACATGCCTAATCCTTGATTAGGATGTGTCACATCCTCCAACTTTTGCAAGTTGGCTTTTAATCCTAATTAACCCCTAATTATCTTCTAATTACTGATTAGTCAAACCTAATTAGTACCTTGGTCAACTCTCTCCATCCCCAAGGAATTTTTAATTCTTTTTTATTCCTCCAAGAATCCCCTTTTTCCATGCATCTTCTAGAACCTTGACTTGTCACATCAAGTCACATGTGACAAACTCCCACCTTTTGGGAACATTGTCTTATCCACCAGATTCTTCCAATCATTGTGAATTTTTAATTCACTTTTATTCACCCAAGATTCTTCCCATCTCCCAAGGTGCTTGGAAGCTACTTGCCCTTCCTCCACCTCATGTACCTTTTTGACACCTCACTTACACCTCATCTCCCCTTAGCCACTTCACCATCCACATGTCAAGATGTGAGGGCTTGTGGGTCCTCAACCCACCATAGCCCTTCATCTTGTCCTTGTTGGATGCATCTCAACCGTTGAATTCTCTAGAGAATTCAAATTCTCCTATAAATACCCCCTCCTCAAGGGCATTTTAGAACACTTTGGATTTGAGCAACCTTATGCTGCCAATTTGCATTCTCAAACACTTTTGATTTTCATAACTACATGCTGCCAATTTGCATTCTCAATCATCCACTATCATCTAGCTATCCATTCTAATCATTTTGCATAAGTTGATCTTGCATTTAGTCACTCAAGAAATCATCTAAGGAGCACACAAAGTCATCCAAATCAAGGGCCAACCAAGGAGTCGTCAACAGCAAGGAAGGTGAAATCATTTGCATCTTTTTTTATCCATTTTCCTTCTTGTTCTATCACTCTTTTGGCTAATCTTGAGGTGTCCTTGGTCTTTTATCACTTGCATTTTTAAGTTATTTTGCACGTTAGAGTAGGGTAAAATTCTTAGGATCACAGCAGCTATCACAAAAAGGTTGTGTTGAGTGTCCTTCTGGGACTCATTCGCCCAAGGGTGAATGAGTCTTGCTACAAGGGTTGAAAATTTGATTTCATAGTCCTCTGGTCCTATGTCTACACTCCTGATTCCTCTAGGTTTCACAACCAAAAATTCATAAATAAATTCAAAAAGTGAGTTTCCATGGCTTGATGACAATTTGAAAACTTTTGCACAAATTTGACAACTTCTACATTTTTCTCTTTTGATAGATCTTCAATCCTTCGTCAACCTAAGATCTACAAAACACACCTGAGGGAAAAAAAATAAAAATTGGTGAATGAGGGTTTGCCTTGGTCAAACCCCATTTTGGAAATTAAACCTTGAATTTAAATAATGAAACATGAAAGGAATGATGAATGAACAAGTGATATGTTGCAACTCACCAAACCCTTGATTTGAAACTCTTGAAGGATTGAAACTTAGCATATCTCTCCAAGGTCTCGATCTTGCATGAAATGGCTTGATTGATGATGTGATCTTGATGCTTAAATCTTGACTTGAAACTTGAAACCTACATCACAATGTTAGCTCCAAAAACATGCATGATGCTTGATAACTTTGACATGATGCTTGAGATCTTGAATGCTACAACAAATTCTCAAGAAATTTTCTCTTGAACACATTTGACAATAATATTTTCTTTACTTTTTTCTCTCATGAATTTCTAGCTTGCTTCTAGGATTTGAAATGATAAAAAGACCTTGCTTTTATAGGTAATTTTCTAATTTCCCAAAAATTAAACATTACAAGTTGACACTTAAAACTTGAATTTAGGACCTTAAGATTCCACTAAAAACATGTTTAAAATTTGAATTTGTGATATTAAAGGGGACCCATTTTCCCAAGGGTGAATGGTTCCTAACCTAAATTGCCAAGACCTATTCATTTCGAGGTGTTAAAAATGATAATTACATTAATTAAATCATGATTCCCCTTTCAGAAATTGAAATTAATTAGGCTTGTAGATGCAAAATAGGGCCAATTTAAGTCCAATTAAATTAAGGGACCCAAACATAGTGTGAAAATGTAAAGGAGTACATTTTCCAACATTACACTAATTTGATGAGGAGGCAACTTTGTCCTATTTTTCATCCCATTTAATTGTTTCCCAAGTGAGCACCAAGTTGTCTAATTTAAATCTCCCTCTTATAAATCTAGTTTTTCCTAGTCTTACCATTTCTTATGACATCTATTTAATTATTTTATCTATGGATTTGGCTATATTTTCTTAGGAGGTATTAAGAAGAGTAATTAGTATCCATCCTGAGATATTATTTTATTTTTCCTTTAGGAATTAATTTATCATCCCTTGATTAATAGAATAAATGATGGAATAAAGCTACTTTTTAGACCTCATAGAGTTCTCCTTGATGAATGGCCACATTGTTTTAAAGGATTTTTTAGGTAAACCATCTATTCCAAGACTTTTTGAGTAGCCAAATCCTTCAAGGAAACATCAAACTCCTCAAGGGTGAATAAATTATCTAAATATACCTATTGTTTGAGACCATTTTTCTAGGTATGCAAGTGCCAATCAATTCCTCCACTATATCTTGAATTGGATCTCCTTCAACTAGATCAATTAAAAATTATTTGTAACGTTGGAGGAAAATTGATTTAATATCATCAAGGTTTTCATGGAACTACCTATCTTGATCAATGATAGATAGTATCCACTCTTGAGAATGTTTATGTTTGAGATAACTAAAAAATAATGTGTTTCCCTTATCTCCTTTCATCCAATGTAGCCTATCTCTTAATTGAGCTCCTCTACCACAATAAAGTTCAAATCTTATAATTAAGTAACCACTCATTGTAAAAAAGTTATAAGTAGTATTAAATCCAAAACAACCTTACTTTTTTTCTAATTGGATCCTTAATTTTTCATTCTATATCTCTTTCTAGCCATATTCTTACTATAAGATCATAGTAAGGTAGTGCAATGGATAATATCCCGATTCCACCATTGTATCCAATTACCATTTTGATGAGGTCTAGGAACATGAACCAAAGGGATATTAGGGAAGCAAGGTGGTCAATTTGATTTAGGTGGGAAGCGTTGATCTTGAAGGATAGATTATTAGGTATGAGGGATAAGAAGAAGTTTTTAAAAAGTTAGAAGAATTTGAAGGTGATTTGTGAGATAGCTAGTAGAATATACTTAAATAAGAGTGTTTTTGAAGAGGGGACAATGGGAAGAGAAATAATTAAAATCTATCAATACAACTAATTTTATGTAGTTCACCATCACTTGAGTTGGTCTAAGTGAAGTAGTGATTAGTATAAGAATATTTTTTGTCTAAAACGGGACCTAAACCCCTCATGATGTTTCTAATTAGGATGTAAGCATTTGATTCTTTATGAGAAAGTTTATGAGAGCTAAACCAAATTGTGTCTTGGTGTTTTCCACCATATTAAATTCACTTCCTTATAACCATTTAGTTATAGGGAGGGAAAAATAATTCATTCCAACAATTTAACTTGAGATGAGGAATCATTAAGCATACAATAAAGAAAAAATGAGGAGGTATTCCTTGGATTAGTAGTAAGCACTAAACACAATAATTTTTTGGATCCACTCCTTAAGAGATGATAAACTTAGCTAAGTATTGGGAAAGTTGACCCAACCTTGCATCCTAATATTTTGATTTACTATTTTGTCCTCATATTGGGAAATGAGGCATCTCACTTTTTGTTGACAATATTTGTCATTTGTTGAATGCTTTGGGAGGTGTCTAAGAGATTTTAAGAGCATCTAATATAATTATGGCATTATAAGATGGAAATGACTTATGACATATTTGTATGACATTTAAGAGCATGATTATAGAATATTTACATTAGAATATATTGACCAACATTATGAAAAATCATAAGGAATATTTTAATGGGAGTGAATATATACCAAAGTGGAGTACAAAAATTGAGGTCATGATTTTAACTCATGGTTTTAATAAACCACTTTTGATTTCTACTTTCAAAATATCTCGTTTATTGGTGTTTGAGGATACAATTTTGCATGATTCATATGATTGGCTTGTAGGTATTGTTATGCTATTGAAAATTCTCTAGAATCTAAATGTTAGTGATAGTCCTATAAGGAATAGCCTAATATTTTTAATGTAACCTCATACTTGTTAAATAACATAATAAGTTTTTCATGTCGAGTTCACCAAAATACTATGTTTCACGTCGGGTTCACCAAAATGTAGAGAAGGGGGGTTTTCTACTCACAAGTTCTCTTCATTCAGAGAGCCTCGTGGGGTGAACTTCCCTAAACTACATCAAGGAACAACACAAAATTTATAGAATTAGAAAGAGCATGTCACAAAGATTCTCTAGGAAAACTAACAAGCTCTTGGCCAAAAGATGGTAGCACGGGTCTAGAACGACAACGTAACATGCTGGTGTCTGTACAGACCAAGAAGCGAGTTTATCACAAAATGACAAAGTGGCCACTTCTATTCTAATTACTAAGAAATCTTGGAACATGAGACAGTAACAGAATATAACAAACTAAAATAGAGTGAAGTAAAAATGACAAAGAAAAGGAGAAGAAAGAAAGTGCTTACAACCACCCAATTAATGAAGCCTCCAGCTAATAGATATCTTCAATACCTACATGTGTAAGATCTAGAGAAAATGTTGGGGCTATATAGGGGTTTGCCTCAATCAAACCCCTATTTTGGTGTTCCCACCTCCACAGACAGCCAAATAGATAGAGAGAAATGGACAAAGGAGTGATAAAAGCAATCCTCACTCGAGGAGGAGAACCTATATCATGAAGTAAGGTGATAAAAGAAACCCCTGCTCGAGGAGAACCTGTATCACAAAATGTAGATGCAATAAATAGGGGATGTGTGAAATCTCAAGATGCTTGCAAGCAAGAGACAAGGGAGATAGAGTTGTAAGGATTAAGCAAGCCAAAGAGGGAGAGCAAGGACAAAAGAGAGGGTTGTGAGAGCCAAGAGAGCTGCAAAGAGTGTTGTAAAAGCTTGAGATTGCTTGAAGTTGTTGTAACAAGTTGTATGGAGTTGTGCAAGCAAGATAGCAAGAGCAAGAGAAGAGAGAAATGTTAGAGCCTAGGCTGGATGGAAGCTAGAAGCAGAAGAAGAGGTTAGGAGTAGAAGAGGAGACCAAATGAGTTGAGAAGATGACTTTTAAGGAGGGAAAAGAAGCTTCCTAAGTCATTACAAGGTGCCCCAAGCCGTTACCACCAACAAAAAGAGGTGACAAGTGGAAAACATGCTTGAAAAAAATTGTTTGAGCACAAAAACATCACAAGACACTAGCATGGCACGCATATGTCCATGCAGCACGCTAGTGTCCAGACACATCACACTACAAAACGTTGAGAACGAGAAAAGCACTAAGTTTTGACGCAAAGCTAACGCAAGAAGGGTAGCTATTGCAAAGGCGTTTTAAAGCATCCTAAGAGGGAAAAAGGATAATGCAAGGGCTTAAATGAGCCTACACAAGTGCTAGGGGAGTGGACACTAAAGCATATGCAAGAATGTATGTGAAATTGCAAGGGGTCCAATTTACAACATTACACTTAGTAAAAAATAGGTTTATCCACTAATATTGAAAAATCCTAATATTTTTTTCCATATTTAGTAAACCCAAAATGTTTCATTTACAACCACACAAATAATATCAAACCCTATTATTGCAACATGAGTTAATAGAGACAATAAATTCTAGGTTAAAACATTTTCTCAAATTTGATAAACTGAGTTGAAAATATGGTTTTACATTCATTGATACCTTTATAAACCTTATTTTCAACTCATCTGGTCATTATGGGGAAATTTTTACATTTATAAAAAAACAATAAATATATTACAAATGTTGCTTCAATAGCTTTCTTGGATTATGGAGGCTCTAGTCTATATTTACAAAAATTTGCACTCACTTTGGTTCATTCCAATGAGTAACCACCATCCTAGAAACCTTTAGAGTAACCACTTCTACTATGGAAACTGCAAGTGTCACATGGTCTTGATATTTCCAATATCAACCACCATTAAAGTTTAATTACTACCTCTAGGAGATAATCACCTCTTTGACCAATAGGGTTTTTCATCCTCTGCTTGTTGAAAATATATAGGGTTTCATCCTCAAATATGTTTCCTAAACATAAATTCTTGAGACAATCAATTTAGAGTTTGATGTGCGTGTTTAAAGGTTTTTCTTCACAAATTTCCAACCCAAAATACCATCCATAGAGAGGTTGAAATTAGCGTGGAGATTGTCAAGTACTAAAGAAGTACACATGGGGATTATCCATACCAAAAAAAATATTTTACTTTGAATTGCTCCCAAAACTTATTTCCAAATACAAAAATAGGTACTACAAAGGTATGGAAGAAGATACTAAAACCTACAACAACCACCCTTAATAATGATAAGAATAACTAAGGCCACAACCCTAATTACCACATTAATGGTAGCTAACATGCTATACATTTTCCAACAACAAGAAAATACATGTAGAACCACATCCTCAAATTAAATAATGTCACTAGCAAAATGGAACCCTAGTCGGAGCCACATTCCACAAAGAAGAATTACAACATGTTAATGTGTCAAGAGATAGGAAGATTGAACAATGCAAAGAGGTAGAAGTTCTGAACTTTAAGGGTCAAGGTTGAGGAGGAACGCATACCTATATGGTAGGTAAATAAGGAAAATTTTGACTTGGTTGAGATAAGAGTCACTAATGGCAACATGACAAGAAAAGGGGACTCGGGGATAGAAAACTCTAACAAACCAACCAAAAGGGAAGGAAGATGATGAGAGAATGAGAGACGTTGATAGCCTAATAAGAAAAAGGATGAAGGTGGAGAAAGGATGTTAAGTATGCCAAGGTGATAAAGTTTGACATTCTAACACAAACTTAGAATACCTAATTCACCCAAATGCATAAGGACTTGGGCAACATAAAATGACACCAAACAATAAAGAGGAGAGGCATAGACACAAAATTCCTATCTAAGAGAGGATGAAGGATCTTAGGAACAAGTCATTTTGACACATAACAAAATCATTAAAAAAAAGACGACATGCCATAATATTATGAGAGAAGATGTTAAAGAAAGTGTAGCTATAAGTGAAGGCTAATGACTATTATTGATAGGATGGTCACCACCTTAAGATTATTTTCATTATCATATTTAAGGGCCTCCTATTCTGGTAATGTCTTCAAAATCATATACCAAGCTAGTCTAGTTGTTTAGATTTAAGGAAATTTTGAGGGCTTGAACATAATTCATCTCTATGAATGGGTTGATCCCCTTGTCATTCAATGGGTAAACAATATGATGGATGAAGTAAAACCACTTGTCTAATAGATTTAGCTCTTGTGTATAATTTCATCACATTAACATCCCCATTTGTAAGGAACCTAACATAATCTCACTATAGCCCACCAAATGAATAATAATGTTTATATCTATAATAGAAGAAAGTGTTGTACTAAAATTTGTCAAGCATTATTCACTAGTGAGTTTTCTTTAACACCTATAGGGCATACTATATGTAAAACTTCTTCATATCCCTTCATTGTACAATCAAAGATGCCCTCTTTTAATGGCTCTAGTTGGAACAACTTAACCCTAACCTAGCCATTGTGGGTAAGGATGGGTATTTATTGTACAAGGAATTCATTTGCAAGAGGAATTTTCTCTTGTTGGAGAAATTTTCTTCTTGGTATTTATATTACATGCCTTTCTCTTCAAGATCAATCAAAACATACATGTCAAAGACATTTGGTCATGTGGTGAGCACCTTCACTTGCTTAAATAACAATAGATATACAAATTATAGAAACCAAAACCCACACAAAGAAAACTCAAAATTGAAATAATAGCAAGGTATCTTTCTATTGATCTATTGGCATCTATGTGTAAACACGTAAGAAAAACAAATGTCAAAAATTGAGTTTTTATAAGCATCTAGTGAAGCTTGTTGTTATTGGGGTATGTACCTATGTACAATAAGCACTAACATGGGTTGCCATAAAATATATATTAAACAAAATGCATTTTTACAAGTTTAGGCCCTTGCTTGTAATGAGCATTGATTGCTAGTGGATGATCAAATTATACACCCATTGCTAGGAAAAAGCTAGAGCAAATGGATATTCATAGTATACGTTGATGTAAGCTTGGCGAGTATAAATCCTTGATCTATAATTTTCTAGTGAACAAATTCATAGACGAAGTAATGGTGATTGCAATTGTTCAATGAAATAACAGATTAAATAGCTAAAAAATCAAATCCTCAATCTATCACATATTACAATTGTGTTGTTTCCTTGTAAAAAAATGTACGAACTATTAAATCCTATCACTAACCATATCTTATTTTTATATCATTCTTCATGACTCAAAATGATTTATAAACAATTAAAACTTATTTATTAAAAGTTTGTAAGCATACAAATTCACTTCAAAAGCCTAGACTAACTAAAATAGAAACCAAATGCTTTATTTCAAACACTTGGGTTTTAGGAAAGATGTACAAGCATATATTTTCCTATTATTTTAAACCATCCCACATGTGGGCTCCATGGGGAATAAGTGGGAATACAAATCTCCACTTATGCTCGTAATTGGAGTTTGCTATTGGAAGTAAGATAAGATTTGCAATAGATATTTTCCTCATTTAAAACCATTCTCAAGTGGGCTTTCAAGTAAACATTGATATTCTCATGCAAACTCATTATTATCAAGTTCATTCACCTATTTATGTACCACGTGAATGAAATCACTAGTGAACAAAGTGGGTCCTACATTTTAATTCTACATTACTTTGTACCATTCATAGTATTTAATTAAGTACATAAACAATTTTTTATTTAATATCCATGAACCAATTGCTATTTAATATTTTTTTTTCATTCATAATATTTTCTCACTTGGGACTTGGATGCACATTGTGATTTACTTATTCAAAGTTTAAATTGTGTGTTTTAAAGTTAATTCTTTTAGAAATTAGTGGTTTTTAATTGATATGTTTATTTGAAATTGTGAATTAGATAATTTTAAATTAGTAAATATTCAAAAAAATTAGGAGAAAGTATTTTATAAATTATTCGACTTAAAATTATATTTAAGTATTATATATGTATTTACGATAATAATTTTTTTTATCTTTATTGTGTGTTTAATATGGTTATAAAATTGTATTCATATTTAGAGGTTTGGCTACTACCAAAATAAGCCAAAGACAAACCTTCTCATTTTGAAGCAACCACACTATGTTTTTCAAGACAACGAAAGTTTTAAAATATATGAAAGACAAAGGTGAACAAATATCTAAAAGTCACATCAATTGAAGATAAGATTGCAACACAAGCACTAATCTACATAGTGTGGCCTTATCTACAATAACAAAGATCTTAAAGAAAAATTATGTTACAACTTTTTGATTTATGATATATCTTCTAATTTTTTATTTTAATTATTCTCACACTACATCAAGTAAACAAT
The DNA here is from genome assembly GCA_007258455.2 of Sequoia sempervirens. Classification (NCBI taxonomy): domain Eukaryota; kingdom Viridiplantae; phylum Streptophyta; class Pinopsida; order Cupressales; family Cupressaceae; genus Sequoia; species Sequoia sempervirens. The sequence continues at coordinate 145,444,258 of VDFB02379711.1, read as the reverse complement.
AAAAGTCAAATCTTGTATCTAAATCTAATTATATGTATGCCCTAAAATTTAGGAACAATGTTTTTTATTTTAAATTACTTACTTAGATAATAATTGTATTCATATTTACAGGTTTGGCTACTACCAAAATAAGCCAAAGACAAATCTTCTCATTTTGAAGCAACCACACTATGTTTTTCAAGACAACGAAAGTTTTAAAATATATAAAAGACAAAGGTGAACAAATATCTAAAAGTCACATCAATTGAAGATAAGATTGCAACACAAGCAATAATCTACATAGTGTGGCCTTATCTACAATAACAAAGATCTTAAAGAAAAATTATGTTACAACTTTTTGATTTATGATATATCTTCTAATTTTTTATTTTAATCATTCTCACACTACATCAAGTAAACAATAAAAGTCAAATCTTGTATCTAGATCTAATTATATGTATGCCCTAAAATTTAGGAACAATGTTTTTTATTTTAAATTACTTACTTAGATAATATAACTAGACTGATAATATAACTAATTATGAAATTGGCATGTACAAGCGCATATTGTAAGCTACTCTCTATATTTTTCAATTTTGAAATTCAATTAAGTTGCAACATGGTTTTGTTTTAAATTGTGTATAAACATTTCCAAATGTCAACTACTTGGAATTTCACTTGTATACTAAATGATATATGGGATAAATCAAAATCAATCGATTGCATACGTATTGTTCATTTCTAATTCAATTGAATGACAAAGTCAAATATCATTTCATTTTGAATAAATTAAATGAATGAGAAATTAAAATATCACTTCATTTAAAAATAACATGGTTTAATATTCATTTGATTACATGTCTACATTAAAAATCTAATAAAAATTAAAGTATTTTATTGAACATTACTCAATAAATAAAATTGGAAAAGTGAAGAAGTAATTTAAGTAGAAAGATACTTTAGATCTGTTTGTTCATAAAAGTATGTGATAGGCAAATCAAATTGTAATGGTAAAATATAGCATCTACTATTAAAGTGTCTAATGACCAAAGAGAAAAGTTGCCATTCCAACCCTTTAGGTCCAATCTTATAACCCAATGAGCTCCCTCATTTCTACTTCATAAGAAGTGGAACCCTACCCTTAATAGATGTATTCAACACAAAGTACCATTAAGGAGAGAATTATAGTAAAACCATGTGATGTGCAACTAAAAATAGAGTTCTTGTCAAGTAGAAAATCTAATAATACCATGTAATGTATAGCCTGCTATATAGAGTACTATCAATGAGAAAAAATAATAATGTCTCATAATGCAGAGAGTTAAAACAAAATATTTTTTAGCATAAAATTTAATAATACTATATGATGCAAAAGGTTATAATATGGTGTACCATCCTGTAAATAATATAGTAATACCATGTAATACACAAGGTTATAACAAAGAGTGTAATTCCACATGGAATCATGACAAAAAAGTGCATATGGGTAGTAATCAAGTGGAAGGTGAAAATATTAATGGCATAATTAAGAACTAGCTTGCATTGAACCTTAGATGTGAGACCAATAGATGAGCAATACCTAAAGAAGAGTAGAGAATGAGAAAATATCAATTTTATAACAAGGGGTTGGTGGACATAATGTTACCACATCATCAAATGTGCATCCCATAATGACATTTGTATCAAGTATGAATACAACCCAAGAGTGAATAACCTAACCACTTTATTTGAAGAAATAAGACTAGAAATAACAAGTAGTTTAAGTAGTTTTTTTATCAAGATTTATAACAAAAGATCGAACATCAAAAAAGATAATAACCAATTCAATATTCGACATTTACTTCCACAAATCCTTTCTCACAAAAGCAATGCTTTCCATCTACTAATTTTAGATCTATTAACATCTTCCTAGATCTATTAACATCTTCCTATGAGAAGCTTTTGTCAAAGTAAACATGAAATATCCAACTAGATGAGAATATTCCTTATCCTCATTTGTTCACACTTTAGTCCATCAACTTTAGAAAATAATTGGAAACAACGATAGTTAGGTGTATCTACTTCTTTATCTCTATTACACGTGAAAGAGACCTCCATTACCGGTCATGAGGAGTGTGGGGTCTACAATTTCTTCTCGTTAAGAAGAAAAAAAACAATACCTACTTCACCTCCCCTTCAAACTTTTCTACATATACTAAGATATTTTCATAGCTTTAAAGATAATATATTGGTGATAAAGGCAAGTATTCCATATTATTGTTTTCTAAAATTTAAGATTCATGAGTTTATTTTTTAATTGGAAATATATTTTTTTAATAATAGTAAAAAGAATATATAGAAAATGGAGTTTAGAATTAAAATCAAGACTATAGATATTTGAAAGGAACAATTATAATGTTATTTATATATTATAATAAGAAATTTTATATATTTTTTTCAAGAGTAGATAACATAATAATATTTTTGTTTTAGGTAGAAAGTCAAAGGTTTGAACTATTATATTAAAATATAAAATAAAAGCTTATAAAAGATATGAGCTATACAGAGCTTGATTTAGAGGGAGAGCCTGAAAGCTTATACAATTCAATGATGGCTACATATGCAAAACCAAAACTTAGCCCAAGAAACAAAATGGTTGATCGAATTGCAATTAGAATATATGCATATGAGTCAAGTAATTAACATCGCAGCAACAACCTATTAATTTACAAAATGCCCTTCATCTTCAGCTAAGACAAAAATAGCAGGAAGCACCGAAGGATGAGCAACATGAATTAATAGAACAATCATGGCTCAATAAACTTATATTATTTTTCACACAACACGGCTCCAAGTTCCTTCTTATGTGAAAAGATGGCAATTTCGACCACATATTCATCATGCTCATGGAGACCTTGTCTTAATGCAATGTATGCACACAAGAAACCAAAAAAAATCTTCAAATCCTTGTGCTTAAGCATATCCCCTACAAGATCTTTCCCACTTATCATAATCCCTTATTGCATTATTTTGGGAATGATCTAGGAAGAATTTCTAATACACATATTCAACCACATGTTGACCAAAAAGCTCATATGTCTATAGGAGATCCATAGAATTAGAGAGAAAACATGAAGCTACTTGAGAAGGATATAGTAACCTCAGAGTTGCATGCAACAATTGATCACCCACAATTAAAGACATTAGAGTTTCATAGTCCATATTGATTAAGTGTGTTTTTTCTAGATTTGATTGTGTGAAATTTATTTGCATCATGTTGTTAAATTTGATGTAGGGGCTTCCGAGAGTCATAACTTTTGACTTAGAAGCTCGTTTGAGCTAAAATTTTATGGGGAGGTGTGTTATGAGGAGTTTTTTGGATTGTTGATTGAGCTCAATTTGATAGGTGCCCATTTTGACACTTTTTGGGGTCAAATTCTTTCATCTGGGCCCTCAAAATAAGCTTTTAGTGTTTTTTCAAATTTTTAGAAACTTGTTTCTTTTAATAATTTGGAACTCACGTTTCCAATTTGAATTATAACTTGACATTTAGTGTCAACATAGTGGTAGGAAGATATTTGGAACAATCTGAGCTCAAAGGGATAGGCATGCGAAATTACCAAAAATGGTAAATTTTGGATTTTTTAGATTTTTAGATATAAGGGTGTTTTTATTTCATTATATGGAAGAGAGGAATAATGCAGTAGTGTGGTTTTGAAGCAATTTTCAATTTATTGGATTTCTTTTAGCAATAATGGAAAAATAATGTTGATGGTTTATTTGGTTACATCAAAATCCAAAAAAAAACACTTAATCTCCCACAATTATTTTGATGGCCATCTCCATGCATGAACAATCAATGTGAAAGGTCTTCTAAATAACATCTCATAGGAGAAACTACCAAATTTTGAAGACTCCCATTTTGGAATGGGGATAAAGACCATTTTGTTTACAGAGATTTCCATGATCACTCAAAAATAGAAAACATAGTTTCTCAAAGTCGATGCAATAAATTGAATTAATGGAAAATATGCATCAAACTGAAAATATTGCACATAATCACCTCTATGGGTGGAAAGTCATTAGAAAAAATAGTTTTATCTCTAGGCATCCATATGTGTAATAATATACATTGACAAAAGGATTCTAATATCTTATTTTGTGAAAAATGCAACCCTACAAGTATATATTTCCAACTTATTTTTTTGTTAAAAATGGTAAGAAGTGAAGCCATAATTGTGTGCCAAATTTGGTGTACATATTAAGAAGTCCAAAGTACATGTTTAATAGTCTACTTCGTGAGATAATGGATATTTAGTAGCTTGAGCAGTAAAAAAAGTAAGGTGTTCTACCACAAAAAATTCTAGAGTATAATCTTCCAAGCTAAAAAATGAGTTTTAGCTTTTTCTTTTGATTTATAAATGGGAAGGCTCAAGTTAAATCACCTAGAATCAAACCAATTTAATGTCCAAATTGAATTTGGATTGGAAAGAGATTTTAAGTAGAATAGCTTGAGCTAAATTTTTCAATATTATAGCTTCAAAACCACCTCCAATCTTAAAAAAATTGCATAAGATATGCATAGAATTTTTTGTTGTAGAGCTAGAGGAATTGAATCTTGAACTTTGTGAATGTCATTAATTAGAGTATTGGACAATTTGAAATCATGCTTAAGTTGTATGTCACTTTTCTAGATTAATTCTATGAAAAATCTCAAATGTCCTTAAATCCTACGATGCCACTTTTAACTAAGATATTCCCATAGAATCAAGTACTAAGAGTCAAAGGTTGTTTATTTATGCACACTAGTCTATTGCACCATATAGACAGTGAAGATAAATTCATTCCATGGCTAAGAGATCATCCTTTCCATTCAATAAGAAGAGAGAGACAAACTAAAAAGCTTGTAATAAGCATAAAAAATATCTAGAAGCTTGAGGTTTGAATTATTGTGTTATGAAGAATTTATCCTTCCACCCAACCTCTTTCTAAGTATTATTGGCCTTAGTTGTAGCAATTATATCCTAATAAGATCCTCCCAATGTGCAAATCGTTGAAGAGCTCTAATGATCCATTTTGCTATTAGGTAAGTCCCTTATGTAAAGGGATCAATTACTCCTAAACCCCCTTTATTTTTTATCTTAATACAAAATACCCAAGAAGTGGCCATTTGACCTTTTTTATTATTCCCTTTCCCGAAAGGAATCTTCTAGTAATTTGAGTTAATTAATTATAACTACTTTTGTATAGAAGACAATGTGATAAAATGTAGATATACCGACAATAAGAATTTTCTTAATTATTTGGATGTGTCCAATCATAGAAAGAAATTTGTTTGATCAAAATTGAAGTTTTATTTTTAGTTTATTGATGAACCACTACCACATCTTAGTTATTGAGACTCGTATTCTAATTCCTAAAAGGGATTTTCCAATATATTTTAAAATTATACGATTTTTGATGAACTTCCATCATGGGGCTATCCAAGAAAGTGGTAGGTCAATTAATATTACCATAAATTTAATTTTATTAAAAGAGAGTTAAGAGCTAGTAGTTGAGAAAAACAACTCTAGGACATCTAGGGTATTGTTCATCTCTTTTTGGGAGTTTTGAATGAATAGTAAACTATCATCTACAAAGTGAGAATTAAGAGCCACTTAATCATTGGCTAGAGAAAGACCATGAATGAGATATTAATTTTTAACATGGTTCAATAAGTATCCAAGAGCATCGACAGTGAGAACATAAAGGAATTGAGCTAAAGGGTATCCTTATATTAATGACCTTCGAAGAGGAAAATTTTAAGTGATGGAAACATTAATAGTTATATAGGTATTAGCATAAAAAATAGGAGTTTAATGTGGTAAATGAGATGGGCACCAAAGATTTACCATTTAAGTACTTTTTAGATTGACCACCTCTTACTCTATTGTATGATTTACCAATATCTAATTTGATGAGGAGGAAAATTTGTCATGTTTTTTCATCCCATTCAATTGTTTCATAAGTGAGCACCAAGTTTTATAATTTAATTTCCCCTCTTATAAATATAGTTTTTCTAGTCTTACAATTTCTTTTGTCATATGTTTAATTATTTTAGTTGTGTCATATGTTTAATTATTTTAGCTATCGGTTTGGCTGCAATCTTGTAGGAGGTATTAAGAAGAGTAATTAGTATCCACCCTAAGATAATATTTTTTATTTTTCCTTTAGGAATTAATTTATTAGCCCTTGATTAATAGAATAAATGATGGATCCTTTTGATAAAGCTACTTTTTATACCTCATAGAGTCCTCTTTGATGAATGGACATATTTTTTTAAGGAATTATGTAGGTAAACTATCTATTCTAAGACTTTTTTAGTAGCCAAATCCTTCAAGGAAATATCAACCTCCTTAAGGGTGAATAGATTATCTAAATATGCCATTTTTTGAGACCAATTATTTTGAGTGTGCAAGTGTTAATCAATTCCTCAACTATATCTTGAAGTGGATCTCCTTCAACTAGATCAATTAAAGATTATTTGTAATGTTGGAGGAAAATGGATTTAATATCATCAAGGTTGTCATGGAACTACCTCTCTTGATCAACGATAGATATTATCCACTCTTGAGAATGTAAATATGTTTGAGATAACTAAAAAATAATTTGTTTCCCTTATCTCCTTCTATCCAGTGTATCCCATCTCTTAATTGAGATACTCTACCACAATAAAGTTCAAATCTGTGAAGTTTTATTTCAACAAAAGCAACCACTCATTGTAGAAAAGTTATTAGTAAGCGCTAAAGCTAAAACAAGTTTATTTTTTCTATTTGGATCCTTAATTTTTTTCCATTCTAGATCTCTTTCTAGCCATATTCTTATTGTAAGATCATAGCAAGGTAGTGCAATGGATTTAATCACGTCAATCCACAATTGTATCCACTTACCATTTTGATGATGTCTAAGAACATCAACCAAAGGGATATTAGGGAAGCAATGTGATCAATTTGATTGAGGTGGGTACTATTAAGCTTGAAGGATAGATTATTACCTGTATGAGGGATAAGAAGTTTGAAAAGTTTGAAGAATTGGGAGGTAATATGTGAGATAGGTAATAGAATCTACTTAAATAAGGGTGTTTTGTGGAGAGGGGACAATGGGAAGAGAAGTAACTAAGAAAAATCTATCAATGCAACTTTTCCCTTAGTTCACCATCTCTTGAGTTGGTCCAAGTGAACTAGTGATGAGTATAAGAATATCTTTTGTCTCAAATGGGATCTAAATGGGGCTCATGGTATTTCTAGTTAGGATTTAGGAATTAAATTATTTTTTAGAGAGTTTATGAGAGAACTAAACCTTGTATCTTGGTGGTTTCCACCATATTAAATTCACCTCCTCATACCCATTTAGTCATAGGGAGGGCATAAAAATCCATTCCCACATTTTAACTTGAGATGAGGAGTCATTAGGCATACAATAAAGAAAAAATGAATATGTATTCCTTGGATTAGTAGTAAGCACTAAACACAATTGTTGTTGGGATCCACTCCTTAATAGATGATAAACTTAGCCAAGTATTGGGAAAGGTGATTCAACCTTGCATCCTAATATTTTGATTTATTATTTTGTCCTCATATTGGAAAATAAGGTATCTCACTTTGTGTTGGCACTATTTGACATTTGTTGAATGCTTTGGGAGGTTTCTAAGACGCTCTACGAGCATATAATATCATTATGGCTTTATAAGATGAAAACTACTTATTAAGAGCATGATTATAGAATATTTACACTAAAGTATTGACCAACATTATGAAAAATCATAAGGAATCTTTTAATGGGTTTGAATATACCAAAGTGGAGTACAAAAATTGTGGTCATTATTTTGACTCATGGTTTTAATAAACCACTTTTAATTTATAGTTTCAAAACATCTCATTTATTAATGCTTGAGGATATAATATCACTTGATTCATATGATTGGCTTGTAGGTATTTTTATTCTATTGAAAATGCTCTAGAATCTAAATGTCAATGATACTCCTATAAAGGCATAGCCTAAGATTTGTATTGTAACCTCGTAGTTGTTAAATATTATAATAGGTTTTTCTTGGAATGTGGGGTTTTGTCACGAAATGGTTTTCCCCATGTAAACAATCTTGTCATGGTATAATTTTTTGTGTATTTTTTATGCCTACAAGATCTTTATTATTGTACATACCTCCCCTTAAAGGTTAGTGTAGGAAGTATTTTTACACCACTACTTTCTTTTATTTGGCATTAAGCCTTGATCATCTTACATTCTAGGTGTTAGGGGTATAGATTTTGTGTACTAATCTTGGAGTGAGTGGGATCTTACATAAAAGAAAACTTTGTTGCAGGAAAAATAGCAACTGCGTCGAGGAAAAAGATGGATACATTTACAAAAACTTACTTTGAGTTATGTGAGTTTAAAACGGAGGATATGCTAATTGATAGAGATCTATGGGTTATAGTATTTGGATGCAAACCTGCCACAATGAAATAAGAAGACTAGGACATATTCAATAAACAAATAAAGGGTCTTATTAAACTCTATTTGGTAGATTTAGTGTTTGTTAAATGTACATGATGAAACCACTACATGAGCCCTTTGAAAGAATTTAGGAAAATCCAACTAAGCTAAATCCTTTGTAAATAAACTTTTCCTAACAAAGAAGTTGTATACCCTCAAGATGAAGGATGGTGGCTTCGAAGGCAAACACATTAACATGGTGTATATGATTATGACCTAGTTGCACTCTGTTGGAGTGAAAATGGAGCAAGATCATTGTATGACACTCCTTTTTTTAATTTTCTTAACTTGTGGGATCACCTTGTGATGTCCATGAGGAGCACTAACTTGAAGCTCAAGATGGATGAGCTAGTGGAATCATTACTTTTTGAAGAGATGTAGATAAAACTTTTGAATCATCTAATGAGGCCCTATCAGTTTGTCAAAGACCAAAAGAGAAATAGAAGAAGAAATCCAATATCTCAATTTCATGGGAGATCCAAAGATATTGAAAATCCCAAGGCTAGGTGTTGGAATTGTGGCAATCTTGGGCACTTGTATAGAGACTGGAAAGAGGAGAAAATAAAATATAAGAATTATTTAGATGGTGAATCTAAGAAGTACTCTCAAGATAATGTAGATACCTTTGTTCTAGCCTTGACAACACATACATTACATAGTTAATCTATTCAATTGCTTCCTTCCATAAGACTTCCTATCAAAAGTGATTCTCTAAATATAAACAATACGATGTCTTACACACATCACATTTTACCTTAGCAAATAAAAACTTTTTTTTTAATTTTAAGTAATAACCCTTCTAATCTTCTTCAAATAATATTAATCAAAATTTATGTAAGAATCTTTAAGAAATGGTTTGAAAAAGGCTTGAGCTAAGAATGTAAAGTTCAATAATTTGTATAAAATTTCGGAGTTTTTTTATCCTAAGTCCTTAGTTCTTCCACATTCTTGTAAAGTCTCTATGATAGGTTTTGCAGGTTTTGCATAGAACTTTAGATTCATAAGGAACTCTGGAACCAATATCACTTCCTCTACGCCTTCAAATTATACACTCTTTTATATAAAAGCTTTCCACAGAAGTTAGCCCTGTAGAGACCTTTTTCTTGATCACTTATTTTTCCCACGACCTGAGAACTTCCACGTTTCTGCCATGCATTGCTAAACACTTACTTCTATGTGAATTTTGGACTTCCTTGGCCATTGTAGAATCTTCCAAGTCAATGTGTTCTCTAGTTAACATGATGTTATCAAACTACCATTCTTCGATCGAGCTCTGCAAATTTTTATGTTTATACATGCAAGATTACAGACTTTTTTGAGCATATTCTCCATCTTTCCAAAATCCACTTTCCACCCACATATGCTACTTTGTGGACTTCACCCATATCCACTCACCTTTCCTTCCCCCACAAAGCTCACCTCCTTGAAACCCTAATCACATTTATTGTTCCATTGTATAAAATTGCCCTTAATAAAACCACTTTTTCTTTAAAATTACTTTCACTTTCTAACTTCCTTGCAACTAGCCATTGATTCTCTTTGAAGATTTTTTCAATCAAGTTTTTGATATTGAATATCTAGAAACTCCTTTGTGGATTCTAGTCATGGGATTAATTGTTTGAAGTCCAGGGCATTCTAGTCATGGTTAGGAGACCCATCTTTCTAGGATCGAATTGAGGAGTTTTTGGGACATCTTCAATCCAAGTAAATTTGATGACTATTACCCTCCATGAGAGTTAAAAGAGAGTAACAAAACTTAATAGAGTATAAGATGTATTTTTAATATTTGAACAAGTTCTCTCCTTAAATTATTTGAATTTCAGCCAATCCTAACACTAATCCACAATCCTCAATTCTAGATACTTAAACCTTCAAGATTGGGAGCCCCTACCTACTATCCAAATCCAATCCATAAAGATAAATATCTCAATTATCAAAATATACCAATAGCATCCTAGAATAATCTTGCAATATCTAACTAATCAACCCAACACATATCCAAAATCATCCATAAGCTTCTACCTTAGTCTTTTTGAAATTCAAACCTTTCTTAAATCCACCAATTATCATTATTCTAAGATATATCATTACTAAATCTTGTGTTGTTCATGGGATATCATTCCCACATCAAAAATGATATCATCATCATTAAATCAATTGATCATTAGATTTTAGTGTGGTCAAGGAAAAATCTTATTTATCATTTTACTCATGGTTGGTTGGTTGGTTGTGTGTGTTTCTTTTTTTGCTTGTATTTGTGAGTCAATCCTTGGGGAAACTCTTGACCAATGTCATCTTAATATTCCATATCATGGTACATTAGGTCAAATGCATCCCTAAATTTTAGTCCCTCATGCACTTGGAAAATTTTCACCTTAGTGGACTTATACCTTGGTGCATCATGTCAAGTGCTATAGAGAATCTTATTTGCTCACCATATTTTAATATATACCTATATCTAACTAATCCATTCCCTCTACTCCCAATCATTTTGACCTAGTTCTCCTTTCAAGAGACCACACAAGTCCTATCAACCCACTTGCTCTCTCAAGGGAGCATCCCTCACCCACCTTTTAACATCATTTCCTCTAAATGACCAGGACATCTTACTACCAACACTATCCCACTAAATACCTATACTTATCTTTTTTGAAACAATGTTGTTTCTTCTAGTCACAACATTGTCTCAAAGAAGAGAAAAATATAGTCATGTAAATGAATACTTGAATTTATGCCACAATCGCACCAAATATACCCTACATATCCACTTCTAACACTATTACAATTGAATGTTTTGCAGTTCAACTCAACAACATCTAATCACAATGTCCACACTCTACACATAAAATAACCATTAAAATACAATAACATAACATCTTACCAAAAAAATTGTCTCTAAGTCAAAACACAAAATAGATATGACTACCACATAACACTTATTTTTTAATGAAAACCCATAAATATGACAATGTAAAGGAGGTAGATGGTTTGGGATCCAATGATATGAAACTTACTTGTGACATGACGCAATGTGAAAGAGATGGGCATTCCACGATGTGAGACTTTAATGGAAAAGATTTGCTTTGGATTGAAGCAATCTTAAAATTGATTTTTTTATTGAAAGAAAATGAAATTAGGGCACATATTTCAATATTACATCACACGTAGCACATGCTTCCCTAGCCTATATCACGCATTTCACGCCATGACATACTTTTCTTCACTTGATACCCGTTGGAAGGGTAAGTGGCCCAACAAACGTCACGTCCACTCTTTAGCTAGGTCAAAATGTTCCCAACCATTTTTCGAAGGTGGATTTTTTATATGGAAATAATTGGATTAGTATAAATATAAATATTTTTATTTTTTAATTTATATGGAAATAATTGGATTAGTATAAATATAAATATTTTTATTTTTTAAATGGATTGGAATATGATGAGTAGGTATATATCTAAATCAAAAGTTGTCTTTTGTGGAAGTTGTAAGTAAGGGGATCAATCAATCAAAATTATTTAGATATGATTTAATAGTACTTTTGATGAATGACATAATAGAAAAATACACTGTCCTTATCCATTGAACATATACACACACACAAAGTTTTCTTTATATTTTTAGTTGGGACATTGTTGAGTAATGAGACCCTTGGACACTCAATTCTGCCTTCAAATGACTACAATCTCTCTCTAACATTTAGGTTAATACATTCACTAACAATTTGAACTTTTAGTACAACAAAATCATAGATTAACAAACATATTTAAAAAACATCTCTGATTTTTAAAGTCTTGCATTATAAAAAAAATAGACAAAAGATTCTTATAAAAGTTTAAACAATTAACTCGTATTTTATTAATAATATATTTTACAATTATATACTAATTTATCAAATTCTTCACTTAAAAGCATTAAGTTTCCACAGTTCATGATCAAATAGTGTCGAGATTTATGGATTGAAACTATGTGTAATTTTTTTAACATCAACGTTTCAGATCATACTCCATGGCTCATCATCATATACTTTGCAAATAGAGAGAAGAGAGTGATCCTAATGATGGGTCATGGAGTATGATATGAAATGTTGATGTTAAAAAGATTACACACAGTTTTAATCCAGAAATCTTAGCACTATAAATTCTTCACTTTTTAATTAAACAAATTAAATTGTAAGAAAGTAAAATAAATTACTTAAATTATAAAAATTTAAAAGTAAATACAACACAACCACAACCACAACAATAAAATAATTACAATAAGTATGATACACAATTATAATTACAACAAATAAATACAATTGCAATAATTATATTAAAATGAAATTATAATTAAAACAAAAAGAACTTAAAAATCAACATTTTTTCTTCTAGTTTTTATTTGGAATTTTTCATCTAAGAAAGTTACCTCTAAGTTGAAATGAATTTAATAAGAAACTTATCTTTTAAACTTGATTTTTGCTTGTATAAGATCTTTCAAATTAAATTATAAAAAAATAAGAATAAACTATAAAAATTGTAAAACTTTAAAAAAAAATCAAAATAACAAAACAACAACAATTAAATAATTACAATAAATATAATACATAATTATAAGTACAACAAATAAATACAATAACAATAATTACTTCAAAATAAAACAAAATTAAAACAAAATGAACTTAAAAATAAATAATTTTTTTGTTCTAGTTTTTATTTGGAATTTTTTATCTAAGAAAGTCATTTCAACTTACATGTGACTTTCTTTATCAGTCAATCTAATACATGGATTAAATTTGAAGAAATGGTGTTATCAATTATTCATAAGTTTCTTTATCCACATGATTATTTTGGTTTTTCTCTCAATTTTTATTTGTTGGTTATATTTGGAAATTCAAGCAAGTTGAACCCTAAAGTTGAATCTCCAACTATTTTCCATTCTGTCTTTTTTAAAATTATTCTCCCACTACTATAATAGGTCATATATCCACCTCCATTAGCATTTATTTAAACTATAAAAGTTTAACTATTCCCTAAGAATCTTTCCAAAGATCAAGGTGTTGTATTTGGTTATTCTCGTTCCATGTGATTGTTTACCTTATATACTTTATATCATTGCTTTTATTTTTGTGACCCTTAATATTATTGTAATTACAATGTCTCATACAACATTATAATATGAGAAATCAAACCTAACAACTAAGTGTGGCATCATATTCCATAATGACCAAAACTTACAACAACAATACAAGGCTTTTGCATGAGGTGTATAGCCCACCTTCCAAACAATAATATTACAATTTCATTAATGTATGGTGTACAATACACTTTTCTACCATTCTCATGTTTATTGTGTATATGGTATAAGGAGCCAAATATGAACAAAAACAAACTAGTTTCTATGGGTAGAAATATTCATACCTAGATCTAGCACCAAGAAACCCTATCAATGATCATCAACATTACTTCAAGGCACCAAACTCTTCATTTTCCAGAACGTGAAGTTCCTCAAATTCTATTGAAGCATCTCTCTGAAACCAACATGTTTCCTTATAGCAAGCTCACCATTTTTTATGCTAAAAAAATAGATTCACCAATGAAAAGCTCTCACTCAAACAAATATTATTGTAGGGCCAACATGTCCACCTCTGAGTAATAAGAAATGAAGCTCTAACACTAAATATTTGGAAATTATTAATAATCTTAAAAGAACCATACTAAATAAATTCTAAAGTCTCAAACTAGAGCAACAAATGGAAAAATCAAACATAGGGTGTGTGCAAGAAGTTGAGTCCACTTTTTGGCCAAAAACTGGAAGTGTTTTCCCTGATTTTCAGTAGTTGACACATTTGACCTTAAAATTTGAAGCACTTAGAGATGAAATCTTTAAAAAAGTCACTAATCATAAAATGTAGTGCTCGGAGTCTAGTTTCCAAATATGTAATTTATTTCAATACCCAGATTGTACAAATTGAGTTTCAATAGGCATTTCAAAAAACCACTGTTTAAAAGTCATTTTTTTGTACCATACCATGCACGTGTACGACATCCATATTTTGACTTAAATTATCGTATTTTTCTAAATCCTTTTGGGAAAAGTTTTATGACTCATTGAACCTTGCTCTTGATATTTTTTTGTAATTTTTTATTGAATATTTTTTTTTTTGTTAATTTTTTATTAGGCAGATTTGTTGTTTTGAAAAATCGTCATGTACGACATGCATAAGATGACCTAAACTTATCATTTTTTGATTTTTTTTTTTTCAAATTGAAAAGAATTGTCTGAAGTTTGCTCTCGTGCAATCCGTTTTGTCAAAATGTTATGTTGATCAAAAGTTATTCAAATAGTAAAAAACTCTGATATTTAAAGTTTATGGACCAATTTTATTAGAAATTAATTGAAAAATGCAAAAAATAATTCAATTGCAAAACAAATTATATATTTAGAATCTGCATTGTTTGATCTAAAATGGGTTTTCATTTTGTCAGAAAATTTTCAAAAAAAGGTCGTCAGCCATATGTCCAAAGTCGATATTTTGCTTTGACATTGTTAGGGCTTTCAATTTGCAGGTCAAACTAGGTTGAAGGCTTAGGTTCGGACTTCCAAAGCTATTCCCGAACCTAAAACCATGGCAAAAACCCGCCCACGATGCAAAACCAAATTCAAATTTCAAAAAACGGGATCCCGATTATAACACGGGATCCCGTTTAGTATAAACGGGATCCCGTGTTATAATCGGGATCCCGTTTTGTTTTCGACCGTTGAAAAAGTAACGGGATCCCGTTTATAACACGGGATCCCGTTACCTTCACAACGGCTCGCGGAGTGAATTTTAATAAACGGGATCCCGATTATGGAGCGGGATCTTTTATTAGTAACGGGATCCGTTTAGTAATCGGGATCCCGTTTTATTATAAACGGGATCGCGTTTTGTAGACGGGATCCCGTTTTATATTATTTAAAAACACTGTTGACAATTACTGTCAACTCTGCAACTTTGCAACTTGACATGTACGGCCGAGAGCACTGAAAATCAATTATTTTTCATATGTTATTGTATTTATAGGTGGTCAATTTGATTTTTTGTTGATTTTATCAAAGGGAGCATCGTCTACACCATTTTTGAAGTGAAATTTGCAATATGGATTGAATTTTTCAAAGGAAGCATAAAGAGAACAATTTTTAAAGTGGAATTGTGGTTGTTTTCTATTTGTTTTGAGGAACACAAGAAGAAGAATTTTGGCGTAATAGGTATTCAACTTCTAATTTGGATTCAATATTTTGAAGTATTTCACTATTAACATTCATCTGTGCTTGAGAATTTTATAATTATGGGAGATAAATTTCATAATAAGAGAAGAAAGACATTGACTCCTCAAGAAGTTGAAGCAAATAAAGAAAAAGAGAGACAAAGACAAAGAGAAAGAAGAATGAGAATAAAATCAATGAACGATGGTGGAGCAACCAATTCAACAACTATTGAAGATGAAAACATTGAAGATACCATAGTTGTACATGAAGCTAATTTGCAAGGAGTCAATTTGGAGAAGAATATGATTATACAAACAAGTCCTACTATGTCTTCAAATCCCTCTTTGAATGCTATGGAGAATGTTTCAATATACACAAATCCAGGTACGTCTTCAAATCCACATGTTAGTGACATGGTAAATTTGTTTGTAGAAGATTTACAAGAAGCTGGATATAATGATGTTGACATTGACTATATTCAAAGAAGCGAAACTTTTATAGAATTTGTTGAAAACAAAAAAGAAAAATCTTTTGTTGCAAATGAAATGAAAATGATCATTTTCTTGAAAATGAAAACAAAGCCTATATTTTTGATGAAAATGAAAATGAAAATGAAAACCGTTTTGTTGATGAAAATGAAAATGAGAACGTTTTGTTAATGAAAATGAAGATGAAAATGAAAATGAAAACCATTTTGTTGATGAAAATGAAAATGAAAATGGCTTTTTGTTGATGAAAATAAAGATGAAAATTTAGAATGTGATGTTGAATTTAATGAAAATACTTTTTTAAAAATTGAAGTGGTGTTTTAGATAATCTTCTGATCAAATTTCTTGGAGGCAAATAAGAACACATGCGAATAGAATATACACCAAATTCTTTTATCTAAAAAAATTGCATTTCAATGTCAACTAATGATGCAATTGATGAGAATGCAAAAAATGAGGAAAGTAATGAAAAGGTTAGGCTTTTATGTTAAACCAAAAAGAAAAGATCAATCATTAAAACATGCTATGTCTATTGTTGCTAGTGCCATTCAATCTATTGGAAAAAATAGTCGATCTAGAGATAAAAAGCACAAGAAGAGAGCTATAACTACTGCTATAGTCAATAAAACAACTTTGAATAAAAGAATGGTAAGCAATATTAGTGAAGTTTTAAAATGCATCCTAAAACATTACTAAGATGACAAAAGAAGAGAAAGTATAGAAAATGATCCTATCAATCAATGTTGGAGTTTCAGTGGACGACTACCGAGGTCTGATATAAAATTGAGTGTTGAAATTAAATCTTTGATCAAAAATTTTTGGCATGATAATACTAGGGTTTCATCTAATGCTAGAGATGTTTTAAAATTAAGGGTGGGGTCCAAAGTCCAGCGATCCTCACCCAAAACACCTATTAGATACAACACAAACTGAATTTTATAGAAAATTTTGTAGCGATTTAGTGTTACCTGGTAATATTAAAATAAGTCAAAGGTCTTTTGAAAAATGTAAACCCTGGTATGTAAAATTAATAAGCAACGAATATCTTGTTGTTGTAAAATACATGTTCAATTTCGTTATTTTTATGATGTTTTTCGATATATCGTTGTACCTTGCATTCTAACATGATTATACAAGAATGTGATATTGATATGCCACGAATCAATAAGAGAGTTTATTTCCAGGTTTGTTTTGTGAAAAATCTAATGATAGATTATTTTATTTAAGTTCTTGTATTTGGACAATGCATTAGCTGGAAATATTTCATTTTTAAGAAATTGTTTGCATGAAAGTGTTGATCATGATTTTGGACAACAATTAGTAGATGTCAAAGATTTAGGAATGTTGATATTCTTTAAAAGATGGAAAAATAGGAAAGTGTTGTGATTTAGTTCTGAGAAAAGTTAGTGTGCATGCATTTATGAGTGAATTTAATAATAAAATTGTACCAAAATATGTTATGCACTCTGAGACATGCTCGATGGCTTGATGGCCAATTTCGCGCATGTAGAAACACATTTCCAATTGGTGCTATACTTTCAGTGGTTGATTTTGCGGAGAATTATACTCTCGCTCCACAAGAGGAAATTCAATCTCAATATTATAATTCAGTGCAAGTAGCTATGTTTGTCCATATTGTTTATAGACATGCAGATGATAGCACTGAGGATGATAGAAAAGTTTTGAGGGAGTATCATTTTTATTTGCGTGACAATCGGTTACATTCATCAGAGTTTGTTCAATATTGTTTTAGTATATTTTATAGAAATTTAAAGAAAGAGGAATCCATATGAAAGAACACCCTCATATGGTCAGATAATTGTACGGGGCAGTTCAAAATGCTAGAATGTTCTATTGGTTAAGTAGGGTTCACAAGGAACTTAATGTCCAACATATATGGAGTTTTTTTGAAGTTGGGCATGGTAAAGGAGAACATGATGGAGCTGGTGCGTGTGTCAAAAGAATTCTTGCTAGAGAACAATTAAAATTCGAGGATTCAATAAAATTTAAAAATGCACATGAGATTGTGGATTGGTGTAATAGAAAATTATCTGCACCTGGTTCGAGTGATTACTCTACAATTCATCGATTCTTTTGGTTGGTGGAAGAAGAAAACATTGTATCTAGAGTTGATTGTGAGACAATTAGTGGATCTACTAAATGGCATTCATTTAGGAGTGCGACAACAAGCACATGGACTATTTGGACAAGGGAGCTTGCATGTTTTTGCCATTTTTGTATCTCAAGAAATTGGGAAGCTTGTGAAAATACAGAATGGGTTGAACAGTGGAGCAAAGATCGTTGACACTGTAGAAGCACATAATCAATATGAAATAACTATTGAAGAAAATGATCAATTGTTTGCATCTGAAGATTATGATCGTGTTTCGACCTTGTACAAGAAGGTAATTTTATTTCATTTTATTTTCTTTATTAAGTTATTTTTTAATACTAAATTAGTTATATGGATATGCACAACTTATTAAATCGAATTTTGTTGGCAGGACATGTGTATGCAGTTATTGCACCTGAGGGGAATGAAGAGCAAACAGAATATTGGTTGGCTCGTTGTGTGGAAACTAAACATAAGTTGTTAACACCTCGAGAAGATGATGATGGCTTTCATTATCAGCAGTACAGTGATCCTTAAGACACCTCCTTAAGCAAATTTTGATAACAAGTTTTAGATCCCCTTAAGCAATTTTTTAGAACAAGTCTTTGATCCCCTTAAGTAAATTTTGAGAAGTTATTTGATGGTGGTTTTTGAACATGTTTTTCCAATAATGCAGGATTCGGTGGTGGTTGTTGGCATGGCTGCGAAAATGCGAGAAAAGAAAGATAAATTACACGCATTCGAAGACTATAGAGAACACATAAAAGATTATGCATTATTCACATTTGGTGGTGGCAACAAATATAAAACTAGAGCTATCATGGAATACCTTCAAAAAAATTACTATGGTCAATTTCTATGGAAGAGCATGAAGCAATCATTGATGCATTGCAAAAAAGAGAGGATGCAGATGGTACAATGGACTAAGTAAATACAGGTAAATATAGTTTTGGTTTTATTTTGTCCTTTTAAATACATTGAATACATGTTTCGACATTGGTCAAGTGTGTTATTAGTTGAAATTGATTTAAATTATTCTTTTATATATCCTTAAGGCATAATCACAAAAAGGATCTAGTCTATGCAAATTCAACCTAGACAACATGGAATACTTGGTAAAAACAGGTAATTATTAGTTAAACTATATTTAAATACATGTTTTTATTACATATTGATATTGCTTGGACATAAATAGTTAAAATTGATTTGTTGTCATTTTTTGTATCCTAAAGCCATCATTGCATTGATCTCATACTTTAAAACAAAAAGGAGAGGATGCCTGCATTCAACCTCGAATACTTTTAAATGCAGGTACTTGAGTTATGTACATATAGATAGTTTTATATAAATTAAAATATGTATGTTTTGATGATTTCATTGATATTGCTTGTACCTTTTATATATCAGGTGGTGTGAAGACCTACCACATTCTAGGCACGAGTTTGAGATTTTCTTGAGATGGCATATCTAAATTTTGTAAACATTGTTTTGAGATGACATATATGTACATACTTACAGAACTAAACATACTCTGTGTACTTCTATGTATCAAATATATATTCTATATTTTTTTTTTGTTAAATGTGCATGTGTTCCTACTTTGAAACTTTATGTCTAATTCTATAATCACTAAATATAATGCATACATTATTGTTCTATTATGACCCTTTTATACATCCCCTTAATTAACATGTTCTATTATGACCCCTTTAGACATCCCCTTAAGACCCCTTAAGACATCCCCTTAATTAACACATTCTATTATGACCCCTTTAGACATCCCCTTAAGACATATTATAACCCCTTAAGACATCCCTTAAGACATTCTATTATGACCCTTTTAGACATTCCCTTAATTAACATGTTCTATTATGACCCCTTTAGACGTCAACAAGACATCATTAATTAACACATTCTATTATGACCCTTTAGACATCCCTTAAGACATCCCTTAATTAACACATTCTATTGCAGCCCTTTAGACATCCCTTAAGAGACATATTATAACCTCTTAATGCATCATAATACATTCTGTATGACCCTTTTTAGACATCCTTAATTAACATGTTATGTGTGAGCCTTTAGACATCCTTAAGACCCTTAAGACATCCCCTTAATTAACACATTCTATTATGACCCCTTTAGACATCCCCTTAAGACATATTATAACCCCTTAAGACATCCCCTTAAGACATTCTATTATGACCCTTTTAGACATCCCTTAATTAACATGTTATATTATGACCCCCTTAGACATCCCCTTAAGACCCCGTAAGACATCCCCTTAATTAACACATTCTATTATGACCCCTTTAGACATCCCCTTAAGACATATTCTAACCCTTAAGACATCCCCTTAAGACGTTCTATTATGACCCATTTAGACGTCCCCTTAAATAACATGTTCTATTATGACCCCTTTAGACATCCCCTTAAGACATTCTATTATGACCCCTTTAGACGTCCCCTTAATTAACATGTTCTATTATGACCCCTTTAGACACCCCATTAAGACGTCATTATTTGTTTTGACAACATATAAATTAGTGTTAGATGAACCCTTAACCTGTCCTAAAATTAATCCTATCCCTAAGCCTTGTTGTATCTGACCCTAATTGAAACCTAACCCTAACTCTAGTTGTCTCCTAATCCTAACCTTTACCCAAAGTTTTATCCTATAACCCTAACCTTAATTCACAAAGAAAATTTTGTGGGTCATATTTCTATTTCTTATGTACATAGTTTATGTGATATTCTTTTTTTTTCTTGTTATTGACACATGGAGACAAGACTTTTATTCATTTTTCATACACAACACACAATCTTGATATTCTAAATGGGGGAAACAATGATGAAATTAATTTTCCTTTGGATTGAGCTTCATATTCATCATTTTTAAAATTTATCATGTGTGTACACTACGTATTCATCACCTAATGTTTACAATTGTTTTACATATACACATTCTTATGTTATCATATAATTTATGTGATATTCTATTTTTTTTTCTTGTTATTGACACATGGAGACAAGACTTTTATTCATTTTTCATACACTACACACAATCATGATATCACATTATGGGGGAAACAATGATGAAATTATTTTTCCGTTGGATTGAGCTCCATATTCATCATTTTTAAAATTTATCATGTGTGTACACTACGTATTCATCACCTAATGGTTACAATTGTTTTACATATACGCATTCTTATGTTATCATAATTTATATTTTTTCTAATGATTACCTCTTTCCTTAATTTTTAGTAGGAACACTTTTTTCCATTACTAGTGAGAAACTAATGGTGTCATTTTATAAATATGTACATTAGCTAATTATATCAATACCTTGTTAGATTTTTCACTATAAAGAATTTTATTTGCTTAAGAGTTTAGAGCAATGACTTTATTTGTCAATTTAGTTAAGGAAAAATTAAAGAATAAAATAACAAAGAATGGTGATATCCATGATATTCACAAGGTATAGGAATTCCAAGTGCACCAACAATGAGGTAAAATTCAATTTATAGAACTAAATAAGTAGGTAAATCCACATAAATTTTCTCTCATAAAATTCAAATTAATACATTGGAAGGAAAATATCTTCTTATTCATTGAAGAAGATTAAACCTAAAATTATTCTACAATTATGAAGTCTTCAGTAAATTTCACATTAATGTCCTATATTAATGTCTTCATTATGAACATAAAATGCATAAATGTACATGCGTAAATTAAGATTTCAAACAATAATAAAGTCCATAATTTATGTAACATATTAAGTGTATGAAACCAATATATTAAGCACACATGAAATAAAGTCCAACAGAGTACATGATAAGTTACAAGAAATATAAAACACATAAAATCACATGTTTGTAGGTCATGTACTGTCTCTATAATCAAGAGAACTCTTCACACCATGTGGACTATGTGGATGACCTAAAACACTCTGTACATAAGAGAAAGATGAAATTAGATGTAAGACAATAAAAAATAATTTAATGACAATTTTATTTATAATCGATCATAAAATTAAATTACCACCATCTCTAAATCTGGATGCTCTGGTGAGCCTGAAGAAACCTCTAAATTCTCCAAATCAGTCTACATAAACAAGACAAAGAAATTCAAAATTAGATGTACAACTCTACAATTATTAATTTTTATTCAATTTAATTCAAAATTTATCATATTTTAATTACATACCATATTCTGAGGTTGTGCAGTAGGCTCTTCTCCAGGACCTGTCTGAACATGCTCAACTACAGGATGTGTCTCATGCTATAAAAGAAAAAGAATATGTGAAAATATCATATTAATATGTATATATTCAATTTAAAATTTATAATTCACTTTAAATATAATAAAAAAATAAAATTACCATTTCATCTGAGGACTGCTCTACATGTCCTCCTGGTGGTGTAACTATGTCTGGGTTAGGGCTGAAAGTTGCACCAACAAAGTCCTACAAGATCAAAATTAAAGCATGTACAATTCAATTAGGTTAATATATACATATATATTCAAGTTTGCACATTTTTTTAGAAAGTTTTGTAAACAACCTGGAAATCAGTGGCCTCACGAGTAACTGCAACATCAAATGTTTGCCCAATGCCCATTCTTATTGTGGTATCAACCTAGACATACATGTACATATACATTTAATGCTTATAATATTTACAAGTGTACATGCATGCGTTTCATATATCTAGTGAATTCAAAACTCATAAAATTGTAACTATACTAATATAAACTTTAAACAAATTTACAATATGAATGTGCTTGCCCCTGATCTATGACGCTCGATAGTGGAGGAGTGGTTGACAATCCCTCAGGAGTAATCGACTTGGATGTCAATTGAATCACCTAAACCAACATAAATATTTCAAAAATATATGTGATTCAATTATAAATTTAAAACTCAAGTTAAATAATTTATGATTTCATATATAATTTTAAAAAATGAAATCAAAATACCCCATAAGGGTTGCCAAGTATGACCGGTGTCGATATATGTACTCGTGGTATAGATGATTGCCCTTGCATCGAAAGTGTCATCTGTACACCAAAAAAATTGATTGTTAAAATGTATTGCAAACTTTTCTTTGATATATACAACCATAAAAATATTATAAAATGAGTTCGTACATCTAGATGCATATTTGCCACGCAACCATTAGTGTCCCCTGCGGGGTGATGTTTTGCTTTCGAGGAACTCTAAAATGGTGATGCGACCCGGATGAACCACAGAATCTCCCGTCCACGAACCGTTATGCTTTGATCAGGTCCATAACACGCAGTGACAGCTAGTACATATATGGGGACGGGTCTCGACACTCTGGGCGGTGCAGGTTGACTCACTTGAAATCCTCCATCATCATCGCCGTCTCTGCTCCCCACTCGCTGCTCAGCGAGCGTCTTGATCAAAGTCCTCTGCGAGTGTACTAAGGGAACCTAATGTTGCGGAGCTTGATGTCACGAGGTGCGAGAATGGGAGGACCGGGGCAACAACAAGGGGTTGTGCATGCATGGGAGTGTCGGGGATCAGCCGCCCTAATAATCTGCATTTGTAATACATGCAACACCCAAAATGATCTAAAATCAAAATAATTGGGCTGCCCCAAAACAAACTCTACATACAATTTTCTCAAAAAATACAAGGGACTCCCAATTAGCATGTGGGGGACTATCAAAAACCATATACCATCGATCCCAAAAATGTGCAATCATCTGCGGATGTACGCACCACCTCATGGATATTCTAGATTTGTTGGGTGGAATGGGTTGTCGGGTAACAGGGTCAAGAAAGTAGGGGGCTAGATGGGATTTTGTTATTTTAAGGTCTAATATTTGTTTATAAGAGAGACCATTAGAATAAAATTGTCTCATTTGTTCTCTCTCTCTCGTCTATGCCTATCAAGATCAGAATCAATCATCCTAATGGAATCAACAACGTTTTGCATTACAGATGCAAAACGTCTCACATGTGGAGCAATCAATGCTTGACTCTGCATAGCATTGATTTGTGTCTGTAAGGATGCGACTTGATCATTTATTCGTGCTCTCAAGCGAGCCTCATCAGATGCCATAGGTGCTGGAGGTGGCATATGAGGGGGAGGGGGAGGGGGAGGGGGAGGTGGAGGTGGAGGTGGAGGAGGTGGAGGTGGAGGGGGGAGGGAGGCGGATCTGGCTGTGGATCAGGTGGTGGATTGATGATATCATCAATGTTAAATCATCCATGATATATGCTTGATATAATGTGCACCTGCATTTAAAATCATACAAAATAGGACCCATGTGCATACAAAAATTAAGATCATATATTTAATTGAAATAGGATGAGCAACATATATATTAAGCTCTCATATATTTAATTGAAATGCACATATATATACATTGATTTTTCAACTCAAGAGCATGTCCATACAAAATTAAAAATTAAATGTATGTACATGTACATTTAAAATAAAAAATACGATGCATAATTTGCATGCGTACAAATCATTAAACTAAACTATACATACATACATATACAAATTTCAAAATTTAAGAACTATTATGCAAATTTTTAATACATGCACATACATACTAAACAATAAACTTGAAACATTCACAAAATCTCATTTTATGTCTTTAACACACACAATTTTTCAGCAGGAGAAATCATGATCTAATAGATAGTCATTAAATATATACTATTATATACTATTCATTATAAGTTCATAAATTCCACCAACTTCACAAATCCATGTCACTTAAAATATCCATATAGAACCAAAATCATAAATTCATGTCACTAAAAATATCCATCGTTCACCAAATTTATAAATTCATAACTATTTAAGATCATTGTTTGAATTTATACCAAGTTAAACCATTCAATATAAATGGCCTTAAATAATTGAATACAAATGATAAAATTATATGTAAGCCTCATTTATATGTCTAAGGAACATGTTATTTGAATGAAAATACAATTAACTAAATTGATATTGTATAATCTTGCAGGATCTTATTATTGTTAAATTTGGTTGGGCCTTGGGCAACTTTGATCACCAAATTTTAAGAACTTCTTTAATCCCCTTAAGAAATGTCATATTGTCAACCCCTTAAGAAAATTGAATTACGATTTAGGGTGACAGGATGGCTTAAGGGGATTTACGTCTAGTGAGGTCCTAGGAGAAAATGGCATGGCTCAAATGAATAAAATTTGGTGAAGTTGCCAAGGCAACCAAATTTCATTAAGAGCCTTTAAAGAAAAAATGATGGCTTTAGGGTTTAGAGACTTTAGGGTTTAAGGTAATAGGATAGCTTAAGGGGATCTACATGCTGCAAGATCCTAGGAAACAATTACATGGCATAAGGTAATGAAATTTGGTGGAGTTGCCTAAGACAACCAAATTTCATTAAGAGCCTAAGAAAAAATGATGGCTTTAGGGTTTACGGTTTAGACTTTAGAGTTTATTATTTAATTAGCTAAAATCCCCAAATCCTAACTTTTAATCAACCATTAAGGGGATAATCATGTCACATCCATAGCTTAAAATTAAAATAATTCCAAATCACCAATCCAAACTCAAACTAATGTAACTTACTTCCACTTCATCAAATCTAAAATGAAATTAATAATCTATCCTAGCCATCAAATCAATTAGACTAATCATAGCCATTCATTTCCAACTTAGACCTTCAATCCAAATTCAAATTAGCATTCAATTATTCCCATCTACCTAATCAAGTCAACACAAGCCCTCCATCAACCCAACCACCTACATTTAATTCTCTCTTCCCTCTCAAATTCAAATTCAAAAATTCTCTCATGATTCTAGTCCTCGATTCCAAAAAAACCTAGTCCTCCATTCCTTTCCCCTCAACTCTATAAAATAATGACATCCCCAAATGTTTCCATATGATAAAATTTGTATGTATATGTTATCACATTAGAGAACCAAAGAGCAACTTCAACACATACATTTAGATCCATAAAAGAATGTTATGGAACATATTATGCTTCTCTAATCTTTCATTATTTTATTTACCTTTCATTAGAAGTAGAGTATTGAGTTTGCACTTGCATTCTTGGTCTAGAATTTCTCTTCTACACTAAGTACAAAAATATAATATTGGATAGCTTAGTATATCTTTCTCTTCTAATATATATTCCCTAGTTCTCCTTATCCATATTTGAGTATCTTAGCATATGTGTAACACGACATGTTAATAATATATCTCATATAAATGTAGGGATGTGTCGCTAATGTCATCTTCAAACATATATAACCAATAGGAGATACTATAAGGTATCCAATATAACTATACAACCTATATAGGTATGACATATGGTGACCTTTGGCTTTTTTTGATATGTCAAGGGTAGTTTTGCAAATATTAGTTTCTAGTGCTTTTGTGAGTTTTCACCACTTGTAAGTTTATTAAGCTACACTTTTGGGTTTTCAACCTAATAGGGATAAACCTAGTAGATTTTTTAGCTTTCCAGCCTAATGGAGATAAATCAAACCACATTTTTTGGTTTTTAGTTGCACCTATCAAGTTATTTGTTAGCTATTAAATTTACAAACATTCTAGGATTATAAGTCTACTATAAAATTTGATGTAAAATAGATTACACATTGAGCCCTATAATTTAATTACAACAATGAATAAATATAGCAACATTTAGTAGACATAATGAAAATCAAGCCATGATAGTAATATAGAGATAATATACAATGTTTAATATAGATAAGTTAAAGAATCATTTTACAAATATATATCTATATATTCACATCATTTTTGTTTTTTCTTTAGATTTCAAATATATCCACCAATCCTCCTTATCTTACATTAACATAAACTCAAAAAACATAGTGGACATGTACACACATATAAAACTACATTAAAATAGTGTTAGATCTTACAATTTTTCAAGGCTTAAATTTCATCCTCTTAGACGATCACTCTTACTAAATCATTGGCATAAATTAGATGCACACAATGGCACATTAAAGGTTTATTCCTCATGTTGGATTCCCTATTTTATATAACTATAGATCTTTATTATATAATTTAAATATATCTAAGCACAAATTTCTTTTATGTAACACATTGATAATTTCAACTCATTATAAAAACCAAATACAAATTTAAAGGGGGTAAACTATATTTATAAATAAGAATTTAAGTACCATCCCTATCTCCATGGTGTGTCACTTGTTCACTAAAAAGCCCTTACATAAATCATCTACTTAGGTCAATCTTATCTAGATTTTTCTTAAATATTAATATTCATAAAATATGGCACAAAGCATATTGATGCATTTCTATCCTTCCACATAAATCTATATAGTATCAAAATATAGGTAATTTTATGGTTAAATTGAATCTCTCTTAATTGTCAAATAATCCATTATGATTGAGGATGGGTGGATTATTATCTAGGATATATATGTATCTGGAAGTGTTTCCAATTGGAATTGCTATAATTATACTTTTATGGCATTCTAGATATTCAAAATAGTTTTCATAAATCTACCAAATAGACCCATTCTTGATATTGAACCTACATAATTTTAGGTATGTCCAATGAAAGATTAGGGTCTAGGGTTCATAAATTTCAAATGCTTTAGTATTATGGGTTTAGATTTTACAGTTTAGGGTCTAGGGTTTAGCAAACTTAGGGTTTTAACAATTTTTTTTGTTCCAATTCAATTTAGGGTTTCAGTTTTAAACAATTAGGGTTTTTAATGATTTTTTTTCGTTTCAATTCAAACTAGGGTTTTCAAATTCAATTTTTTTCGTTTGATTTGAATTTAGGGTTTCAAAAAGCTCGATTTGGATTTGTAAATGCGATGTTTTATTTCATTTCGATCTCTAGGGTTTTGAAATGCAAATTTTTTTGTTTTGTTTCAATTAAGGTTTTCAAAATCAATTTTTTTTGGGTTTAATTGATCAATTTAAGATTTAAAAGTTAAAATTTGTTTCTAACACACAATTCAATGTTTTTTTTCTCAATTTTATTAAAAAATGTTTAAATTTCATTGAAAGTTTTCATCTAATTTTCAACTATTGAATTCTAATATAACAATTAAAAAAAGCATTAAAATGTGACATAAATTGAAAAAAAAACATGTAAATTAACATATTTCTTTTAAAATTTCAATTCAAACTAAAAAAAAGTGAAGAAGTGGCGTACCTGTAGCTGATGTTGATGTTGCTGTCGCCAAGCAATTCGGGGTCCCGTTTGCAGCAGTGAAAACTGCTATTTTAAAAAAAAAAAATAAGACTATAAAACGGGATCCCGATTTATATAACTCGGGATCCCGTTCTCTATAAATCAGGATCCCGTTTTTTTCAAATCGGGATCCCGTTTATTAAAAATCAGGATCCCGTTACGTCCTCGTTGGTTGGGAGTCCGACGAGAAACGGGATTCCGATTTTTTAAAAGCGGGATCCCGTTTGGTCACAGGCTCAGGATCTCGAATCATAACGGGATCCCGTTTGGTCTTAGGCTCGGGATCCCGAACCATAACGGGATCCCGCTTTTTAAAAATCGGGATCCCGTTTCTTCCATGCCGATTTCAATTTTTTGGCTAAGGCAAAAAACTTCCACATTTTGTGGACTCAACTTCTTGCACACACCCATATCCAAGATGATTGCAGGGAAACTCTCAAAATTAATAATGCACTCAGTACCATGTCCTACACCGTAAGCTTTGCTTGTGTTCTGCGTGCATGTAGCTACATTGGATTAGTGAATGGAACTGTGAACCCTCCTTAAAGCATTACAAGTAAGGTTACTCATCATCCACCAGAATAGCTCGATAGTTATTACATGTTGACCTAACGATTAATAGGATAGGTAGGATAGATCTTGGGAACAACTATCTGCTAAGATTATAAAACAAAACTACCAAATCACTAAACAAACATACAATAGAAAGGAAAGAAAAAATCATCTGCAGTATCCGTGTCTCACCCAAATGAAATGATGCCCTCTCCCCAAGATTCTACTCTAGTTTCAAAAATGGAGAATCGCCTCTCCCCCAAAAATGTTCACACAGGGACAAGAGAATATTCCTTATTCGGAAAGGAGGAACCCCCCCAAAAGATTCATCCATAGTGTAACACCCCGTCGCACAAGCCCCAAAGGACAACTAACTACACAATATTTTTTTTTTTAACATAAAGTAGAAGTACTATGTTATCAATTGCCACTAACATAATTACAAATACATACTAAACTCCTATGTCCCTTGGGGTACACGAGAAGACATTACGTTAACCACCCATTAACAAACTTAACTAATCTAACAATCATTTCCACTAATATGAGCCTCATATAAAGTGATAACCGCTAAGCATCAAAACAAGAATGATTCACATAAATGCTAAACAAGATTACATAACCAATATACCTAGAAATAATGAGAACTAATTTACTCAACATATCAACATCAAATATATATAATTACATCTGCGAATAATGTTTGCATTACAAAATGTGATATTCAATACATCATGTTACAAACTAAATTCCAATAACCATATATCCAAATTACAAGATTCATCATCCCAACACATGGGCGAGTTACAATACAATTTACAAGATATGAATAAAGTATAAATATATACATCAGAAGGTACATAAATCTGGTACAAATAGTCACCAGAAACTCTGCACTGAAGGTATGACTGCTGAATGGGAAACCCAACAGGGTGCGAAGCACGTTCCACCCGACCACCCCCATGCTAGGAGTAGTTAAGAAAGGATTCCCGACCAAGACGTCAAAAATAACACATATGACTCAACACCAAACATGGAAAAGAATTCATACACAAAGGAAACATGACAACAAAAGTCTACTAACATAACATGACAACAAATGACTCCAAGTCAGAACAATAAATTACTTCAAGAGGATTTCAGTTAAAACGACTAAGGGGAAGGCTAGAGGAGAGTGTCATCGCATGGCCTTCATGGATTATCCTGACATCCTATCACAAGGTGCCGCCTCCATCTATGGTTATCCTAACTGCCTATTTCAAGGCACCGCCCCATAGAGTGACTCATGCAGAATCGTGCATTACTCGTGGAAACGAGATCACGATTATGCCAACCATGGCCTTCTCGACCACCTTTAGTCTTTGGTAGCCCTAATGGGTGAGTGAGGTATCTATCATTATCTTTTAGTGTTTAACTACCCATCCCCTAATTAATTAGTTAGGTTTTCACTTTTTACACTAACTCTACTGTGGGTTATCCTGACAGCCCCTTTGTGCACCGGCGCCCACATAGAGCCACTCTCCCTAGAATTCCCTAACATACAAAAAACATAAGGGATTGAACTCTCAAGTTCACAAAACATAGAATAGAAATTCACGAGGCAAAACAATCTCGCTAAAATCTAATGACTCAATTATTCAACAAATTGACGCAAATCAATGTAAACATACGATTACACCCACAACAAAAGTGGAATAAAATACTGAAAAATATATATACCAAATTCACTAACCTCTGGAAGTTCAATGACAACCCTATAACCCATAATTAAGTTAACCTAATAAATAAACTCTCAAATTAACTCAACACAAAAGTCTCAATAACGAACTCCATAAAATAAACCTACTATTTATTCAGAATCAAGGAATTTGTTTTATAATATAATTCCATAAGTCAAACAATCATCATCGCACACAAGAATTTCATTTACAAAATCAAATCATTAATTTTTCCTCAATTAACTCCACTAATGAAAGAGAATTAAATAAATTTAATAAATAATTCATTACAAATATCACCAAAAAGAAAATATACAATCATATTTATATAATCATCAAAAATATAATACTCCTCAATAAAACATATATGTATTTGTATATATATATACATCACTTTATAGATATATATATGTATACATATTCATATATATATATATATTAAATAACATTAATTAATTTAAATAATTCTAAATTTTTGAATTATAAATTAAAATAAAATATATAATAAAAGTTCGTATTTTATTTAACAAAAAAGAAAAATTAATAAAAAAAAATTGAGGTATGCCCACTTGGGAGCTGCGTACCTCCCCATAGGGGAGGACGTAGCCCCCAAAGGACTGCGTATAGCAGTCTAAGGACTGTTGTACAGTAGTCCTTCGACTGTTGTGCGCGGCCCTTTATGGGCTGCGCAGGGGTGGGGTACGGCTGTAGCCGTCCCCTCCCATAAACAATATGAATTCTATTCCAATTTTTTTTTTTAAATTTCTTTTTAATAAAATTCAGTACTATTAAATAAAAACATCACTATATATATATATAAATTTCTAACGAATTCCGAGTACAGAATTTCGTCAATTTTATATAAATATAAATATATATATATATTTAAAGAAATAAAGGAATTTAATTCATTAATTCGGTATTGGCGGAATATAAATCTATTTTATAGATGACAAAAAAATTGTAAAATACAATTTACTTCAATACATATATATATATATTTGTATATAATTTATATATTCTAATTTAAATTTCACAGCCAGAAAAATACAGAGAACATCAATTCCACCAATTCGAAAAGAAATAATTGGAATCTTAATTTATTTTCAAAGTGATAAAATATAGAGAAAATGAAACACCATAATAAATCACAGGCAATAAGAAGTTTTGCATAGTAGTTCTTCTAGTTTTCTTGTGTTTATCCCCATTTTTCCTTGCACAAAAATACTCTAAATTTCCTTTGTTCAACTGCGGGGTTTTTTTACTAAAATCTATAGAGGTAACACAAGTTTTAACGACAATAGCCGAGAACAAGGTTTTCTACAGAAAAAAATTAATTTCCTCAAAGAAAGTAGACAATACTTCATACACACCAGAAGAAAGCATTTTACAAAGAAAACAAATTAAATATAGTGAAATACCTGTTTCCTGTAGACTGTAGAAGTAAGAGTTGTACCAAACTTTGCCACAGTAGCCTGCAACTTAAAAACTCCTCCCAGAAGCTTCACCTCCAGCCAACAAGAAAATCTTCTGGAACCCTACAGCTTACTCCCAATTTTACAAATATTTCCCCAAAAACCCAAATTCTACACCCAGCTTCTATTTTTTTTTTTCCCACTATCCTCTGCCAAAATTTTCCCGTGAACAACTTCTGTTGCCCATGCCTCTTTTTCTTCTGGGTATAATTTGCTTAACAGAAACTCATTATTTCCCACTACTTCCCGTACAATACCAATAAATAAAAATTAATAAATTTAAAAATCAATTTTAATTAATTTATTTATATTTCATATTATTTATTTTTCTAATAATAATAATATAGCTTTATAAGCTATTTAATTAACCCAAAATTAAATTGAAAATTTAACATTCTACAAATCAACCAAACACTTATATTTTATTTTATTTTATTTATATTTTTCTTTGATTACCATTATAACTTAATAAACTATTTAATTAACTAAAAAAAATGCAAAAGCAATAAGACATTTTAAAATATCAACAAAGTAAAATTTATTTTATTTAAACTATTCCTTTAATAGAGAATATAACTCAATTAACTAAACTACAATTAACTTAAAACTCCATCAATTAGATATATAATTGATCACACATACCCAACATTAATTAAATCACAATTAAAAATTAATTAAATGCCAAACTAAAATGTTAATCAACATGAAAACATTTACAAACAAGGACAAATACAAACAAAGACAACAATAGACTCACAAAAGATGAACTTGGGACGGGAACACTTTCCTAACCACTTCTTTTTTTTCAACATCAATCCCATTGAGTTTATTTTGAGGCTCTCCCTGTCCTACCGAAGCAGGTGGAATCGAGACTCTGTACCTGCAATCCCTGCAAACAACAAGGTCGTGTACATGTCCATATATATATAAATAATTAAAACATTACATTGTGAGAAGAATTTGCAGCGTAGCAGGGCACTCGTAAATGAGTGGTGCTACACTGTCTTCTCACCAAAACTACACTAGTATTTATGATATCAATAATGAAATAACATTTCTAACTAATTAATCACATTGTAAAATAAATTACAAAATCACTGCATCAAACTATATTACTGAATCAAATTAAACATCACAATCCAAGGTAAACTTAATGTCATAAATTGAAATAACATAATCCTCAATCAATCTAACTATGCATCCACACACCACATAAGAGTAACAATAGTAGCAAAAGTATCAGCCACATGGGGGTATTACACATAGCAAGATAAAAAAAACTAGATCCTATAATTTTGGTAAGCTTCTCATTTTGAATCTAGTTTCCAGCTGTGCATGCCCACACTTTTATTTTCTTTTTCTTTTATATATATATATTTTTTAATTTATTTTCTTTCCACATTTTCTTGTTTTTAACACTTCAGCTCACAAGCCCATCTCCTTATCCATTTAAATCAGCTTTTTAGAATTCAAAATCATATTGCTTTCCATATTTTAATTAATTAAAATTGATCATAATAATTATTTATCTTTATTTATTACTTTAATCATTAAATCAGTTAAGCACAGTTCCTTATTTTAAATAATTATTATAACCTATCTATAAACATATTTCTTTTTAATTATTACTTTAATATAGTGATTAATAATAACATTTCAGAAAAATAGGTATTTTAATTAACATTTACTTACCAATTAAATTACTCAAAGCTAGACAATACTGACTAAATCACATAATTCCAAAAAAAATATAGCCATGAAACCACAAGACAACTCAAATCAACAAAATCACCCCTACTCAAATATGACGAAGGACCAAATGTGGAGGGGTAGTACAGACATGCTTCATCTTTAATTAAAATATATTTATTTGTTTGGGTGGTTTTATAGATATAATTTAGATTTTGTGTGGTTTAGGATTCAACATAACCATTGTGTTGTTATTTTTTGGGGGCAAATGAATGAGATCAAATATGGCAAGGCAAGCTAGATTAGGTTTGGTTGGTGGATGGGTAAATCACTATAATTCTAGACACTTATTTCTCTTATTTTTTTCCTTTGCTGGTCAAGGGTTGTAAAGGTGTAATGTCCCTTGCTGAAAATTATATCAGATTTTAAATGAAATAATGACTCATTCATATTTTATGGTTTGCAACAAATAGTGAAATCGAGTATATAAAAAATTGCTCCAATAAGTGTCCAAACAATTAGAAACTTCATATAAATTTACAGTAGATGGTGTTACAATTTTTATTGTATTATAATAGCTTGCTAATGATTCTTTTTATAGTCTACAGATCTGCCATTATATATTATAAATAACCCCCAAAACTAGAGCTTTCATGCACAACAACCCTCACTAGATTTAACTAGAAAATCACAAGATTTTGGAATATGAAATATAACTAAAATATATGTGATATGGGACTGTTCACTATAGAAAATTAAACCACATATATGCTGGAAACAATAGAAAAATTCTTATTACAAACTATAAACCAAAAAATATATGATAACTCAATCCACAAGCCAAAAACTAACAAAAATTCATTGTCATTCCACACTTAAATCTTCTAGCACACCATACAAAGTTTATAATCCAAAAAATACATTTAAACACTCCAAAAATCAGTAACAATTATTGCTAACAACAAAAATTAAAATAAATATAAAAACTCACACTATGCAATTGAAAGTTATGCTACTCCAACCAA
Organism: Sequoia sempervirens; assembly: GCA_007258455.2. Classification (NCBI taxonomy): domain Eukaryota; kingdom Viridiplantae; phylum Streptophyta; class Pinopsida; order Cupressales; family Cupressaceae; genus Sequoia; species Sequoia sempervirens. The sequence continues at coordinate 145,409,247 of VDFB02379711.1, read as the reverse complement.
CCGTTTGACGAAATGAACTTCCAAACTAGAAACCCTTCAACATTGCTACAAGTTCTTGATAAAATTTATTTGAAGAATCTTAGAACCACTATCTTGAGCCTTTATACCCCTATTTTATCATCCTTGGATACCTCTTCCCACCTTGGTTTATCAACCTCTATAAGAATCATAACTAGTGAAAGGAAAATCATAAGCATAGAATAAATGAATTTTTCCAAAACAAAATTATTAAGAACCACTCCCAGCCAACTTTGTCCCAAATCCCAATGGCCATGATGAAGATGCTTGCATGCCAAGAAAGAAAATTCCATTGTGAAGTGTGCATTGATCAATACACCAATTCGAGCTAATTTTCCAAAACCAATTGTTGACATGCGGGTATGTGCAGGATCATTCAGGGCCAAAAAATAGCAATACGTAAGTGATATGATGGCCCATGTGGCTGACAATTTTTTTTAATCCAAAATTGATGAAACAAAAAGGTTTTTTAAAAGAGATTCTTAGCTTTCCACCACTATTAATTATGCTTTTCTTGGAATTTAATAAATAATGATTATTCATTTTCTATTTCAATTATGACTAAAGTCCTAATTTATAGGTAGATTGAAAAACATCTATAGCTTTCAAATGGTATCACATTTTTTGAATCTGAAACATGTGTCACATTCTATGCTTCAAGTACTATAGGATTAAAAAAAAAGTTGAATTTCATGAAGTTTTGACCAAGTTAAGGTGGGTAGACATACAAGTTTTTATATCTTTTAAAAGTTGTAATAAAAAAAATCATAATTAATTATTTACTTGGAAAAAAATTACAAAAAAATATGTATCACATCAAGACATGAGTCCTCTACTTTTATCTAAAATATTATAAAAAATAATTATCATTTTATTGTGGTTAGGGTGGTTAGACAAACACCTTATTTTTTCCTTGAAATTTAAGAACTACTACATTGAAATTTCAAATTTTTACCAAATAGATTATTATTTTTTAAATAAACCTAGTAGTTTAGAAACTACATTCAAATTTTCTAGAAATTCTATTTTACATATTTTTGAAATAATATAGATAATTTATTCAAATTTTTACGTCAAGTTGTCTAACTCTGATTTTCTGAATTATCATCGCCACTTAAGGGCATGTTTTTTCCATGATGATCCTACACATACCCATGCACCAAAATAATGTCAAATTGAAAATCAATTTCCTTTTCCCAAAAAAGCCATGCCCCAACTTGGTGGTATTATACTTTTAATATATATTTTCCCAAATGATATAAATGTGATTAGTATAATATAAATATTAAATATATATTTTTTCCAATGTCCATTGTGACCCTTCTTGACTTACTATTCTAGGATGGTGGAAGCTTACTATTTTTGGTAAAAGGGAAATGACAAGTAATCCCTTCCAAAAATTGCTTGCCCTCAAGCAATTGAACCCATAATGCTCCAAAATTATTATGCCAAAATGATCAAACATGCCAAAGTATATATTAAGTCCTGATCTTATGCTATGAATATTTGCATTCTTTTCCAAATAATATGGTTGAAAAATGACTTAGATTCATTTGTACTAATTCTATGAATCAAACAATAATATATATGCAATCTAAGCTCTTGGATGTATAATTCATTGATGCATTATTTCTGATACCCCAACTGATCCACATCTTCCCACAAAGATTTAGTAAACTTTCCCAATGCACTAGTATGAGATAAGACAAACTTATAACTCCTAAAACTTCACCAAATGATACAAATCTATTTTTTTCTACTTGTAGGATTGATATAAGATTTACTACACAATTACACATAAACAAATAAAGTTCTTTTGTACAAGTTATCAATTCACTAATTTTCTCACTTTCAATATTTTAACAATAATAATTAGATTGATTAAATAAAAAACACAATTCTATATACTTCTAAACCTATATAAATTTACCATTTGACAACCGAATTGTTCAAAATTATTATAACTATAAAATCAACCTTTTCTAACATCTATGTTTTTAAGTGAAAATATGTATATTTTATTCATACACAAAAATATAGGTTACTAGAAATATAAATTCCATAATCGATGTATAAATACAGTACTATAAAATTATCACACAATTGAGATTTTGATATTAGAACAACCACATATTCACATTATTTCCTTCTTAGACATGCACCAAGATAATATTTATAAGCAACCTCTTTTTTTTTTTAAATTTCTAATTCATTAATCTAATTGAGCCCCTCGATTTCTAAATGTAAAGTTATACAAGCAATTCATACTCAATAAATACTAATCACAAATAAGTTCATAGCTATATTTATGAGGATACTTATATATTATTTCGACGCCTATTAAGAAATCATTTACTTAATTAGCAATAATTCTTGTCACATGGATGTACTTCTATAATAACTATTATTTACATATATATATATGTATGTATGTATGTATGTATGTATGTATGTTTCCATTACCGAAAGGCTACGTTATACAAGTATCTAATTTCAACTATATAATTATCAAAACCCTAAGATTTCCCTCAATTCCTAAATCAATCATTAACATAAATCTACTAAAGGGGTGCTATACTTCCAAGAGAATATAATTTCAAATTAAATAACCTTAATATTTTATCTCAATTAATAGTGAGGGTACATTTATATACCTATTCATATGAGGGTTGAATATCACATACCAAACGTAACACACATAGAAGAATAAAATCTATGTCAATTCAACAAACTACGGAAGAGTCCATGGAGTCGAGGGTTCATGAAGATTCAACATTGAGGAATTTTTTTTTATAAGAGTCGTGTTTTTAAAAATCGTAAAGAAATATTCTTAGTTCCCTTTAGATTAGTCATACTAAGAGTTCGGCGGTAGATAGGAATTATGATGAAACCTAATAACAAAACTTAAGGCTTGTGTAGGCGAAAGAGAAGTAGGGAATGAAGGCGGTGGTGAAAACTCCAGAATCTAGACTTGTACTGAAAGCAGAAAAAGAAAAAATGCCGACTTTAAGGCCCTCACACGTCCTTTGAGGAAGTTCAGGATACCTAAAAAAAACTCAGATTGTCCCACTGCATCAAATTTCACCTCTGAGATCGCTACAAGAGAGATCGCTCTGAGAATCGTGAGCATTTTTCTATCATTTATCAAGTGCTATATATATATATATATATAACTATATGCATCGAACTTCTAATATTGAACTGGGCTTGCAATACTGATTACTTTGGTGGATAGAAGAAATGAATACCGGTGACCATCATGAGGGCATCACAAGTACATGAGATCCTTTGTGAAATTAACTAGCTTTTGACATCTAATTCTTACTATCAAATCGGGTTAATGTGAAACTCTCAGAAATCTGCACTTGGTGAGTGTAAGGACAGATATCCCATCCTTGACCTCACAATTTCCACAAAATTGAATTCTAGCTGACTTAATACGCTTCCATGAGGGAAGTCACTCATCCTACAAAATCAACAAAAGCAAAGCAGCTATAAAGAAGGTATTTGTGGAAGGAAGCGCGCACAACAAAGCGGCCAAATATGGAACACTGCAAGCAGTGAGGAGAGTGATGTAAAACATAGGAAAAAATATAATAGATACCCATGATTTAAGGCTTAATACAGATGCAATTTTAAAGATCCTCCAGAGGCCACAATTGATGGGTCTAAGACTGGTAAAGAAGCAAGAATGGTGGCGCACAGACAAACCACTGGGCGCAAGAGGGGCATCGCTCTGACTAGGAATTTTTTTTAGTGAATGATTCAGCTGAAGCCTATCCATCTACCTTACATGCAAAGTTCTAACAAAATTTCTAGTTCCCTAAAGAATGTGCTGCTAATAATCCTAACATGCACAATGAGGAAGCATTAGAAAGAGAACATGGAAATTGGACGAAATAAAATATATCCAAGATGATTGCAGGGAAACTCTCAAAATTAATAACGCGCTCAGTACCACATCCTACACTGTAAGCTTTGCTTGTGTTCTAAGTGCATGCAGCTACGTCGGATTAGCGGATGGAGCTGCAAAACCTCCTTAAAGCATTACAAATAAGGTTACTCATCATCCACCGGAATAGCTCGATAGTTATTACATGTTGACCTAACAATTAATATGATAGACAGGATAGATCTTGGGAACATCTATCCGCTAAAATTATAAAACAGAACTACCAAATCACTAAAAAAACATACAATAGAAAGGAAAGAAAAAATAATCTATAGTATCCGTGTCTCACCCAAATGAAACGATGCCCTCTCCCCAAGATTCTTCCAGTTCCCAGGTTTCAAAAAAGGAGAATCGCCTCTCCCCCAAAAATGTTCACACAACCATGAGAGAATATTCATTATTCGGAAGGGAGGAACCCCCCCCAAGGATCCATCCCCAGCAAGATAAAAAAAACTAGATCCTAGAATTTCGCTAAGTTTCTCATTTTGAATCTAGTTTCCAGTTGTGCATGCGCACACTTTTATTTTATTTTTCTTTTTTTATTCTTTTTTTTTAAATTTATTTTCTTTCCAGATTTTCTTGTTTTTAACACTTCAGCTCACAAGCCCATCTTCTTATCCATTTAAATCACCTTTTTAAAATTCAAAATCATATTGCTTTCCGTATTTTAATTAATTAAAATTGATGATAATAATTATTTAGCTTTATTTATTATTTTAATCATTAAATCATTTAAGCACCTTCCTTATTTTAAATAATTATTATCACCTATCTATAAACATATTTCTTTTTAATTATTACTTTAATATAATGATTAATAATAACATCTCATAAACATAGGTCATTTAGTTAACATTTACTTCCCAATTAAATTACTCAAAGCTAGACAATAGTGACTAAATCACATAATTCTGAAAACAATATTGCCACAAAACCACAAGAAAACTCAAATCAACCAAATCACCCCTACTCAAATATGATGAAGGACCAAATGTGGAGGGGTACTACATCCTCCACCCCTAGGCTTTGACTTACTCCTGTAAGTCGGGCTCAAGCATAAACACAGTAATGCAACAACTAATGACAATATCAACATTCATACGACATCAATTGAGCAAAGAAATTGAACAACATTCAATGAAAATAAATGATACCAAAAATAGAGGTGGGGTTGCAACATACCACAAAGACGTGGTGATGAACAATGGTGGGGAAACTTTCTTTTCAGCTCCTATTTTTCCACGTCCAACCCATTGGGTGTTTATGATGCTCGCCCTATCCTGACAATGCAGGTGGAATCGATGCTTAGTTCTTGCACCCCTGCATACAAACAAATGTTGTGCACCATATATATTTCACAAAACATGTCGTGAGAGGAATTCACAGTGTAGTAGGCACTCAGAAGCGAGTGATACTACCCCGTTCCTCCCCAAACCACACATAATAGCCCAAATAACTTTAACAACTCATAAACAATTTACTGCTTATTAATTTTTAGAATAGAAGCACATAATGATCTAACTATAAATCTCTTTCACATATTGTATCAAAAAATTAATTACTACTTGGCATTATAAGTATCTACCTCTATAATTCCCAATTCCATTACCTTTATTACTGAGTTTCTGAAGTCATCCACCTGGGAAATCATTAACTACCATGGAACATAACACATTAGTATCAAGAATTCAAGCTAATTCGTTACCTTAAAATGTTATACTTTCATAAAATTAAGGCATAATTATTTACTCAAATGCACCTTTTTTCTCAAACCCACCATTTTCACACAAAGCACTCCACTTCCGTCATTTTTCTACACCAAATCTCGCAACAATATCAACAAAAGGAAAAATTTTACACCTTCACAAATTCAAAGAAACATAATTCATCACTCAAGGTCAATAAAATAGAAAATTCCATTCACACTTGACATATTCACACACAACTCACATCACTAGAAACCACATCACACAACAAAACAAGGGTCCATAGTGCATCCCTGATAGGAAGGATATTGGTGCATTGCACACTACACCGAGGGTCCTATCCTTTCCCATCATTTTCCTACACCATCGACCTGAGACCAGCTAACGAAAGAAACTCGGGTTCACAACAAACACAACAAAGAAGTGAAACTCAAGACTCAAGGAACTAAATGCAAGGTTACATCGTGAGCACACATAGTTCTGAGTGTATGACCCTATGCTCTAATACCGTGATGTAACGTCGCGTCGTGCGAACCCCAAAGGACATTTAATACAATAATTACTGCACATTTTTTTTTTTAAAATGTAAATCTAAACATAAAAGAGATGCACATTGAATCATAAGACATAAAACTTAATTAAAAAAATTTGCTATCACTTACATCTCTTGGGGTACACAAGGAGTCTTTACGAGACTTTAATCCAAACAACAACGATAAGGAATGAAAGCCAAAGATATAAACCGTAACAAAGTAAACATTTACAAATGTTACAACACATACATGACAAGACATTAATAAGAAAACCATCCACATACATAAAACAACATAGACATGTTCAACTCCAACTCATACTGATGAACTCTCTTGATCTTCATTTAATCTCTAGAAAAAAGTTTCCATAGATACAACATATCGAATAATATCAGCCATGGATTAAAAGTCGTACAAGGTTTATCATTACATTTCATTACAATGCTCAAGAGTAACAATGATACAATAGTGTTCCCCAACATGAACAGAAACCATACAACAAGATAGAATGATACAATTGAGTAAATGAGTACAAGTATTACAAATAGCTCCACGTCGGATATAACTCTTGAGTCACCGCAAGTAACACCAATCCACACCTCACAATCCTTGACTGGGGACCCAATGGGGTGCTTAGCACGCTCCACCTGACCACGTGGGTCTGAAGACCCACCCCCCATGCTAAGGAGCTGACAAGAAAGAATCCTCAACCAAGAACATCCCAACAGTGAACAACAAGACTCAATGTCATACAAGAATAACAACAAATGCAAGGATAATTACAACATCAATAATCCACTCACAAACATAACGTCAAAAGGTCATAAAACACAACATCAATAAAACACTTCCAACATAACAGCAATAACCATTTTCCAATCATTACAAAAACAAATCATTTACGAAACATAACAATAAATATATTTCAAAACATTAGAAGAATAAATCATCAAACATATCATCAATAAATATCAAGTCATAATATCAATAAACCACTTCCAGAGGATTGTAATGTCAACAAATCATAATGGGTACTAGGGGAGAGTGTCATCACATAGTCCTACATAGGTTATCCTAGCCCTTCCTCTAGCCGTCGGATCAATCCTAATTGCCTGAGGTGTCAAACCCCATCTATGGTTATCCTGGCCATTCCTCCTACCTGAGGTGCCGACCCCATAGGGTGACTCATGTGTAGCCGTTAACTTCTCATGAGGACGAGGTAATGAACTTGCCAACCATGTGCTTCTCAACCCACCCTTAGTCTATGAAATCCCTAACGGTTGAACGAGCCATCCATTCTTATCTTGTTACTGTTATAACTACCCATTCCCCTAAATTCTTTAATTAAGTTTGCACTTTTTAATGTAACTCTTGCATGGGTTATCCTGGCTCTTCCTTCTATCTAAGGCATCGACCCCCATGAAGAGCCACTCTCCCTAGAGACCTAGAGCACAAAACCAAAGCATTAAGGGGTTGTACCAAAATTGAAGAAATTATAGTATTTCAAAACTGAAACACACGTGAGGCATATACCATCTTTCCAACAGCCACAAACAAGGTTGGTCATAAAATCAGGTACAACCCAACCGTAAACTCGTAATCACCATCACAATCAAAATTTTGGCAAAGACCAAATCAATGAAGAATCAATATGAAAAAAGATTTACCTTGCCTCTAGAAGCCTAATGATTAAATAACCTCAACTCAAAAAAGAGGATAACATAACACTGAGGGTTCCCAAAGAAATAAGTGTCAAGTTTCATCAAAAGGAGTGTAAATTAAATGAGAGAAGATCAAATTCAACAAAGAAACATAAACATCACAACCAAGCATCGAACTAGAATCCAACATACTCCATCACAAATTCAATGAATAAAGATTCCTCAACTCAAGGTGAAATTAAAAGGCACACACATTGGAATAGCTCAAGAGAAGACTATCACAAACCAACATAGAATTCTAAAATCAACCCAAAAATCCTGAATCAATCTACGATTCTCCTTCTCAAATCAAATCAACCTACTCAAACAATCTAATGAACCACAATCGCAATAATTTTAATAGCTTTACATATAAAAAACTCACAAATAGGGAAAAATAATAATTCAGGGGAAAAGATGGTATGTCATGTTTTCAAGAATTTTAAAACAAGTACTCCTACATCTATACACTATTACACATAAATAAATAAAGTTCTTTTGTACAAGTTATCAATTCGCTAATTTTCTCACTTTCAATCTTTTAACAATAATAATTAGATTGATTAAATAAATAAAAAAAATCTATATACTTCTAAACCTATATAAATTTACCATTTGATAACCAAATTGTTCAAAAAGATTATAACTATAAAATTGACCTTTTCTAACATCTATGGTTTTAAGTGTAAATATTTATATTTTATTCATACACAAAAATACAGGTTACTAGAAATATAAATTCCATAATCGATGTATAAATAAATTACTATAAAAGTATCACACAATTGAGATTTCGATATTAGAACAACCACATATTCACATTACTTCCTTCTTAGACATGCACCAAGATAATATTTATAAGAAACCTCTCTTTTTTTAATTTTCTAATTCATTAATCTAATTGAGCCCCTCGATTTCTAAATGTAATGTTATACAAGTAATTCATACTCAATAAATACTAATCACAAATAAGTTCATAGCTATATTTATGAGGATACTTATATTTTATTTTGATGCCTATTAAGAAATTATTTTACTTAGCAATAATTCTTGTCACATGGATGTACTTCTATAATAACTATTATATATTTATATATATATATATATGTTTCCATTACCCAAAGTCTACATTATACAAGTATCTAATTTCAATTACATAATTATCAAAACCCTAAGATTTCCCTCAATTCCTAAATCAATCATTAACATAAATCTACTAAAGGGGTGCTATACTTCTAAGAGAATATAATTTCAAATTAAATAACCTTAATATTTTATCTCAATTAATAGTGAGGGTACATTTATATACCTATTCATATGAGGATTGAATATCACATACCAAACGTAACAAATGTATAGGAGAATAAACTTTATGGAAGAGTCCATGGAGTCGAGGGTTCATGAAGATTCAACATCGAGGAAATTTTTTTAATAAGAGTCGTGTTTTTGAAAAACATAAAGAAACATTCTTAGATCCCTTTAGATTAGACATACTAAGAGTTTTGCAGTAGATAGGAATTATGATGAAACCTAATAACAGAACTTAAGGCTTGTGTAGGTGAAAGAGAAGTAGGGAATGAGGGCAACTTGGTGAATACTCCAAAATCTAGACTTGTACTTAAAGCAGAAAAATAAAAATCACTGACTTTAAGGCCCTCACACGTTGATTGAGGAAGTTGAGGATACCTAAAAAAAGCTCAGATTGTCCCACTGCATCAAATTTCACCTCTAAGATCGCTACAAGAGAGATCACTCTAAGAGTTGTGATCAATTTTCTATCGTTCATCAAGTGCTATATATATATAACTATATGCATCGAACATCTAATATTCAACAGGGCTTGCAATACCGATTACTCTAGTGGACATAAGACATGAATAGTGGTGACCATCATTAGGGTGTCACAAGTATAAGAGATCCTTTGTGATATTAACTAGCTTTTGTGTGAAAATTCTATTGCAGTTACTGATTATTAATCTCCTATCTAATACATAGATTATTTGACTCTGGAAAATTAATTCTCAGCAAATATCGAAGAATAACACAACTGCAACTTCACCAATAAAAACTCACAAGAATAGAGAAGAAAACATTCACAATAATGAACACAATATTTTTGGACAAATTGTCCGTGGAAAAACCCCGAAGGGAAAACCACTACTGCAGATGAGGAATTATATTAAACTTCAGCAAATTAAGGAAAACAAAAACTGCTTGCCTCTTACTGGCAGAGCTCCGGCAATATTCTTCTCTGGAAATTCTTCCCTCAATTTCTCCTGCTGAAATTCCACAGCTGCTATCCCCAACGCTATCACTGCACCCTTGCTAACACTGCAAGACTATTTGCTCTCACTGCAAATTTACTTGCTAACATTGCAAGTCTTTCTCAAGTATCTCTACTTGCTATCACTGCAAGTCTACTTGTTGTTCTATTCTCCAATTGCCCATTGATCCCCTTTTATACTTTTCTCATTGGAAAACCAATGGCCATGATTTAATCTCAATCAATGGCTAAGATTAAATAGACTCTAAAACCCTAACTAACTGGATTCTAGAAGTCTCTAGGAGAATCAATTTATTTAATTACATAATTATCTAGACAACTCAGCCCTTTTCTGGAGGTTTCTAGAAAATAATTAAATAATTAAATGACACTTCTAGACAATGGAGACACCTGTCCAAGCTACATAAATTAACACTCCCTCTTAGCGAGGAAGGTGTTCTGCATGACACCCAGCTTATCTCTGAAGAAGATGAATTTCGCCTTCCCCAATGCCTTGGTCAAAATGTCTGCTACCTGCTGATCTGTAGGTATATACTGTAGCTGAACAATCCCGCGCTGTACACAATCTCTGATGAAATGATATCTGATGTCTATATGCTTAGACCTATCATGAAACACCGGATTCTCAGTCAACTTGATGCAACTCTGATTGTCGCAATGTATCACCGTAGTCTCAACCCTCTGACCAAACAAGGCCACCAGCAACTTCCGAAGCCATATCGCCTCACACGTCGCCATGCTAGCTGCTATGTATTCTGCCTCTGCAGAACTCAAAGCCACAGACTTCTGCTTCCTGCTGTACCAAGAGACAACTCCTGATCCCAAGCTAAAGCAACACCCTGAAGTGCTTTTCCTGTCTGTTGTACTGCCTGCCCAATCTGCGTCAGTATAGCCTATCAACCTGATACCATCACCTCGAGTATATTTGATTCCATACTCGATTGTACCACGCAAATACCGCAACACATGCTTTGCTGCCGTCCAATGCACTCTCTTCGGCTCCACCATGAACTGACTAAGAGAGTTTACTGCAAAGGATATATCTGGCCTGGTGTTGACCAAATACATGAGAGACCCAATCAACTGCCTGTATAAGGTGGGGTCTACATCCTCCTCTTTGGATGTCTCTACCTTCTTCCAATTCGTGATCATAGGAGTAGACATGGCTCTGCAATCCTCCATCTCGAACCTCCTCAAGATTTCGATGCAGTATTTCCCTTGTCCAAGGAAAATCTCTCCATCTGTCTGCCATACCTCCATGCCTAGAAAGTAGTGCATAAGCCCCAAATCCTTCATCTCGAACTCTGCTGCAAGGTCCCTCTTGCTTTCCTCTATGAGCCCTAGTGAACCTGTTAAAAACAAGTCGTCCACATAAAGAACAAGAATGAGAACCTCACCCCCAACCACCAAGTAGTAGAGGTTAGCATCCGCTTCACTCTTCACGAAGCCCATTCCCTGCAAGTATCTATCAATGCGCTCATACCACGCCCTGGGAGCCTGCTTGAGTCCGTACAAAGCTCTCTTCAATCTGCACACGTGGGTTTCACTGCTGTGTGCCACAAAGCCCTCTGGTTGTTCTATGTATACCTCTCTTTCAATTCACCATTAAGAAACGCCGTCTTGACATCCATCGATGGATCGCCATCCCATTTGTCTTTGAGAGATCACGACTTCGTATAGAAGTATACCCTAGCCACTGGAGCAAATGTCTCCTCATAGTCAATTCCCTCCTTACGAGAGAACCCTTGGCCACAAACCTTGCCTTGTATTTCGATGCTACCATCTGCACCGTGCTTGATCTTATAGATCCAGCGTGATCCAACCACTGCCCTATCTGTCGGTCTAGGCACAACCTCCCACACATCGTTCTGCACTATTGAGGTATACTCCTCAACCATTGCATCTTGCCACACTTGTTGCTGTGCAGCCTCCTGATAGCTAGAAGGTTCACTATCTACCAACTGACTAACTAATGCCATATAGTCATCATACCTGGCTGGTTGTCTCCGCTGTCTACTACTCATCCTAGGAGCTCCCACAAACTCCTGAGTATCCCTTTGTGACTGTTGGTTCTTGCTACCAACTGTAGAGGATGAAGTATCAACCTCCATATCACCCTGATGCATCTCTTGGATCTGCTGCATCTGCTGCTCCATACTCTGCGAATTCTCAGCACCTGAGCTTGTGCATGTACTAGTAACTGTACTCGAGCTTCGCTGTCCTTGATCTGGTTGAACGATCCTTGGAGCTTCCACTAACTGCTCACTCTGATCATCTGCTGGCAAATCTCTGGACCTCCTAAATGCCTTGTCCTCCATGAACTTGACATCACGCCTAACTATAGTCCTCTTGGTCCCTGGAATAAATATCCGATATGCCTTTGAGGTTTCACTGTACCCCACAAAGTACCCCTTCTCTGCAGTTTGATCTAACTTGGAACGTGTCGCACCTGGAATGTGACAATACGCCAAACTCCCAAATATCCTAAAGTGGCTGACATCTGGCTTCTTCCCTGAGAACGCCTCCTCTGGTGTCATCTTGCCTAATACCTTATGTGGAACCCTGTTTTGTATGTACACTGCTGTACTGCATGCCTCTGCCCATAAGTAACATGGCATATCCTGGTCATACAGCATAGCCCTTGCCACCTCTGATATAGACCGATTCTTCCTCTCAGCAACCCCATTCTTTTGTGGGTTGTAAGGAACAGTCCACTCTCTCTTAATTCCTTCCCTGGTACAGAACTCCTGGAACTCTTTCCCTTTGTACTCGCCTCCATTGTCTGACCGAAGAACCTTTATCTTCCTCCCTGTCGAATTCTCCACAAGAGCTTTGAACTCTTGGAAGCGACTGAAAACCTCATCCTTGTCTTCAAGAAGTATATCCAGGTCTTCCTGGAGAAATCATCAATAAAAGTAACAAAGTACTCATATCCTCGAGAGACTTCGTCGACATTGGTCCACATATGTCGAATGTACTAGATCAAGAACACCCTTGGATCTAGTGTCACTCCTTGGAAAAGTTGCTTTCGCAAACTTCCCCAACACACATCCCTTACATACATCATCATGCTCTGTGCTCACCTCAGGAACACCTGTCACTGTCTCACGAAGCAATTTAAGTGCTCCATGATGTATATGGCCCATCCTCCTATGCCATAGCTCTCCTTGATCTCTAAATTCTGCTGCTCATCAGTGCCTTATGAGTATCAAACTGCAACCTATAAAGCGTGGCTCCTAACTCCAATAGCTATGGGTGATTTCCAATCCTTGTGCTTAATTAACACACTTGCCCCTCTAAAGAGTACATTGTAACCTTTATCCTGAAGGACAGATATGGAAATCAAATTCATACCTAAGCCTGGCACATGCAACACATCATGAATGGGAATCCGCTTACCATTCTCCCTCTGAAATAGAACAGTCCCTTTCCCAACTGGAATGAGCTTGGACATGTTCCCCATAGAAATCTGCATTCTGATGTCCTCCTCCTTATAGCTGGAGAAGTACTCTCTAACTCCTGTCATATGAAATGATGCCCCACTATCTATATATCAAACACCCTGTGAGGTTGAGCTAGCCATACAAGCTATGAGAGCGAACTCATCCTCCATTCTACTAGAGAGCTCATCTGCACTTGCTGAAGCTGCTGTCTGCTTCTTGCCTTTCTTCCTTTGCGGGCAATCGCTGACATAGTGGCCAAACTCGTGACAGCCATAGCACTTGACTTTAGATAGGTCCTTCTTCTTCTTCTCACCTTGTGGATTTGATCCTTTACTAGACCCCTTCTTTGCTTTCCCTTTTCCTGCAAGGGCAACGTTCTCCTGTTCCGCCTCACTTTGCTGACTCTTGCTACTGGTCCTACTGACAAGACTTAGTCTAAGCTCCTCCTGAGTGAAGTCACTCCAAAGTCGATCCCAACTTGGCAAGGTGTCTCGTCCATTAATAACTTGAACAAAGACATCCCACTGCTTAGTAAACCCATTTAGGGCTATCCGCACTAGCTCATCATCACCTAGATTATCTCCAACAGCAGCCAACTCATCCTTGACAAGTCTGAGTCTGGTGAGGTAACTTGTCATGTCCTCTCCCTTGTTCATCCGAGTAGTCCTCAACTTTTCTCTGAGAATCAGCTTCCGGTTAGTGGTAGCATTCTGGTACAGATTCAGAATGGCATCCCACATCTTCTTCGCTGTATCTAACTCTGCGACATGTGGAACAATATGATCCTTGACACCATCAAGAATCATCCTCCTCGCCTTGGCATCTTCCTTCTTATATGCTAAGAGCTGTGCTGGATCTGTAGGTACAGGTACAACACTGGTCACATATTCCTTGATCCCATTCTCTTCCAGCAACAAAGAAATTCTGGCTTTCCAGACACCAAAATTTGAGGCTCCATCCAATCTGTCCGATCTCTTAAACCTGTTGAGGCCATCTCAAAAGATAAAAGAAAACAAATAATAATAATTTCTGAAGAGGTAGAACTGGGTTTTATAAACCCTCTTTCCTGCGCTGAGCTTTGTCTGCCCTCAGATCAGCTCTGATACCATGTGAAAATTCTATTGCAGTTACTGATTATTAATCTCCTATCTAATACATAGATTATTTGACTCTGAAAATTAATTCTCAGCAAATATCGAAGAATAACACAACTGCAACTTCACCAATAAAACTCACAAGAATAGAGAAGAAAACATTCACAATAATGAACACAATATTTTTGGACAAATTGTCCGTGGAAAAACCCCGAAGGGAAAACCACTACTGCAGATGAGGAATTATATTAAACTTGGAAATTAAGGAAAACAAAACGCGCACTCTTGGGAGCTCAGGCAATATTCTTCTCGGAATTCTTCCTCAATTTCTCTGCTGAAATTCCACACTATCCCCAAGCGCTATCACTGCGCCCTTGCTAACACGCAAGACTATTTTCTCTCACTGAAATTTACTTGCTAACACTGCAAGTCTTTCTCAAGTATCTCTACTTGCTATCACTGCAAGTCTACTTGTTGTTGTGTTCTCCAATTGCCCATTGATCCCCTTTTATACTTTTCTCATTGGAAAACCAATGGCCATGATTTAATCTCAATCAATGGCTAAGATTAAATAGACTCTAAAAACCCTAACTAACTGGATTCTAGAAGTCTCTAGGAGAATCAATTTATTTAATTACATAATTATCTAGACAACTCAGCCCTTTTCTGGAGGTTTCTAGAAAATAATTAAAT
Source organism: Sequoia sempervirens (assembly GCA_007258455.2). Classification (NCBI taxonomy): domain Eukaryota; kingdom Viridiplantae; phylum Streptophyta; class Pinopsida; order Cupressales; family Cupressaceae; genus Sequoia; species Sequoia sempervirens. The sequence goes on along the minus strand of VDFB02379711.1, from coordinate 145,393,824 downwards.
AATTAAATGACACTTCTAGACAATGGAGACACCTGTCCAAGCTACATAAATTAACATTTTGACATCTAATTCTTCCTATCAAATTGGGTTAATGTGAAACTCTCAGAAATCTGCACTTGGTGAGTGTAAGGACAGATATCCCATCCTCAACCTCACAATTTCCACAGAATTGAATTCTAGCTAACTTAATACGCTTCCATGAGGAAAGTCGCTCATCCTACAAAATCAAAAAAAACAAAGCAGCTATAAAGAAGGTATTCGTGGAAGGAAGGGCGAAAAAAAAGTAGGAAGACATGGTACACTGCAAGCAGCGAGGAGAGTGATGTAAAATAGAGGAAAACATATAATAGATACCCACGATTTAAGGCTTAATAAAAACACATTTTTAAAGATCCTCCATAGGCCACAATTGATGGATTCGAGACTAGTAAAGAAGCAACAGTGGTGGCACATAGTAAAACCTCTAGGCGCAAGACGGTCATCACTCTGACAAGAAATTTTTTTTAGTGAATGATTCAACTGAAGCCTATCCATCTACCTTGCATGCAAAGTTCTAACAAAATTTCTAGTTCCCTAAAGAATGTGCTACTAATAATACTAACATGCACAACAAGGAAGCATTAGAATGAGAACATGGAAATTGGACAAAATAAAATATATCCAAGATGATTGCAGGGAAACTCTCAAAATTAATAACGTGCTCAGTACCACGTCCTACACTGTAAGCTTTGCTTGTGTTCTAAGTGCATGCAGGTACATTGGATTAGCAAATGGAACTGTGAACCCTCCTTAAAGCATTACAAATAAGGTTACTCATCATCCACCATAATAGCTCGATAGTTATTACATGTTCACCTAATGATTAATAGGATAGGTAGGATAGATCTTGGGAACCACTATCTACTAAGATTATAAAACAGAACTACCAAATCAATAAACAAACATAAAATAGAAAGGAAAGAAAAACTCATCTGCAGTATCTATGTCTCACCCAAATGAAATGATGCCCTCTCCCCAAGATTCTACCCTGGTTTCAAAAATGGAGAATCGCCTCTCCCCCAAAAATGTTCACATAGCCACAGGAGAATATTCCTTATCTGGAAAGCAGGAACCCCCGCCCCCCAAAGATTCATCCCTAGAAAGACAAAAAAAACTAGATCCTAGAATTTTGGTAAGTTTCTCATTTTGAATCTAGTTTCCAGATGTGCATGCGCTTTTATTTTATTTTTCTTTTTTTTATTCTTTATTTATTTATTTTCTTTCCATATTTTCTTGTTTTTAACACTTCAGCTCACAAGCCCATCTCCTTATCCATTTAAATCACCTTTTTAAAATTCAAAATCATATTGCTTTCCGTATTTTAATTAATTAAAATTGATGATAATAATTATTTATCTTTATTTATTATTTTAATCATTAAATCAATTAAGCATAGTTCCTTATTTTAAATAATTATTATCACCTATCTATAAACATATTTCTTTTTAATTATTACTTTAATACAATGATTAATAATAACATTTCACAAACATAGGTCATTTAATTAACATTTACTTCCCAATTAAATTACTCAAAGCTAGACAATACTGACTAAATCACATAATTTCGAAAAAAATATAGCCACGAAACCACAAGACAACTCAAATCAACCAAATCACCCCTACTTAAATATGACAAAGGACCAAATGTGGAAGGGTACTACACACATGCTTCATCTTTAATTAAAATATATTTATTTGTTTTGGTGGTTTTATAGCTATAATTTAGATTTTGTGTGTATTAGGATTCAACATAACCATTGTGTTGTTATTTTTTTGGGGCAAATGAATGAGATCAAATAGGGCAAGGCAAGCTAGATTAGGTTTGGCTGGTGGATGGGTAAATCACTATAATTCTAGACACTTATTTCTCTTATTTTTTTACTTTGCTGGTAGAGTGTTGTAAAGGTGTAATGTCCCTTGCTGAAAATTATATCAAATTTTGAATGAAATAATGACCCATTCATATTTTATGGTTTGCAACAAATAGTGAAATCGGGTATATAAAAAATTGCTCCAATAAGTGTCCAAACACTTAGAAACTTCATATAAATTTACAGTATATGGTGTTACAAACTTTTTTGTATTATAATAGCTTGCTAATGATTCTTTTTATAGTCTACAGATCTGCCATTATATATTATAAATAACCCCCAAAACTAGAGCTTTCATGCACAACAACCCTCACTAGATTTCACTAGAAAATCACCAGATTTTGGAATATGAAATATAACTAAAATATATGTGATATGGGACTGTTCGCTACAGAAAATTAAACCATATATATGCTGAAAACAATAGAAAAAGTCTTATTACAAACTATAAACCAAAAAAAATATGATTACTCAATCCACAAACCCAAAACTAACAAAAATTCATTATCATTCCACACTTAAATCTTCTAGCACACCATACAAAGTTTATAATCCACAAAATATATTTAAACACTCAAAAAATTATTAACCATTGTTGCTAACAACAACAATTAAACTAAATATAAAAACTCACACTATGCAATTGAAAGTTATGCTACTCCAACCAACGGTTTGACGAAATGAACTTCCAAACTAGAAACCCTTCAACATTGCTACAAGTTCTTGATAAAATTTATTTGAAGAATCTTAGAACCACTATCTTGAGCCTTTATACCCCTATTTTATCAGCCTTGGATACCTCTTCCCACCTTGGTTTATCAACCTCTATAAGAATCATAACTAGTGAAAGGAAAATCATAAGCATAGAATAAATGAATTTTTCCAAAATTTTTTTTTTAAGAACCACTCCTAGCCAACTTGGTCCCAAATCCCAATGGCCATGATGAAGATGCTTGCATGCCAAGAAAGAAACTTCCATTGTGAAGTGTGCATTGATTAATACACCAATTCGAGCTAATTTTCCAAAACCAATTGTTGACATGCGGGTATGTGCAGGATCATTCAAGGCCAAAAAATTGCAATATGTAAGTGATATGATGGCCCATGTGGCTGACAATTTTTTTTAACCCAAAATTGATGAAACAAAAAAGGGTTTTTAAAGAAGATTCTTAGCTTTCCACCAATATTAATTATGCTTTTCTTTGAATTTAATAAATAATGATTATTCATTTTCTATTTCAATTATGACTAAAGTCCAAATTTATAGGCAGATTGAAAAACATGTATAGCTTTCAAATGGTATCACATTTTTTGAATCTGAAACATGTGTCACATTCTATGCTTCAAGTACTATAGGATTAAAAAAAAAAAATTCATGAAGTTTTGACCAAGTTAAGGTGGATAGACATACAAGTTTTTATATCTTTTAAAAGTTGTAATAAAAAAATCATAATTAATTATTTACTTGGAAAAAAATTACAAAAAAATATGTATCACATCAAGACATGAGTCCTCTACTTTTATCTAAAATATTATAAAAAATAATTATCATTTTATTGTGGTTAGGGTGGTTAGACAAACACTTTATTTTTCCCTTGAAATTTAAGAACTACTACATTGAAATTTCAAATTTTCACCAAATAGATTATTATTTTGTAAATAAACCTAGTAGTTTAGAAACTACATTCAATTTTTCTAGAAATTCTATTCTTACATATTTTTGAAATAATATAGATAACTTATTCAAATTTTTTCTTGAAGATGCCTAACTCTGATTTTCTGAATTTTCATCGCCACTTAAGGGCATGTTTTTTCCATGATGATCCTGCACATACCCATGCACCAAAATAATGTGAAATTGAAAATAAATTTCCTTTTCCCAAAAAGCCATGCCCCAACTTGGTGGTATTATACTTTTAATACATATTTTCCCAAATGATATAAATGTGATTAGTATAATATAAATATTAAATATATATTTTTTCCAATGTCTATTGTGACCCTTCTTGACTTACTATTCTAGGATGGTGGAAGCTTACTATTTTTGGTAGAAGGGAAATGACGAGTAATCCCTTCCAAAAATTGCTTGCCCTCAAGCAATTGAACCCATAATGCTCCAAAATTATTATGCCAAAATGATCAAACATGCCAAAGTATATATTAAGCCCTGATCTTATGCTATGAAGAGTTGCATTCTTTTCCAAAGAATATGGTTCAAAAATGAGGACTTAGATTTATTTGTACTAATGCTATGAATGAAACAATAATATATAGATAATCTAAGCTCTTGGATGTATAATTAATTGATGCATTATTTCTGATACTCCAACTAGTCCACATGTTCCCACAAAGATTTAGTAAACTTTCCCAATGCACTAGTATGAGATAAGACAAACTTATAACTCCTAAAACTTCACCAAATGATACAAATCTATTATTTTCTACTTGTAGGATTGATATAAGATTTACTACACTCTCCATGTTATAGAAAATATGAAATTGTAAAATAGTTACTTCTCTTACTTGCACAATACTAAAATATATATTGCAAGAATATGTAACAAGAAGCCCATAATTTACCTCAACCTGAGAGATATTTCTTTCAACTTCAACGATTGATCTATAGCAACAAAGTATAGCAGACGAGTGGAAAATTGTAACTCCTCACCACACAAACCCCAAAGGACAATATAAAACTACCAATTATATCTCAATTTCTTTTGTGACACTAATGTGAGATAAAAGTTAACTTAAAATACTAGAAATGAAACCATGCATATATACACTAACTAAGTCCCTTGGGGTTACATGACTACATTACATTTGAAACATCTCTAATAACATCCAAACCCCATAACAAAGATAACTACTCATAAGAATACATTTTAACACCATCATATAAATGAATAAACAACATCTATTATGCTACTTAAATATCCTTCACACTGAAAATAAATATTTCCACATGTACAACACCATTTGAAATCATATATTATGAACCGATAACCACATAATAGCACCAAGTGTCTATATACATTACATAAACGATAAGCATCCATCATTGATCAAAATATAATGCCAAGGATTTCATTCATTACATTTATAATAAGAAGATACATCATTCAAGGATTACATCAATACAAAAGTGCTTCCCAACATCAACAAGAATAGTATAATGACATGGAATAATACAACTTATATGAGTGAATACATAGTATCAAGACTAGTTCCAACTCTAGAGTCATAGCTAAAGGTACAAATCTACACATAACAATCTTCAGATAGGGACACAATGGGGTGCATAGCACACTCCACCCAACCATGTGGACCCTAAGGCCCACCCCTTGTGCTAGGAGATGACAAGAAGGACCCACAACATAAAGTAGTCAAGTGAACAAGGCTAATAAGACTCCACAACAACAACAACAAACTCAAAAAATATTTGCTTCCAGAGGTACAAGAGCAACAAGAGAGGAACAACAAACATACAGGGTTTCTAAAGGGTGGAGTGTCATCACATAAGCTTGATATGGGTTACCCAATGTGGATCTTCATAGGTTACCAACCCCCTACCTAGTTAAACCCTGGAAACCTCAACTGATCCCCGACCTCTATTCTCAGTCTTGTGGGATCAACATACCTTTCAAGAGGAAAAGGCAATTGATCTTTTCCATTCCAGGCCTTCCCACTCATCTCAAGCCTAAGTGAGTAGTTGAGCCATGAGTGAGTTTAACTTATCTGGATTAATGTGAGATACTACCCAACCCCCTAATTAATTATTAAGTTATAACCAATTAAAGAAACTCTTAATGAGTTACCCGTACATTACTTTGTGCACCGACCCCCATTGAAAGTCACTCCTCCTTACTAGCAACAAGAAACTCATAGTCACCAACTGGGTAAGCCAAGTTTCCCAAACTAGCAAATCCATATAAATATGCACAGAGAACAAGGCATGCACCACCTCACACAAGGTCTCCATTATAAAATAATTTCCACGGTGCAAGGCTCAAATCCACGTAAACACAATCCAAGTATAAAGATCAACCATTATCAAAATGAAAAAATCAAGGAACCACCCACATTCAGGTGAAACAATATAAAACTCATGTAACACTCCAAGCTTGATATGGGTTACCCAATGCAGATCTTCCTAGGTTGTCACCCCCTATATTGAGTTACCTAGGCAACCTTACCAGATCATCGACCCCCATACTAGCTCTTGTAAGTAAAAAAGAACCATACTCCCCTCTAACCTTTGAAGTCTAACAAGCCACTATCACAAAGGTTTCCCCATTGAAGAGATCGCAATAACATGATCTTGAAATTGAAACCAACCACAATAATCTATTGTCAAAACAACCAACTGGGCATCCAAGGGAGACCTCAATTTACTTCTCACACAATACCCAACTGCAAATTACTCAAAAAACTAAAAATTTGACTACTAAATAACTTTAACAAAATCAATGACCACAACAACAATAGTGACATCATCCAATTCACAACTCAATTCAAAAATCAATCTCGATAACCAAAATCAATTTAAATTCAAAAATTGTACGCATAATTCCCATAAGGAGTAACAACCAAAATGACACTCCAAAACATTTGCATCTCAAATTAAGTACAAAATTTAATACAAACAATCACACAACATTACGTCTATGAAAAACACTATTACGACATCTAGTGATACTTGTTAACTTCACTACTAATTCATTTGATAAACCATGTACGTTTTATAGAATACAAAGATATCAACATTTCAATAGTCTTGTCATTGCAATTTATATTTCCCTCTAGTCACATAATTAATAAAAATTTGCAAACTTAAATATAACCCTATTTACTTTATTAATGTAACTCCTCACCATGCAACCCCAAAGGAAAACTAATACAACGAACATTTATGGCACACTTTCTTTTTATATAACTAACATGCAACATGATATTAACATTCAACACTTGCAATGAGACTATACATGTACAACATATAACAAATTCCTTGGGGTTACATGATTGCATTAATTTTCATATCAACATCATTACAACACATGAAAGATAAATAACATGAACATAGTCATTACATTAATAACATGAGGATGCATTGCTCAAGGTTTACATCAATACAATGTTGCTTTCCAACATGAATGGAAAGAGTACAATTACATGAAATAATACATCTAAAATTATGCATGAATAAAAAGTTGCAAGGCTGGATCCAACTCTGGTACAACTTAGGAGTCACTGCAAAGGTACAATTCTGCACTTCTCAATCGATGGCTAGGGACCCAATGGGGTGCATAGCACATTCCACCCTATCACGTGGACCCAAAGGGCCACCCCCCCATGCTAGGAGAAGACAAGAAGGACCTCAATGATTACCATCAATGAAACAATGATTACAAGGCTCAACAACAAGAACAACGTTAACACCAGTAAACAACCAACACAAGAACATCCGATACAAGAAACAAGACAACACGATAAGAGCATCAACAAACACACAACAACATTTGCTTCCAAAAGCTCAAGAACAACAAGAGGGAAACAACAATATCCAAGGTTGTTAAAGGGTGGAATTTCATCGTATAGGTAGCCATGGGTTACCCTAGTGTAACCTTCCTAGGCTGGCAGCCCCATCCTGGGTCATCCTGGTAACCTCTACCTATGACTGGACCCCCATGTTCGCTATGTGGGATCAACATATCTTACAAAATTACTATGCAAAGTAAAGGAAACTGACCTCGCCATTCAAGGCCTTCCCACTCATCCCAAGCATAAACGAGCACTTGGGCCCATGGGTGAGGCTACATTATCTAAATTACTATGTGGATACTACCCATACCCTCTAATTAATTAATTAAGTTATTACTTGATTAAACTCACAAATGTTACCCTAGACTAGCCACTTTAGGTGTCAGACCCCCATTGTGGGCCACTCCCCTAAATAACAACAGTATCTTCAAAACACAAAAGGAAAGCCAACTTGCACAAGAAACCAAATCCAACAAAATAACTACACCAAGTGAGGCATGAACCATCTCACACTAGAACTTCAGAGTAACAAAAATCACATTCAAGTGCAAGGCTTAAACCCACATAAACACAATGGTCAACCATGATCAAATAACAAAATCATGGAACCACCCACTTTCTAGTAAATCAACACAAAATTCAAATAAATACTTCAAGCTTGTTATGGGTTGTCCAAGGTGGATCCTCTCACGTTGTTGGCCCCCATACCAAATCTTGCAAGTAAAAACCATAACCCTCTAACCTCTAGAAGACTCAATCACTAACACATAAGTTTCCTCAATCGAAACGACAACATCAACAAGATCTCAAAAGACTATAGTCAAACCACAATTAACGCTCGTCAGCAAGTATAAAAATAGTGAGTGGAAACAACCCAATGAAATCTTTAGACTCATCCAAAGCTAACATAATCAATTTCAATACAAAATCAACTGATTCACAACCTCAATTCGAAAATCAACCATGATACCAATCACAAGTATTCCCAAGAATTGACACTATAACTATTAGATAATTTACAAAAGAAACCAACATTCATTTACTAAAGATATTTTCCTAACCATTTCTTTGAACAATACGACCAAGTCAAATTAACCATTACCAATAATTAAAGATGTAATCCGCACCCAACTAGTAATTGACCATAACCACATATATTCTAAATATCTTTCCATATATAAACATAATAGTAATGTATACATATATTTATATATATACATATATAAATATATGTATCTATTATAAACAAACTACATAATACACATTCATTAAAAGACAAAAATACAAAGATATATATAACCACACACACAAATATATATATATATATATATATATATATATATAAAACTAAATGCAACTTGTTAAATTATCAACAAGTTCTATATAACTTGAATTACCTACAAAGGCTAACCAACCGAATTCCTAATACAACCTATTACCATCGAAATAACACACAATATCCAAAATAAATTACAACATCAAACATATCATAAATACATAAAAATGCTTGGAAAACAAATGTAAAACAGAAAACAATTTCGATTACCAAGATAGGCAAATCGAATTAATCCAAAGTTTCCAACATAATGTGGACTGAGATACTTTAATGTTGGTTTCTTTCTCAAAACATAAAGAGCATTCCAAATCTTATTTTCTAATTTCCCACCATATTCTCATTTCTTAAACTTCCAATATAATAGAGATTGAAATAGAATCCATCCTATTAAGAAAGATTAATGAGAAATCATTTTGTTTTTTCCTTCATTAATGTATGTTTGGAACAAAGCTTACGATGGATTCATATTTGGCTTAATCTTACAAGATTATCATATATTTATAATAAAATCTATAACCCATCACTAAAATTTCAGAGTCTACTCAAATACATAATTTGCATCTTGCGCTCTCTACCTCTGCTAATAGAATCTTAAGAAATATTTGTTGAAGGTTAAGCAATGATCATTGCATCTTAATTTCATACAAGTAAAGAAACATTCATATTTGTTCTCGGGCATAATCTCATAGCACTAATATTTACGAAAAACGAGAGCACTCAACCTACCTCTTTAGAGCTAATAAGGATCTCATGCCATGCAATGGATGCAGGAGAAATAAAATTCTTAGTTGGACTAAATGCATTACTAAAGGTTCCTTTCCCTCGCAATCCAATGGATATGCCTAGTAAAACGTTTCAGCTAAGGTTTAAAAGATAGAAGGTGTAACGTTTTTCTCACAAAAGAAAGTCAACCTTGAATATAATGCCCACTATAATATGCATGCAGATTAAGATAACTCAAAACTTAAGCACGAGGACTGATGATATGAAATGATGCACAGTCTGATAAGAAGTCGTAAAGGGAATTAAATGGAAATGGACGTTGTCTCCTGTGTACAACTCTTTAGAGTGCATAGCACTCGGTCTTTATATTGCTACACAGATCAAATTAAACATGCATTTTGCATTGAAGTATTGATTGAGTTCTTTAAATATGGAGGAATGTATTGAGACAGCTTGACAAGGGAAACAATTATCTTTGAATGATTCACATAGTGCCTCCAAAGTAAAATGAGGTCTTGTGGAAGAAAGAGTTAGCAAGTAAGCCACAGAACTAGATTGATAAAGTGAAAAGTCCTTAGAAACTTTCAAGCAAATGCAAATAGCTAAGTCATCGCCACTGTGAATAACTCGACTGACTGCCTCAAAAAGAAATTATCGTATGGGGGAAAAAGGGATAGCAGAACGCGCACCTAAGATTAGCTAAGGAGACTTAAGAAACTTTCTACCAATGTACTCGGCTGGAAAAAGAAGGCTAAAAGACCTCTCAAGTATTGCATTTCGGCTGGGAGAAACAAAATTGATGTTCACCAAATTAATTACGCATAGAATGAACCCCATCATAAAGAATTCCCATCGATTAACAACTACAATGAATATCTAAAATTCTACGTAGAAGATGAATCATACATTAAACATATGAGGAAAATTTGCATGTTTAAGTATCAAGTATAAACAAAGCAAAAGATAGTATCGCCCTCCCAGATACGCATGCAGAGGTGACCAATTCAACAACGAAGAAAGGGGAGTTTGACCATGGAATGTAGATCTTAAAATATATACCTCAAATGAAGATATTTGAAATTATCTTTATTCTGCGCACCCCTATATATATAGTAGTAGATCTAAATGAAGATATTTGAAAATTAAAGATTGCAGATCAAAATTATGAGGATGGAAGCGGAACAAGAATAAAATTCACTATCACATTGCTTCGATTGAAAATTCACATATCTAAGATATGTCTTGTGGTATTCTCTTTCGTATACTGAAACCTAAGTCTCAGAATTATACAAACTGTGTAGAAGTTCCAGACCAAATGCCTATATGGAAAAAGTGGCGATATTTGCATTTATATATATATAATCTTGGATCAAAAGGGCGAATCTTGGTAGCACCAGATATTCAAGTATGTGCAAGACCTAAAACAATGAAATCAAGTAAATGTTCATAACATGCAGGTCAAAAAGAGAAAGACTTTACTTGGAGTGTTAAGCAGATAAAGAGCCATCGAATAGCGCCACAAACCATAGAGATGGATTCAAAATTTGCTACTTTGAATGCTATGCACAGATAAAGCGGGTCTCATTATTTGGTGAAGGGCATACACAAGAAGACGAATTCTAGCCAACAGGGGATAAATAATATGGAGGTCTCAAGAACGCTGCTTCTATCATTCAAAGGGAGGATTAAGATTGTGCAGGCCTTATACCAATATAACAATCAGAAAAGAGTGGGTAGTTATTAAAATAACAGAGACAAATTAACAGTAGATCTGGTTAAGGAAAGATTGAATGAATAGCTTTGAAAGGATAGGTGTGCTCGAAATTTTGAAAATCCGTTCACTCCTTTCTCCCCGACACCGGTTGTATTGAAGTAAATGAATATGGATATGTCTATGCAGCTCTATGTTCGTGACGGTTTTACCAAATCCTTTAGTGTTTCGATGCCTTGTGGAGAGCTATGTTTGCACAGATCGACGCCCAGACACAAGCAAACGGCGCAGAACAAGTAACTGGAATTTGCAATTCTACCCATCCCCTGCGAGACGCAAGACCAGATAGCTGAATTTTCCCCAGTAACCCTTCCAAAGCCCCCCCATGCAGCGGTTACCAGGATGCCTAAAAACGTGCCCAAAGCCAAGGTAAACAATTAAAGATATTTCTTCCAAGCAAGAAATCCCTTTCCAAATTAAACATTCATGCATGTAAATGTGTTTAATTACGTCTCATTTAATAACTAAATTGTTTTGAATAATTTGTTTATTCTCTATTTTCAATAACTAAATTCATTACGATACTTATAATTTTATATTTATCATTGAACAAGTCAAATACCAAACTATCCCCTACCACGGAACACAGTCGAAAGAAATCATGGAGGGGCATTACATCCTCCCCCCCAAGGATCCGACTTACTCTTGGACGTCACAAGGTTAATATAAAACTTATGTAAATTCAAACAATATCATATAATCAAACAAACCAAATATCAAATAGTTACTAAATGAAAGCAAAACTGGAGTATAACGACAGCAACATCCGCTCATCAATAACATCATAACATAATCAAATAATGAGAGACACCCAACGATACAACTTTGAAACATGAAAACCATACCGTAGGGTTGCAAGGTGGGGGGTATCCTCATTGTGGATGATGGCAAGGTTGGAGACCCTTCTTGTCAACTCCGTGTTTCCACATCATACCCATTGGGTTTATGAGGCTTGCCCAGTCCTGACAGTGCAGGTGGAGTCGAGGCTTGGTACTTGTGTTCCTAAATATAAGAAAATGTTGTGTATAACATATATATCAAATCAACCTAGTGTAGAGGGAATCGGTGTGTTGTATGCCTCTCACGAATGAGTGATACGTCATCATCATTCTAACCCACTACAATCAATGAGACACCATAAAAAATCATCAATAATAGTTACTGATCAGATAGTATTTAATTTACATGTTAAACATAACCAATTAATTACCCTCATCATCGAGATTCAAAGCCAACCACCTGAAAACCACAACTAGGGTGCAAACATAACATGTTAGTACTAGTTATTCAAGCTATTTCATTACCAAGGCACACATTTCTAGTTAAACATCATCATTTACTCATCAGGTATTCCACTCTATTCATTACTCAATGCAAAATCTCACAACATATGTCACACAAGGTCATAATCTTATGCGCTTTCAAGACATAAAACACAATTTCACACATCAAAAGCACAAAATTCTCAGGTTTAAACACTCACTCACTGCATACACACCACAAGATGACACAAGGGTTCCAAAATGCATTTCCGGTAGGAAGAATATCAGTGCATTGCGCACTACACCGAGGGTCCTATCCTTTCCACCGGTTCTATGAACCTTTGGACTATCATCACCTAGAGACAAATTGGGTTACTAAGCGCAGATGACCTAAAGGAAATGACACAACCTCAAAAGTATGAGCATCTAGGTCAACATAATGGGCTCATAGTGCCCAGTTTATGAACCTAGGCTCTGATACCATGTGTAACTCCCCACCACACAACGCCAAAGGTAACTAATACAACTAACATTTATGGCACAATTTTTTTTTATATAACTAACATGCAACATGATATTAACATTCAACAGCTAAAATGAAACTATACATGTACAACATATAACAAATGCTTTGGGTTTACATGACTGCATTACAACACATGAAACATAAATAACATGAACATAGTCATTACATTAATAACATGAGGATACATTGCTCAAGGTTTACATCAATACAGTGCTGCTTTCCAACATGTATGGAAAGAGTACAATAACATGGAATAATACATCAAAAATGTATGAGTACAAAGCTGCAAGGTTGGATCGAACTTTGGTACAACTTAGGAGTCATTGCAAAGGTATAATTGTGCACTTCTCAAATGACGGTTGGGGACTCAATGGGGTGCATAGCACGTTCCACCCGACCACATGGACTTAAAGGCCCACCCCCACATGCTAGGAGAAAACAAGAAGGACCTCAATGATTACCATCAATGAAACAAGGATTACAAGACTCAACATTAAGAACAACGTTAACACAGTAAGAAACCAACCCAAGAACATCCTATACAAAAAATAAGACAACACGAGAAGAGCATCAACACATGAAAACATATGCTTCCAAAAGCTCAAGAACAACAAGAGTGAAACAACAATATACAAGGTTGTTAAAGGGTAGAGTGTCATCACATAGGTAGCCACGAGTTACCCTAGCATAACCTTCCTAGGCTGTCGGTCCCATCGTGGGTCATCCTGGTAACCTCTACTGGTCGTCGGAACCCCATGCTCGCTATGTGGGATCAACATACCTTACAAAATTAGTATGCAGAGGCAAGGCAGTTGACCTCATCATTCTAGGCCTTCCCACTTATCCCAAGCCTAAATGAGCACTTGGGCCCATGAGTGAGGATACATTATTTGAATTACTATGTGGATACTACCCAAACCCCCTAATTAATTAATTAATTTATCACTTGATTAAACTCACAAGGGTTACCCTTGACTAGCCACTTTGGGCATCAGACCCCCATTGTGAGCCACTCCCTCAACTAACAACAATATCTCCAAAACACAAAAGGTAAGCCAACTTGCACAAGAAACCAAATCCAACAAAATAACTGCACCACTTTGAGTGAGGCATGCGCCATCTCACACTAGAACTTTAGAGTAATGGAAATCACATTCAAGTGCAAGGCTCAAACCCACATAAACACAATGGTCAATCATCATCAAATAACAAAATCATGGAACCAACCACTTTCTGGTAAAACAACACAAAATTCAAATAAATACTTCAAACTTGTTATGGGTTGTCCAAGGCGGATCCTCCCAGGTCGTTGTCCGCCATACCAAATCTTGCAAGTAAAAACCATACCCCTCTAACCTCTAGAAGACTCAATCACTAACACAAAAGTTTCCTCCATCAAAACGACAGCATCAACAAGATCTCAAAAGACTATAGTCAAACCACAATTAATGCTCGTTAGCAACTATAAAGATAGTGAGTGGCAACAACCCAATAAAATCTTCAAACTCATCCAAATCTAACATAATCAATTTCGATACAAAATCAACCGATTCACAAGCTTGATTCGAAAATCATCCCACTCAAACAATCAAATCAACCATGATACCAATCACAAGTATTCCCAAGAATTGATACCATAACTATTAGATAATTTACAAAAGAAACCAACATTCATTTGCTAGAGATATTTGCCTAACCATTTCTTTCAACAATACGACCAAGTCAAATTAACCATTACCAATAATTAAAGAATTAATCTGCACCCAACTTGTAATTGACCATAATCACATATATTCTAAATAACTTTCCATATATAAACACAATAGCGATGTATAAATATATTTATATCAATACATATATAAATATATGTATCTATTATAAACATACTACATAATACACATTCATTAAAAGACAAACATACAAAGATATATATAACTACACATATATAACTGAATGCAACTTGTTAAATAATCAATGAGTTCTATATAACTTGAATTACATACAAAGGCTAACCAACCGAATTCCTAATTCAACCTATTACCATCAAAATTAGGCACAATATCCAAAATAAATTACGACATCATACATATCATAAATACATAAAAATGCTTGGAAATCAAATGTAAAATAAAAAACAATTTCGATTACCAAGATAGGAAAATCGAATTAATCTGAATTTTCCAACATAATGTGGACTAAGATACTTTAATGTTGGTTGATTTCTCAAAACATAAAGAGCATTCCAAATCTTATTTTCTAATTTCCCACCATATTCTCATTTCTTAAACTTCTAATATAATAGAGATTGAAACAGAATCCATCCTATTAAGAAAGATTAATGAGAAATCGTTCTATTTTTTCCTTCATTAGTGTATGTTTGGCACAAAGCTTACGATGGATTCCTATTTGTCTTAATCTTACAAGGTTATCATATATTTATAATAAAATCGTTAACCCATCACTAAAATTTCGGAGTCTACTCAAATACATAATTTGTATCTTGTGTTCTCTACCTCTGATAATAGAATCTTAAGAAATATTTGTTGAAGGTTAAGCAATGATCTGTGCATCTTAAGATCATACAAGTAAAGAAACATTCATATTTATTGTCGGGCATAATCTCATAGCTCTAATATTTATGAAAAAATGACAGCACTCAACCTACCTCTTTTAAACTAATAGGGATCTCGTGCCATACAATGGATGCAGGAGAAATAAACTTCTTAGTTGGACTAAATGCATTACTAAAGGTTCCTTTCCCTCGCAATCAAATGGATATTCCTAGTAAATCGTTTCAGCTAAGGTTTAAAAGATAGAAGGTGTCACATTTTTCTCGCAAAAAAAAGTCGACCTTGAATATAATGCCCAATATGATATGCATGCAGATTAAGATAACTCAAAACTTAAGCACGAGGACTGATGATATGAAATGATGCAGAGTCTGATAAGAAGTTGTAAAGGGAAGAAGGAAAAGGACGTTATCTCCTGAGTACAAATCTTTAGAGTGAATAGCACTCGGTCTTTATATTGCTACACAGATCAAATTAAATATGCATTTTGCATTGAAGTATTGATTGAGTTCTTTAAATATGGAGGAATGTATTGAGACAGCTTGACAAGGGAAACAATTATCTTTGAATGATTCACATAGTGCCTCCAAAGTAAAATAAGGTCTTGTGGAAGAAAAAGTTTGCAAGTAAGCCACAGAACTAGATTGATAAAATGAAAAGTCCTTAGAAACTTTCAAGCAAATGCAAATAGCTAAGTCATCGCCACTGTGAATAACTCGACTGACTGCCTCAAAAAGAAATTATCGTATGGGGGAAAAAGGGATAGCAGAACGCGCACCTAAGATTAGCTAAGGAGACTTAAGAAACTTTCTACCAATGTACTCGGCTGGAAAAAGAAGGCTAAAAGACCTCTCAAGTATTGCATTTCGTCTGGGAGAAACAAAATTGATGTTCACTAAATTAATGACCCATCGAATGAACCCCATCATAAAGATTTCCCATCGATTAACAACTACAATGAATATCTAAAATTCTACGTAGAAGATGAATCATACATTAAACATATGAGGAAAATTTGCATGTTTAAGTATCAAGTATAAACAAAGCAAAAGATAGTATCGCCCTCCCAGATACGCATGCAGGGTTGACTAATTCATCAACGAAGAAAGGGGCGTTCGACCATGGAATGTAGATCTTAAAATATATACCTCAAATGAAGATATTTGAAATTATCTTTATTCTGCGCACCCCTATATATATAGTAGTAGATCTAAATGAAAATATTTGAAAATTAAAGATTGCAGATCAAAATTATGAGGATGGAAGCGCAACAAGAATAAAATTCACTATCACATTGCTTCGATTGAAAATTCACATATCTAAGGTATGTCTTGTGGTATTCTCTTTCGTATACTGAAACCTAAGTCTCTGAATTATAGAAACTATGTAGAACTTCCAGACCAAATGCCTATATGGAAAAAGTGGTGATATTTGCATTTATATGTATATAATCTTGGATCAAAAGGGTGAATCTTGGTAGCACTAGATATTCGGGTATGGGCAAGACCTAAAACAATTAAATCAACTAAACGTTCATAACATGCAGGTTGAAAAGAGCAAGATTTCACATGGACTGTTAAGCAGATAAAGAGCCATCGAATAGCGCCACAAACCATAGAGATGGATTCAAAATATGCTACATCGAATCCTACGAACAGATAAAGCGGGTCTCATTATTTGGTGAAGGGCATACACAACAAGACGAATTCTAGCCAACAGGGGATAAAATAATATGGATGTCTCGAGAACGTTGCTTATATCATTCAAAGGGAGGATTAAAATTGTGCAGGCCTTATACCAATAGAACATGCAAAAAAGAGTGGGTAGTTATTAAAATAACAGAGACAAATTAACAGTAGATCTGGTTAAGGAAAGATTGAATGAATACCTTTGAAAGGATAGGTGTGCTCGAAATTTTGAAAATCCTTTCACTCCTTTCTCGCCGACACTGGTTGTATTGAAATAAATGAATATGGAAATGTCTATCCAGCTCCATGTTCATGACGGTTTTACCAAATCCTTCAGTGATTCGATGCCTTGTGGAGAGCTACGTTTGTAGAGATCGACGCCCAGATACAAGCAAACAGAGCAGAACAAGTAATAGGAATTTGCAATTCTACCCATCCTCTGCGAGACGTAAGACCAGATAGCTGAATTTTCCCCGGTAACCCTTCCAAATCCCCCCCATGCAGTGGTTACCAGCATGCCTAAAAACGTGCCCAAAGCCAAGGTAAACAATTAAAGATATTCCTTCCATGCAAGAAATTCGTTTCCAACTTAAACACTAATGCATTAAATGCATTTAATTACATCTCATTTAATAACTCAATTGTTTTGAATAATTGGTTTATTCTCTATTATCAATAACTAAATTCATTACGATATTTATAATTTTATATTTATCATTGAACAAGTCAAATACTAAACTATCCCCAACCACGGAACATGGTCCAAAGAAATCATGGAGGGGCGTTACAATTAACTTCAAAATATTGAAAACAATCACCTAAATATAGTTTAATCAATTTCTTTTCCTTACTAATTTAGTTCTCCAAATTATTCATCTACAAGTCTTTAATATGGAAATCAAAACATCCTTATTACCAACATCATTTAAATACGTCTACAACATACATATTACAACTTAAAATATATTAAAATATTTTCTTAAAATAGTACTTTATTAAATATAATATTTAATTATTTTTAATTGAAATATAATTCCTTACATAATTAATTATTTTTATTTAAAAATAATTGCCTAAACACTAACTACTATACGAGAAGAAGATATATTTTCTTTTTTAATAAAGGAGACTATCCTTCCATGTATAAAATTAATCTATAAAGGCTGACCAAAAAAAGAAGGGAATAATTTTAAGAAAAAATTATCTTAAAGGGAAAAAGTAACTAGCCCCCACTTTTCTTGTTTAAATTATCATGGCTTATTTTTTTAAGAAGATTCGATTTCCCAAGCATTACAATGAGGCTATAACATCAAATAAAATACACCATGGATCGAATATCATCAAGCACGAAATTTAGAAGACTCACGTATCACAGAAGTAGAGCATCATGTTGGGCATGTACACAGAGCTACTTGGTCGTTTGTGTATTTATTTGTTTATTTCTAGAATAGGACCGATGCTACTCATAGCAAAGTGGATGCTTCATGCATAGGCTGATATGTATTAAGCTGAAGAAACTTTTAAGTAAAAGAAGTTGGAAGGTGTAAGCGAAATACCCTAACTGTTTCCATCATTCTCTTGGTTGCGCTAAACAGAGGTCCCTTGTATCAGGTAAAACAAATACTGTATTTCCCAAATCACAAGAACATAGACTATGTGAAGAGCTTGGAAATGAGGTATCGACCTCTGACAAAAACTTAGTGCAAGGTATCTTAATAAGGAAGATGTAATCATATTGCCTAGAATCATGCATACCATAGGTATGAGAACCAAAAGATTGATTGCCTCAAAGCTAAGCAATACAACGTCATTAGGTTGGGATTTATCTTACGTTATCTAATGTTCTTGATGAAGTAGGAAATCAATTATTATGAAATCTGAACTTGATGAGACTTCGGAAAAGAAGATAAGGAAGTAGAAAACTAAAGAAATGATAACAAAATAATCTCCATAGTGAAGAATCAAGTTGTCGATTATGGCATAGTGTTTTGGAGCTTTCTCCATTCTAGATAAGAACATTACTAGGTTTGATTGAAATATAATTACTATTTCAATTCAAGGCCTACATAAACTTTCAAATGGATGTATGAATGGTCATGACAGTCATGTATGCAAGATCAGAAAGCATAAGGGAGACGCATATAGAATGATCGAATTCCACAAAGTGTTGGAATGCAGAGGAGGAAAGACAAATTGAAGAACAAACACATAACCAGTTTTAAGCAAAATATTAACACAGAATTTATATTAGATGCCTGTTGAAAATACAGAGCTGCCAGTGCTCTTACAGTTATGCCATCATTCATTCATCCATCGATGCCGAAAACAGAGTATCTGCACTCCCATCTTTTTACAAAAGCAGAGCTTCTTTTCAAGAGACAGAAGAAGCTTCTGGAGTACATCACAAAATAGAAAAGTCTAGAAACATAGAAGAAGAATGCAGAAGAAGGAGGTAAACGAAATAAATGTGGTTGGTAGAGAGTTGCAACGATGTGGCAGGGAAGATTATTGCAGTCTACCTAGAGCACCACGTCAGCCAACACTCCCCCTTAATCTTCACTGCCATGTATGTTTGTAATTCCAATTCTTTTGCTCTTCATTTGCCATTGACTGTTGTCTTCTATAACTTGTGGTTACAACCAATTCTTAAGAATTACTACCTTTCCTTGCTCAATAACTTTACGATCTTTAGATCTTTTCTTCAATCATGATGCCTTTCTTTTTAAAACATCCTTGAGCATTACTTTAATTGATTCTTCAACAACTGCTGCTCTACCAAGCTTTGATTTTAGTGGCCTCTTACATGGCTTACACCATTTTGCTGCATTCCTTTCTTGTAAACATTGAAACTTCAAACCATAAATATTTTTTAACAATAATGCCATTCTTTTGGCTACATCCAGCTACTGCGGTAGTTTCTCAAACTCATGTTTTCAATTCTTCAGAACATTAAACTGAAACTTTTTTCATCTTCACAATTTGCAAATGTCTTGGTTGACAACAATTTCTTTTCACTCAAAACAATTTTCATCCCTTTTGAACATTCATACCTTTCATAATTTTTATTTATCTTCACATATGAACATTTGTACAATCTTTTGAACAAACCTGTAAGCTTTTCCCAACTAGAACCAAAACACCATCCACAATTCATTTTTATACAATCTGTCATAGATTCATTATTCCATTCTTTGTTCCAACACATCTTTTCATAATGATTTCTTAAACCACAAATTTTACATGGATGCAAATCCCAACACATCTCTTTAGTGTGACCTTCTCTATAACAATGAGAACATTGAATTTCTTTCTTTCTTTGCACTGATTTGTTTAAACATATATTATGTTGAACATTATTTTCATTTTCTTCACATTTGCCATATCCAAAGCCTTCATATTTTGGCCTCAGAATTGGTTGAATGGGCTCTCTCATTCCTTGCCCATATTTTCCTAGACCTTTTCCTTTAAAACCCATTTTCTTCATATTTTTTAGACCAATATTTTCATCAAAACAACCAACAACATTTTCAGATTCATTAATATATTCATCTTGACACTTTTTATCTGGAATATCTTTAGCAAAATTAATCAATTGATCAAAGGAATAACATAAATCATCTTTTCTCTTGCATTATTCATCAATTTTTGCAAAATTACACATACCCAATGACTGATCAGAAAAACACAAATTTTCACTGCCACATGATACATCAAGAGAGCCCATTCAACCAGTTATGAGGCAAAAATATGAAGGCCTTGGATATGGAAAACGTGAAGAAAATGAAAATAATGTTCAACATAATATATGTTTAAACAAATCAGTGCAAAGAAAGAAAGAAATTCAATGTTCTCATTGTAATAGAGAGGGTCACACTAAATAGATGTGTTGGGATTTGCATCCATGTAAAATTTTTGGTTTAAGAAATCATTTTGAAAAGATGTGTTGGAACAAATAATGGAATAATGAATCTATGACAGAATGTATAAAAATGAATTGTGGATGGTGTTATGGTTCTAGTTGGGAAAAGCTTACAGGTTTGTTCAAAAGATTGTACAAATGTTCATATGTGAAGATCAATAAAAATTATGAAACGTATGAATGTTCAAAAGGGATGAATAATGTTTTGAGTGAAAAGAAATTGTTGTCAACCAAGACACTTGCAAATTGTGAAGATGAAAAAAGTTTCAGTTTAATGTTCTGAAGAATTGAAAACATGAGTTTGAGAAACTACCGCAGTAGCTGGATGCAGCCAAAAGAATGGCATTATTGTTAAAAAATATTTATGGTTTGAAGTTTCAATGTTTACAAGAAAGGAATGTAGCAAAATGGTGTAAGTCATGTAAGATGTAACACCCCTCCATTTTGGATGTTTGGATTGACAATATTTTCTTTGTAATGCTTTGTTATGTTTATGATGTGCCTTTGGAACTTGGTGACTTTTGACCGCTATCTGATTAACGATGCGTATGCTATATTATATTTTGATGTGATGTTATTTTACTCTAATGTTATCTTCATGGTATTTTTTGGATTAACTTCAAAAATATTTGATTTAACGATGTTTTATGCTGTTGATCATGTTATTGATGTTAGATGCGTCAGTTAGTGATATTGTATTGGTGAAGGGGACGAGATTGTATCACTCGCTTGCAAGTGCCCTATGATTTTGAGATTTCCTCTTCACGGTGTGTTTGATCATATTATGCGTATATGCATGTTCGATGTACTTATGTTGCAGGTTGACAAGTACATGACATCGACTCCACCTGGTTCACAGGTTTGAGCATGTCCATTGACCAACAAAAAATGATTGGGAGATAGTAACTAGGTTTTCCATGCCAAGTTGTCGCCCTAGTCATAGTGTGTCATCGGGTTGTCAGGTTAGTTGGCTTAATTTGGTCTATTTCACCTTGTGTATTTATTTAATTTCATATTATAAAGGTTATTTAATGTTAGGTGTAATTTAATTGATGTTATAATGTATTTTTTTTTTTTAACAAGGGGAATTGGGTGCAGCACGACCCCCCATATAACCCCCCACCGCCGGTAAACTTTTTACCGTGACCGGCAGTGCTGGCAGGACACACCAACCGGTACCACGGGAGCGCCGGAGAGTCGAACCCATGGTGGGTGCCCTGCTACAGGGAACACCTTAACCAACTGAGCTGGGACCGGCGCCCCGATGTTATAATGTATTTAGTGCAATGTTGAAACATTATTTATTTTATTGATTGATTTGATTTAATTAATAAAATTAGATTGGGTTTATTTATTAATTAGATTAATGGTGGTATATTAATTAAAATAGTTGTTTGACATTATTGTATATTAAGATTTAATTTAAATAAAAATAGAAATCATGGTTGAATAGTTAGAGTTAAATTAAAATAAATAAATAAATAGAGGATGATGTGTTTTAATTTCACTTTTGAAAATGGTTGATAAAGTAAATTCTTTGCAAATTTGTATTCTTTTGTTTTAATGAAATTTTGAAAAATACATGAAGTTTGAATTAGTAATTAGAAATTTGTTTTAAATTTGAAATGGGAATATCTTCCTAAGTTTTTTAAAATATATTTGGTGAGTGGGATTTTTAGGGTTTGGCTAATTTTGGGGGAAACTCTATTTTAGCATTTTATTTTCATTTTGGTGGGGATTGTTTTTTCTTTGGGAATTTTTGGTGGAGAGTTGTTGGTGGCTTTGCTTGGATTTGTGAAGGAGTGCTTGGATTCTCCATTGTTGAAAGCTTCAAACTTGGGGAGAAAACACAAGGTTCCTTTCCTTTCTTTCTTCTAATTTCTTGCTTCATTTTGAAAATGTAGTTTTTAGATTCAATAGAAATCCATGGAAATACATTCAAACTTGCAAACTTGTGAAAGATTTTGAAATGGAAACCAAAAAAAGAACTTACACCATGAAATAGGAAGGAAATCAAATAAATCTCTATTTCAAAACTAGATTTTTAAACCCTCTTGTTGTTTTAGAAAATGTATTTCTGTTCTTGCAATGTCTTTGGATTATTTGCACAATCTCACTAAAAAATGGAGAATCTGGGTATGTATATTCGCAAATATACCCATGCATTTAAACACATGGAAATACTTGCAAATATACATACAGTATATTTGATTTCATTTGGAAAAATCTTAGGGTTTAAAATTTTCACACCTGTGATCGCTGTAATTTTTGAGGCGTTTTTATTTTTTTTAAGTAATAATAAAAAAAAGTGTTTTTTCAGGGGGCAGGGCCGAAGCTCTACACCCCCACAGCCACGGACTATGTGTAATACACACAAGCCGCGACCGTGCGGAGGTAGGGTAGCCGTGGCCCTTTAGGGTTCGTGGCTTTTTCAAACGAAATTTGGAATTTTGTTTTGTTTTGTTTTATATGTTTTATTTTATATTTATTATTTAATATTATATTAATATTAATATATAATAATATATATAATATATTATATATATAAGATTATTATAATATTTAAATAATATTTATTTAAATAATAATTAATTTAAATATAAATATATATATGTGTGTGTGTGATATATACATAGTATATATACATGTATATTTTATATATGTGATTTAAAAATAAATTGGTGAGTTCAATTAAATTGTTTTATAAGGAAATTGAAATTTTTAAATAAATAAATATACGTCATAAGTTTATATACATTTTATATATACTTTTATGAATTTATATATAATGAATAAGGTATTTTGGATAGGAATGAGTTTTAATTAATGAATTGTTCTAAGTTGAAATAAGTATAATTGATTTTAGATTTGAGCCTAAATTTATTAAATGTTTTGAATATGAAAATAATAGTAAACTTAGAGTAGGTAAATTGATTTAAATTTTAATCAGATGACTTCATTTATTAAAAGTGTTTTGATTATGATTATAATTGTGAAATTTAGAGTTAATGAATGATTTATTTTAGTCAAATGACTTTAATCATTAAAATGTTTTGATTATGAATTTAATTGTGAACCTTAGAGTAAAATGATTGGTTGTTAAATATTTCCATGTCGTGAAATGAAATTGGTGTATTTGATTGGATAAATTGCAAGAAATGAAAACTGTGATTGAATGGATTTAGGAAATCCGAACATTAGCTTATCTAATTGTCTAAAATGCGTATGGTGTTTTATTGTTCGTCCCCGATGTTGTGGAATTAGAGTAAATGTTTTTGGAAGTCTTCCAGATAGAGGTTCGTTTATTGGTATGGGTTGTCATATGTTAGTCAACTTTTGTTTTGTCATGGAAAGTGCGTATAGTTACACCATGTTGTTTCACCCAGTTTTTCACGAACGGGGATGGTGTGTGCCTCATTGGGATTAGGAGAGGGTTCTGTAATTTGTGCCTCCTTTGGAAGGAGTGGGTTTTGCATTTTGGTTTCCTCCAATGTTTGGAGAGGGTTTTGACCTTGTAGCCTCAAATGTTTGGAGAGGACTTTTTACTCTTGTTCCCTCCTTGGTTTGGAGAGGTTGTCTTATCTAGTTACCCATTGGTTTGTGTTCTTTTGCACCATACGTGTTGTTGATAGGAGAGTGGCTCTTTGTGGGGGTCTGACACACAAAGGGGTGTCAGGGTAACTCACTTAGAGTTTAACTAAGTGATAATTTAAGAGAATTAATGGGGAACTCTCACACTAATAAAGTTAATGAAGGCCTCTCTCATGAAACAAGTGAATATTCAGGCTCAATATGAGATGAGACGCATAGTTTTGCGTGAGGGTCTGGCGGCTGGTAGAGTTGAGCCTGGATAGCCCAAGATGTGAGTTCGGTTGCCTTAGATAGTTGAGCTAGGGTAACTCATGGAAATTTATGTATGACACTTTTCCTATGTCAACAGTTAGTCAATTATTGTGTGGTATACATGATCATTGATCTCTGGAAGCATTGTAACTTTGTGTTAAGTGATATTGTGGTTGTAGTTGTTTTGTTTCAGTTATGTTTAGCCTATGTCTAGTGGTAGATGGTTTTGTTTAGGAATTCCTTGTTACTATCTCCTAGCATGGAGGGAGTGGACCTTTCAGGGTTCCACACGGTCAGGTGGCACATGCTCTTAATCCATTGGGTTGTCTTCTTGTTCGTGTGGATGAGATTTCCAGTTGGAGAGCTCATGGGATCTAGTTTCATTTCATGCTTTATTCATTCCTGTTAATATTGTAATTTTATTACCCCTCATTGTTATCGAGGTGGAATTTGTAATATGTATTCATGCTTATTGGATTTATCTCATTCGGGGAATGAGTGTTGTAATCATGTTTAAATTATATTATTGGAACTAAGAGGTATCTCATATTCTTGGATGTAACTTATTATGTATGGAATGTATGTGAACTTTTATTTGTTAAGTAATTAAATGGTATGGATTTAATTCATGTTTCTTGTTTGGTTTAAGTAACACAGTCTCGTAACCCTAGGGGATTGTTTGGCAATGGTTAGTGAACTTGTATGTTAATTGTTCTTCTTTTTAAAAAACAAAAAATAGTTCGTTTGTTTAGTAAATTGCAACTTTCCCTAGGGTTGCATGGCGGGGCGTTACATAAGAGGCCACTAAAATCAATGTTTGGTAGAGTAGCAGCTGTTGAAGAATCAATTAAAGTAATGCTCAAGGATGTTTTAAAAAGAAAGGAATCATGATTGAAGAAAAGATCTAAAGATCATAAAGTTATTGAGCAAGGAAAGGTAGTAATTCTTAAGAATTGGTTGTAACCACAAGGAAAAGAAGACAAAAGTCAATGGAAAATGAAGAGCAAAGGAATTGGAATTACAAACATACATGGCAGTGAAGATTAAGGGGGAGTGTTGGCTGACGTGGTGCTCTAGGTAGACTGCAATAATCTTCCTTGCCACATCATTGCAACTCTCTACCAACCACATTTATTTCTTTTACCTTCCTTCTACATTCTTCTTCTATGTTTCTAGAATTTTCTATTTTGTGATGTACTCAAGAAGCTTCTTCTGTCTCTTGAAAAGAAGCTCTATTTTTGTAAAAAGATGGAGTGTAGATACTCTATTTTTGGCATCGATGGATGAATGAATGATGGCATAACTGTAAGAGCACTGGAAGCTCTCTATTTTCAATAGGCATCTAATATAAATTTTGTGTTAATATTTTTCTTAAAACTGGTTATGTGTTTTTTTTTCAATTTGTCTTTCCTCCTCTGCATTCCAACATAGTGGTATCAGAGTAGACCGATCCAGGGAGATTGCAGAAGTGGGAGAAGTCAAAAAAAATTCGTAGCTATTGTTGCGAAGACAAAGAGCAGATAACAGAAGAAACAAGCCGCCGTAGTGTGGAATCCTGTCAAGCCTACTAGTCAAGTAGGGTAAATGAGTCTTTATGCCCCAAGCATAGATTGTTGTGTTTTACTCTGAAAAGTCTGTTATATTGTTATAGAAAAGTCCATAATCTTTGAGCTAGTCTATCGTGAAGATTGATGGAAATTTGAGGAATAGTTTGTTGTTGTTTAAGTCAAGCAATCTACCGATCTAAAAAATAGCATTGAAGTCGTCAGTTTGTTTGCTTTCTATGTGGTTTGGGTAAAAGTCAAAGATTGTCTGTGTTTAAAATTGTGTTGTGAGTTGATTGTTGAAAAGTCTAAAAGAAGAGATCTCTCCATTGCTGTTATAAAGCACACTGCCATAGAAGGAGATTGTTGTTGGGGTCTTGTTATAAGTCACAGAAAATTTAAAGATCATTATTGTTTGAAGTTGCAGATATTTAAGCCACTGAAATTCTAAAGATCTGGGCACAAAAACAAAGGAGTAGGTCATAGCCAGGAGGAAAGAGAGTCAAATAAGGTGCTGATGAGAAGATTGATTTGTAGCTACTCACCAAAGGAGAATAAAGGAAGTGCAACTCTTAAAACCTAAGTCATTGGTTTGAGAAGATGTAAGAGAGCTCAGTCATAACTAAAGATATAAAGATCAAAGATTATAGTTGGAAATTTCTTTTAAAGGTGTTAGAAGAATCGTATCCATAAACAAGTTGAAGTAGCTAATGCCTGAGTAAGTCAGGCCAGAAGATTTGGAGACCAGACTGTCATAGAAGGAGGAAAAGGTTTTTAGAAATTTGAAGTTGTTAAGAATGAGATCATCTTTTTCAATGAAGAGGAGATGCAAAAGAAAAAGTTTGAAATAGCCACTACCTATCATAGATTATATAGATCCTGAGAAGCCGAAGACTGTTGTATGGAAGCTGCAAATAGGAGAAAAGAATTAGTCTAAATTCTTGGCTATAGCCATCAGTCAGAAAAAGAAGATTTTGTTGAAAGACAAAGGGGAAATTTGTAGAGTATACCATGGAGAAGTTTTGAGAAGAGAAGCCTCTATTATAGGACATACCTAATGTCTAAAAAATAATGTAAGAAAGGACTGTTTGAAATAAGTTCAGCTCCTGAAGGTGTAAGTTCAGCTCTTGATGGTGTATTTCCTGCTCCTGATGGCTCTGAAGCTGATTGAGAAGCCACATACAGAAAGAAAGAAAAGATCTGAAGACCATCAATTAAGTGTTTGAAGAAACAATCGCAGCAGTTGAAGAATTTGATGTTGAAAAATGTGGGTGAAGGTAAGAAATGTTTTTTTTTTAAGTTGTTCAAAAATGAAGTCTAGTTTTGGTTAAAGAAGGTTATAATCTCAAGAATCTAAATAGAGGATGTCATAGCATGCTGTTTTGTTGTAGTCGAAGTTGTAGAAATGTTTTGGTTGAGAGAGAGTAAAAATGAGAGCATATTTAAAGTTTGTTGAACAAGTAAAGAGATGTGTTCATAAAGGAGTTAAAAAATTAGAGGAGGATACTAGTTTGCATTAGTTTCCCCCATTATGTGAGTTTGTGGTCATCTAAAAACCTCTACTTTGTGAGTTCGTGGTAATCTGAAACCACTTGTCAATGAGTTCATGGTAATCTAAAACCACCAGTATGATAGTTTGTGGTAATCTAAAAACCACTTGTTTGCAAGGATTGATAGTTCGTGGTAATCTAAAAAGCACTTGTTTGCAAGGTTTGAGAATAAGGCCAATAGAGCCAATTTAATGCTAGGATCCTCGAGCACTAACAGTGTGACTCTATGGGAGGTGTTGAAGAAAAAAATGTGTCTCACAGGGGAGCAATAGAATAGAGATAGATTTATATTAAACAAAATGAAACTTTAAAACATTACACTGATTTATTGAGCTGTAGCTCATACAATAAACATCATTATATTCAGGCTTACATTTAAACTACCATTTCCTTATAGCTCTTGAGAGTCAGACTCTACTGAGAGAGTAAATACAAAAAACATAGATTCAACAATATAGAGAGAGCTTTCATCTACAGAGTTAACTTGGGCAGCAAGCAAAGTAATAAGATACGCATTTAGTAACTTGGCTTATACGACAAGTAAAAGCCTTTTTCAACCATTTGAATCCTTATGAATATTTTCTTTTAATGCAGATGAGATATGACTACATAATAGAGGATATGGAGTTGTCAGGATCAGCTGACATAATTAAATGAGTAGGTGTGATTATAATTTCCAACAAAAAGGAGATGTCACCTCAGGAAATGCCATGGTTGCAAGGCTGCACAATTTGGATTAAAGTGAAAAAGATTCAGAAACCCTCCATGCAAATGTTGAAATGGCTACGGTGAGCAAGAAGACAATAAGGACCTTCAAGAAAATGTAAATGGGAAGATGATAAGCTAAATCCCACATCCTTTCCCAAAGTCTTCTAAGACACCATAGCAAGAAAACAATATAAATTCATGCGTAGATGAGTGCATCAATAGCAATGAAGTGACATTTAAACAAACACCCTCATGTGGACTTCATAAACAACAAAATGACATATACATAGATACCTAGATGTGTGCAATATTAACAAAAAATGTCACATACATAGATTCCCATAAATGTGCTACATTATCAGGGAGACAACATATATATACAAGCCATAAGTTTGCTAGATTTCCTTGGACAATGAATTCAACAGATCGTGGCATAAAAGAATCATGAGGAAAGGTACAAATCATGGCTTCATAAGAAATCAACCTCCTCTAACATCTCAAAGCTTAAAAACACTACAACCCACCAAAGAAAAAGGGGAGGTTTACTAAATTCGCAATATCATATAAAATGAATGATTATCATATTGAGAAAGAAAAAGAAAATATGAGAGAATTATGAGACTTCATTTATGAATCAAACACATCAGCACTACTTAGTGAGGATTCTCTTTTCGAAATGACAACATTTTTTTTTAAAAGACAAAACATTAAACAAACAAGGGTAGTAGTGACTTTTCTGTATGAGGTCTTTTCAAAACATGGAGCACAGGATTCGAACAACCCAATCCTCCTCTTCTGATTTTTTTTACCATCCCCCCAGTTCTCTATTTGAAAACCAAAATCAATTTCACATAATTTCCCCCCTTCGAATCCCAAAAATTAGCATTCTTAAAAACAATAAAAGAGTTTCTACACTTCCAAAATAAAAATCCAAAAATCTCATAAAAGCTCCAATAGGCTTCAACTTGTTTTTTGACAACGAGTTAAAATATATGCATGCTCATGCATGAAAATATTTCCATCTTTTATATCACTTTTTCTATTTATTTATTAAAACATTCCATTATAATTATATTATATTTATTTTTACTTTAATTTATATTATCTTTATCTATTCTTAATTAAAAACATTTAATTACCTTGTTTAAATTAATTATCTCAATTTAAACAAAGCAACACTTAAGCATTAACTTTCCCCACAAGCCAACCATTAATAATTCATTTAATTTGTTACCAAGCAAACAACAAAAATTAAACCAATTTAATTCAAACAGTCCAACCAAAATTAAATCAAATGTCTAGAACGAGTAAATCATGGAGGGGGCACTGCATCTTGCCCCCCTGAGATTTGACTTACTCCTAGAAGTCGCAAAGAAAAATAAAACATATGCAATTCTAAGCAACATCATCACTAAAAACTGCGTGGCATCACAACATAATCTAATAACGAGAGACACCAACAAGACAATTAACAAAGCATAAAAACTATACCGACAGGGTTGCAAGATGGGATACTCATCCTTGTCGAGGATGATGGCAAGGGTTGGGAACCTTCTTGTCAACTCCATTTTTCCCACATCATACCCATTGGGTTTTATAAGGCACACTCAGACCTGACAGTGTAGGTGGAGTTGATGCTTGGTACCTGCAATCTACATCTAAACCAAATGTTGAACATATATATAAATATAATAACAAACACACCATGAGAGAAAGTTGTAGTGTAGTAGGGCACTCGTGAATGAGTGATACTACACTATTTCCCCTCACCATGGCCTCAAAGAATGATCACATTAGTCAAAAAATCCCTAAAAATCTAATCAACTTGTAAAAGATCCACTCCTTAATAATCAGAATAAAAATCACTTAATGATGATAACCATGAACCTATATCTTGTGTCATATAAAAAATGGATCACTACTTGACATAATTAGTATTTACATCTAAATATGTCAATTAATTTACCTTCATCACTGAGATTCGAAGTTGGGGTATGTGCAGGATCATGATGGGCCAAAAAGTGGCAATATGTAACTGATATGATGGCCCATGTGGTTGACAACTTTTTTTACCCAAAATTGATGAAACAAAAAGGGTTTTAAAGGATATTTTAGCTTTCCACCAATATAAATTATGCTTTACTTTGAATTTAATAAATAATTATTATTCATTTTCTATTTGAATTACTAAAGTCTTGATTGATAGGTTGATTGAAAAACATCTATAGCTTTCAAACAAGATCACATTTTTTGAATCCAAACATGTGTCACATTCTATGCTTCACATACTATAGGATTAAAAAAAAAATTGAATTTTATGAAGTTTTGACCAAGTTAAGGTGGTCGACATATGATTTTTATATTTTTAAAATTTGTAATAAAAATTCATAATTAATTATTTACTTGGAAAAATTTACAAAAAATATGCATCACATCGAGACATGAGTCCTCTACTTATATCTAAAATCTTATTAAAAATATTATCATTTTATTGTGGTTAGGGTGGTCGATAGACACCTACTTCTTATTTTTCCATGAAATTTAAGTACTACTGCATTAAAATTTCAAAATTTCACCAAATAGATTTATTTTTCTAAAAAATAAACCTAGTAGTTTAGAAAATATATTCAATTTGCTACAGATTCTATTCTTACATATTTTTGAAATAATATAGATAAATTATTCAAATTTTTACGTCAAGTTTCCTAACTTTGATTTTTCTAAATTTTTTGCCACTTAAGGGCCTATTTTTTCCATGATGATCCTGCACATACCCGTTGACTACTTGGAAATCACAAACTAAGTTGGAACATAACACATTAGTACCAATCAATCAAGCTAATCCATTACCTTGAAATGTTACACTTCCATAAAAATGCAACATAATCACACACATAGAGTAGACATTTTCATTAGATATCATGATTTACACAAAATTCATTCCACTTTATTCATTATTCAACACAAAATCTCACAACATATAGAACAAAAGACCAAAGTTTTACATCTTTTCAAAATCAAGAAAACACAACTTATCACACACTCTTCACATACACATCCAAATTCACTTCACTGTGAAACAAATTACAAGACAACAAAAAGGTCCATAATGCATCCCCGGTAGAAATAATATCGGTGCATTGTGCACTACACCGAGGGTCCTAACGTTTCCACCAATTATTGCACCATTGTACCAACACCACCTAAGGAAAAACTCAGGTTGCTAAGTGAGGATGACACAAAAAGGAAAGATGTAACCTCAAGAGTATGAGCAACTAAGTCACATAATGGGCTCATATGTATCTAGAGTTCCTAGTGTATGAACTTACGCTCTGATACCAGGCTCTAATGCCCCGCCATGCAAACCCCAAAGGAAAACTTAAATCTAACAATTATAGCTCAATTTTTTTTTTGTGACACTAATGTGAGATAAAAGTAACTTACAATACTAGAAATGAAACCATGCATATATATACACTAACTAAGTCCCTTGGGGTTACATGACTGCATTATAGATCTAATTTTATAAATGGGATCTCATTTCATTTTTGAGAGTTTTTTTTTTCACTAGAAAAATGTTACTGTTAATTCTACAACTTGACATGTATGACCGACTGTGAAAATTTTACCTATTTTCTATCAATTTTTGTCTTTACAGGTCTTCAAATTGCAATTTGAATTGAGTTTTTGAATGGAAGCATCATTGGAATATTTTTTTTGAGTGGAATTATGTTCATTTTCTACTTATTTGAAGGAGGAACAAGAGAGTAATACTTTCACTATTGACATTTATTTGTGCTTGAGAATTTTGTAATCATGGGTTCACAAGCTCGTAATAAGAGGAAAGATAGGAATGTGTTGACCCTTAAAGAAATTGAAGCAAAGAGAGAGGAGGAAAAAGGAAAAAGAGATAGAAGAATGATGATTCAATCAATGAATAATGCTGAAGCATCCAATTCCACAACTATTGAAGATAAAAATATTGAGGATACAATGGTTGTAGATGATGCTATTTTGTGAGACATTAATTTTTAAAATAATGTGATTACACAAACTAGTCTATAGCGCTTGAAAAATAAGAGTACTTTCAATTGTTCAAATCCGTATAAAAAGGATTTCCAAGTAATTAATATTGTTCATAAAACTTCCAAAGGAGCTCAATAAAAGAGAATTTAAATTGCATTTCATGTAATAACAATGTAATTCATCAAGATTATACAAAGCATAAGTACATCAATGAATTATCTCATATACATATTCAACCATACTCGGAAGAAATCAACAATTCCAATAGAAACATCTTTTCTATGCTAAGTCATAAAACTTTAATTTCCTCAAATCAGTGTTACATTAGATTCTTTCAAGCCATACTTCTATTTCAAAGTTTCATTAAAGAATGTCAAATACATATACATTTATAATGGGATTCACAAGCCAATCCAAAATAATACACAAGTACATCAATAGCAAATGAAACTTGGAACCTCCAACTGTCGTGACACCATCGGTCTGCTTGCGAGCTAGGGCCAAGAGTGTGATTCAGACGCCTTTTCCGCCCAACCACGAAGTCCATGACTTCCCCGGGTTCCTTCCTAACTCGAAGAAATCCTCGGCCCTACATAAAGGAGCCTAGCAACCTGAAACAGTAAAACAGGAGGGAAATCTCGATACATGCCTGGTGCCTATATGCATTTCTAACATGAGAAAAACACATTTCTTGCAACACGAGGTGGCAAAGACTCAAATACATATATGTTTCTAGGCTTTTAAAAACAAATCCATCTATTTCAATGGTACAAGTGCTTGGCCAAGCATAAATAATACAAGAAAATGGTAGTTTAGAAAAGGTAATACTACCGTCTCTGTAAGTCCACCTTCGGCATCCTATCTCAGAAGTTACCAAAAGTAAAGTATGAATAAATACAAACGCAGAAAGTTGTGCATTTTCTTACATGTTTCAAGCATTCAATTGATTCTAAATGAATTTCAAATGAGAATTTCATAACATCCATTGAAATAAAAATTGTAAGTTCAGTAGAAAGATTTCATTTACTCTTTTGTAAGTAATTCCTTTCTGTTTTGGTAAAAGACTCTGTTTTTAACGAAGATCATGTATGACATAATACTATCAGTGTACTACGAGAGAAATTTAATTAATTCTTTTGTATGAGACAGTGTTTTCTGATTTCAGTATATACTTCTATTCTTTCCAAATTCAAGCTGACTGAAAGTGTAACTCTTAATTTGAATACAGGTTTCTGAATATTAGTAATATATAGAAACAGTGCAATTCTTTCAGAATATAGAGGTTTGAAAGATAAACTTGCATTCAAATTTTACATTGAATACCTTTACTCAGGAATGTACTTCTATATGTAAATATATGTCAAAGTAATCAAGAAGACTTTCAGTTTACATGGTTTCTCAGTGATACTTCTGTTCTTGTTCTAGGTTTAACATTTCTGAGATATTTGTGTATTTTTAACAGAGATCATATCACTCTCTTAAAAAGGTTTTCCTGTTCAAACTTGCATTTTGGTATATATGCATGGATATATATATATATATAAATAGATATATATATATATATATATACATATACAGCTGAGTGTATATATATATATATGTATATATGTGTGTGTGTAAAAATTCATATACAGCTGAGTGTAAATTTTGAAGAAAGAAATACTGATTTTTATAACTGTTCATAAGTTCTCTGGCTGTGCACACAAAATATAAACATTTTTCAGGGTTTCCTTACTGGCGTTGAGCAACATAAGGGCGCAGGAAGCCCTTGCCCCTCCCATGGGGAGGGGGTGGGCTGTGAGGGGCTCACACCCCCTCCACAGGCCGCGACCTGTGGAGGGCGCGAGCCTCCCCACAGATCTGTGTCCTTCCCATGGGGAGGACAAGGGATTAAATCCCTTTCCCTTTTCCTGTGTATAATAGTTTCATAACTAAAAAAAAGGACATTTAGAGACATTTTGCCCAGTAATATACTGCATTCAAATTTATCTCAAAAGGCATTTCGAATTTATTTCAGATGACAGTGTTTTATGAAAATTGTATGCATATATATATATATGTATATATGCATGGGAATACAGTTTCCTGTGCATATATATATGTATATATATATGTTTATGTAGGTTTCAAATATAATTGAGAGCAGTTTAATAATTTACAGCTTTTTGGATCTGACTGTAACCCTAATCTGGAAGAAAAGATTGGGTATTCTTTCTATATTGCAGCAATGAGGAGTAAACTATTACCCAGAAATAAAATTGGAAAAGATTTGTAATCATTTCATAGAATGAAGCCTTTCATTTCCTAAATTCTCTTACTGCAATTTTAATCTGATTGAAAAACAAGTATGGAAAAGAACCTGGCAATTTCTTCCAGTGTAGATGCCTAGTATTACTTTCCTGTCGCCTTCTTCCAGAGCTCTCTAATGTGTCTGAATGAATGTTCTCTTTTCTTTCTTAAAGCTTTATTCCTCTTTTCGAGGATCATGAAGAGTATTTCCAGATGAGAGATAAATTTCTCATGCAAATTCCAAAGATTGCCACATGCCAATAGCATTGTTGGTTTTAAGAAAAAATTCTAGAGCCCAAAGTTCTCTCAGGCTGTTCATTCCTCTTCATTTTGGAAAAATAACCATATGCAAACAGAGATATCTCCACTTTATACAAAACAATTATTTCATTATATGCAAACATAATATTTTCACTTTATTATTTGTATTTAATTTCCTATATTTTTTTTTAAACTGAGATTTTCC
Source organism: Sequoia sempervirens (assembly GCA_007258455.2). Lineage (NCBI taxonomy): Eukaryota > Viridiplantae > Streptophyta > Pinopsida > Cupressales > Cupressaceae > Sequoia > Sequoia sempervirens. The sequence goes on along the minus strand of VDFB02379711.1, from coordinate 145,358,150 downwards.
TTTTTATTGTACAAAATAAATGGGGTAAACTAAAATAAATTAACCCATATTCTTTTCACAATTTTTATGGTTAATTAAACTATATTTAAGTTTTGCTATGCTATTGTTTTTATGTATATATATTTTTTTCTTTTGTTTTAATCAATCACTTATTCAAACCACGTAATCAATTTCAAACAATCATATTGAAAAACATATATGACCTAATGCAACTACATGATTTTTAAGTGGTGTGTGTGCAATCGAGAGCTTCTCCTCCTTTACCCTGTCGGGAAGCTAACCGTCTTTTCCTCAATCACACTCTTGGCCTTCGATCACCTGCAACTCAAATGCACTCAAGCATGCAAAAATGAAAGTGTATTAGTAACCAATATAGAAATATAAATTTAAGCAATAATTAAATCAACATTCCTATTTTGTATCATTTTAAAATAAAATGCACTCATAATTCTGAAAGAAAACAATTATTTTTCTACATTTCCACACACCAAAGCATGGTATTATATTATATTGCTCTAACATGTATCATAATTCATATATTAAATCCCACAAAGTCATGGTCAAACAGCATCAAAGTAAGTCATGGTCCAAATAGCATCAAAGTAAGTCATGGTCAAAATAGCATCAAAGTATGAGACGTGACATAGTCCTAATATTTCTTCAAAACCCCCTTTCAATGCTATGTATAATGTTTCAATAGGCACAAATCCAGGTATGTCTTCAAATCCACCTTTGAGTAAAATGGAAACTTTGTGCATAAGAGTAAAATTTTACCCTTTCAATTTCACCTATATATTTGCATCCGCTTTAGTGTCCACTCCCTTAGCATCTTCAGTAGGCTCATTTAAGCCCTTGGATCAACCCTTTTCCCCTCTCAAGATGCTCCAACACCCCTTTTCAGCAACCACCCTTGCATGTCAGCTTTCCATCAGACTTGGTGCTTTTCCCATTTTTGCATTTTGTAGTGTGACATGTCTGAACACTAGCACATCGTGTAGACGTCTGTGTGGCTCGCTAGCATCCTGTGATGTTTCGAAGCTTAAACAACTATTTTCATGCATGTTTTCCACTTGTCAACGAGTTTTTTTAGTGGTAACGGCTGGGAATGCCCAAAAATGGTTGAAGAAGCTTCCTTTCCTTCTTTAAAAGCTTTCTTTTCACTTCATTTGCAACTTCTTCCACTTCTAGCTTCTCTCTAGCCTTCCACATTTTAGCTTTTGCTTAAACAACTTCATAACAACTTGTTGTAGCAGCTTCAAGATCTCTCAAGCTCTCCTTACAATACTCTTGCAACTTCATCTCCCTCATTTCATGCTTGTAAGCATCTTGGGATTCCATATCCCCTACTTTTAGCATACTTACTTAGTGATACAGGTTCTCCTCCTCGAGTGGGGTTTGCTTTTATCACCTCTTTTGTGATACGGGTTCTCCTCCTCAAGCAAGGGTTTCTTTTATCACACACTTACTTAGTGGTGTAGGTTCTACTCTTGAGCGAGTTTTGCTTTCACCACACGCTTTATCCATTTCAGTTACTCTCTCTCTTTCTATTTGGAAGTTTGTGGAGGTGGGAACACCAAAACAGGGGTTTGACTGAGGCAGACCCCTATACAGCCCCAACACTTCCTCCAGATATCACGCTCATGGGTTTTGAAGACATTCATTTAGTGGAGGCTTCATCACTCACATGGCTGTAAGTATTTCTTTCCTTTCTTCTTCTTATCTTTAGTAGTTCTACTTCAATCTTCATTTTTGTCACTTTCCTATGCTTTAAGATTTCTTAGTAGTGTGACTAGAAGTAGCCACTTAAGCATTTTATGAGATAAACTCACTTTTTGGTCCATATGAGATGCCAACGCACCTTTAAGATGCCAGTGCACCACATTTTTGTCCGTTTTTTGCGTTGACGTCCATTGGATGAAAGCTTGTCAGTTTGTCCAGAAAATCTCCGTGACTTGCTCTTACAGATTCTAAAAATTCCACATTGTTCCATTGAGGTAGTACAGGGAAGTTTGCCCTGTGAGGCTCTCTGAATGAAGAGAACTCGTGATTAGCGAATCCCTCTATATAACACTTTGTTTGTAGAAGTTTTATAAGATGTTGGATTTAAACATGTTGGCATTGATAGTATTTGTAGAGAAGAAGATTTTACACAAATTTTTGAAAATGAAATTGAAAATGAAAATTATTTTGTTGTTGAAAATGAAGATGAAAATCCTTTTGTTGAAAATGAAATTGAAAACTATTTTGTTGATGAAAATGAAAATCCAGAATGTGATGTTCAAAATGAAAATATATATTTTTTAAATTGAAACTGATGTTTTAGATAATCTTCCTAGTAATATTTCTTGGAGAAAATAAGAACGCATGCCTGATAGATTATACGAAGAATTCTTTTATCATAAAAACCTTGCATTTCAATGTCAACTAATGATGCAATTTATGAGAGTTTGGAAAATGAGAAAAGTAATGAAAATGTCATGTATTTTTGTTAAACTAAGAAGAAAAGATCAATTACTAAAACATGCTATGTCTACTTTTTCTAGTGTCATTGAGTCTATTGTAAAATATAGTCAAATCTAAAGATAAGAATTCAACAAGACAAGCTATAACAACTACTATAGTTAATAAAGGAACTTTGAAGAAAAGAATGGTAAGCAATATTAGTGAAATTCTAAAAATACATCCTAAAACATTGCTAAGAGTGGCAAAGAGAAGAGAAAGTATAGAAAATTATCCAATCAACTAATGTTGGAGTTTTAGTGGTCGACTCCCAAGGTTTGACATGAAATTGAATGTTGAAATCAAATCTTTGATTCAAAAATATTTGCATGATAATACTAGGGTATCATCTAATGCTAGAGATGTTTTAAAATTAAGAGTCAGGCCCAAAGTTCATGATCATCATCCAAAACACCTATTAGATACAATGCACACTAAATTTTATAGAAAAATTTGTAGTGATTTAGTGTTACCTAGTAATATTAAAATAATTCAACTTTAGGTCTTTTGAAAAATATAAATCTTGGTATGTACAAATTAATAAGAAACAAATATCTTTTTGTAAAATGCATGTTCAATTTCATTATTTTTTTAAATGTTGTTTGATATATATGTTGTAATTTACATACTAACATGATTATGCAGGAATGTGGTATTAATATGCCACTAGAGACAATAAGGGAGTTTATATAAAGTTTTTTTTTGTGAAAGATCTAATGGAAAATTATTTTATTTAAGTTCATGTATTTCTAGACAATGCACTAGTTGTGGCAATCTGTCATTCTTAAGATTTTGTATGCATGAAAGTGTTGATAATGATTTAGGACAACAATTAGTGGATGTTAAAAGATTTAAGAATGTTTTTGAAAGAGGAAAAAATGGGTTTTACAGGGACCCGAAACCAAAAAATTTTGAAACATAAGATAATATTGTCAAAGACACCATAAGTAGAAAGGCTATAAATACAACAACAAGACAAAGCCACAGCCACCAAAAAAGCCAGCGGAGGCCATAGAACCAAAAAAACAAGAAAAAATGCCAACAACAACTTAATTTGGGCCTTTAATATTTCTGCAGTCTCATCTTCCAAATCGTTCATATCTTAAACCCCCCTCTTTAAAATTTGAACCATCTTGGTAGTAGGAGGTGCTTTCCTCTTAAGGTTGGCACAGGTCCTTTTCGATATACCTTGGTCCTTGTTCTTGCTTTTATCCTTGTCCTCTTTCAAATCAACAACCAACGAGCCTTGTTGTGACTTTTCAAACTTTTAAGACATTGCATTGATGATGATGGCATTGTGCCTAGCCATTTTATGGTTTTGTTCCACAACAGTTTTCATGTTATTTTTTATTTTGACAATTTCAACTTCTAGAGTCTTATACTTTTCCTTAGTGTCTCCTCATGTTCTAGTATTGTTCTTTTTTTGTTTTCCTTCTTCACTGCTAAGAGAAACCAACTTCAATTCTAGTTTCTCCGATAAAGCTAGTAGGATTTGATAGTGTTCATATATTAACCTAATAAGACTAGGATGAAGAATAGGGTATCTCCTAGGATTTTTCTTGTGGTCCTCAAGGCTATTGCTCAATGAATAGAACAAATAATGAGGTAGAGAAATCTGTACCTTATGGTGGAAGTGGTTAAGAATAGCAAAATGATGACCATAAAATCTGGTGAATCTCCCATCTAGGGTAATATACTCCATTATGACACGAAACACCTTTCTCCATAGTGCCTTGATGGTGTCAATTTTGAAATAGTTGTTGGAAATTTTGACCAGTTTCATTTTCTCCTTTTCCTTCTTAAAAATCTAAACCATCTTGGTAGTAGGAGGCACTTTCCTCTTAAGGTTGGCACAGGTCCTTTTTGATATACCTTGGTCCTTGTTCTTGCTTTTATCCTTGTCCTCTTTTAGATCAACAACCAACGAGCCCTGTTGTGACTTTTCCAACTTTTCAGACATTGCATTGATGATGATGGCATTGTGCCTAGCCATTTTATGGTTTTGTTCCACAACAATTTTCATGTTATTTTTTATTTTGAAAATTTCAACTTCCAAAGTCTTATACTTTTCCTTAGTGTCTCCTCGTGTTCTAGTATTGTTCTTTTTCTATTTTCCTTCTTCATTGCTAAGAGAAACCAGCTTCAATTCTAGTTCCTCTCACTTGCTATTCAAAACTCTATTTTTTTTATTAAAATCACTAATTTCTTGATAGGACCATTTTAAAACCCTAAAAATGTCACCAATGCCATTTTTGGCAGAGGAAAGAGTATCGCCATACTAAACCCAGTCTAAAATGAGGTTAACATTATCTGGATTAGGGGAGCTAAGAAATCCGGTACCATCAAATCTAAAAGAGGTAGGAGGGGAGGACACAAAGTTTCTGCTAACTTTCGTGTTCTCAACCTTGTCCTCCAGAGAGTCCATAGATTAGGAAACCAAATTATTGGTAGGGGAGCCCTTGAGAGTGGGATTCTTTAAGGGGACTAGGTAGTCGAGGTAGGTCTCAGGGTTAGCTTTAGCAAGCTGGGGTTTTCTAGGCTGGGTTTTCTTACCAGATGACACAAAGGACAGGTGGGCTTGTTAGGTTGATTCTCCAAACCCCCACTGTCTGTATCATAGTCCTTAGATGTCGTGGAGGCAACCAGTTTGGATAAAGCCAGTAGGATTTGATAGTGTTTATATATTAACCTAATATGACCAGGATGAAGAATAGGGTATCTCCTAGGATTTTTCTTATGATCCTCAAGGCTATTGCTCAATGAATAGAACAAATAATGAGGTAGAGAAATTTGTACCTTATGGTGGAAGTGGTTAAGAATAGCAAAATGATGACCATAAACTCTGGTGAATCTCCCATCTAGGGTAATATACTCCATTATGACATGGAGCACCTTTCTCCATAGTACCTTAATGGTGTCAATTTCTAAATAGCTGTTGGAAATTTTGACCAGTTTCATTTTCTCCTTTTCCTTCTTAGGGAATTTGATTACCACCTCATAAAAAAAACTTCTGTCGTGATAAAACTTCACACCCTCAGTGGACATTCCAGTCACCTTCCCTATAAATTTCTCATCCAATTTCACCTTTCTCCCAAAGAGGATTATTTCACCATTGTTCCAGTTCTTCTCAAAATAGTCTGTGACCATAGTATTAGGCCCATGAAGTTTTTCCAGAAATGGAACTAGACCACCTCTTACAACCTACTTCCAGACCTTGGCATTCCTCGTGTGGACCTCATACCTATTTGGCTCAACTCTTTTCCTGTCCCCCCCCATTTTGGTTTGTACCTTGTTGCAGACTCTTCCAGTGTCGAGACCCTGTTGCAAATTTATTCAGCCATTCCAATGAACCCACAAAGCATGCTGCTTTTTCTTCCCAGTTAAGTAATATGACACGACCCCATCAAATCTCTTGATTTTGATGTACTTAGCCATTTTCCCTTTAATCATTAAATATATTTTCCTCTTTCCCATGCATAACGTCATAATCTAGTAAGGTCCTGACTTCAGCTCTCAAATCTGTAAAATTCTACCACTTGTTCAATCCCGACCTCTTTACCCCCTCATTCGCAAAGTAATCTACCACACTATTAGCTTCCCTGTAGACGTTTGATACTTTACTTTATCAAACTTGTATAGAATAGAATTTTCTTCATCAATCCATTTCTTTATTGACCAAGAGGGGGGGTCGTACCTAGGAGATAGTCAATGATGTTTTTAGAATCCCCTTCAAGCCATAACTTTTTTATATTCAATTATGAGCTAACTTTAAAACTTTAAAACCTCCTATAGCCTCCGCCACATGGTTGGTTTGATGACCTAGGGAAATGGCCACAACTGCCATAAATTTACCATTTGAGTCCCTTAAGACACCTCCACATTTGGGCATCCTCGGATTTCCCTTCGCAGTGCCATCAAAGTTGGCCTTAGACCAAATATTTGGAGGAAAGGTCCATCACACACCCTCCCTACTTTTCTTAGCTGGCTTGGAAGCAAAAGAAAATAATATTTAAGAATGTTGACTATTCTTTAAAAGATAGAAAAATTGGAAAGTGTTGTGATTTAATTACAAAAACATTAGTGTGCATGCATTGATATCAAAATTTAAGAGTAAGATTGTACCAAAATATGTCAAGCACTTGCAACATGCTCGATGGCTTGATGGAAAAATTCATGCATTTAGAAACACATTTCTAGTTGGTACTACACTATTAGTGGTTGATTTTGTGGAAAGCTATACTTTAGCTCCACAAGAGGAGATCCAATCACAATATTACAATTCAGTGCAAGTGGTTATGGTTGTTCATATTATTTATAGACACACAAATGATATCATAGAGGATGATAATTTTTTTTTGAGGGAGTATCTTTTATATTTGAGTGAAAACCGATTAGACTCATTAGAGTTTTTTCAATATTGTTGCAATATATTTTATAAAAATTTAAGAGAAACAAGAATCCAGATGACTGAACATCGCATATGGTCAGATAATTGTATGGGACAATTCAAGGATGCTCGAATGTTCTACTAGTTAAGTAGGGTTCACAAGGAACATAATGTCCAACATCTGTGGAGTTTTTTTTAAGCTAGACATGGTAAAGGAGAACATGATGGAGCTGGTGTGTACATTAAACAAATTATTTCTAGAGGAAAATTGAAATTTGAGGATGCAATAAAATTTAAAGATGCACATAGGATTTTGGATTGGTGCAATACAAGATTATCTATGCTTGGTTCAAGCAAGTACTCTATAGTTCACCGATTCTTTTGGTTGGTTGAAAAAGAGAACATTCTACCGAGACTTGATTGTGAGACAATAAGTGGATCTACTAAATGGCATTCATTTAAGAGTATGAATGCAAGCACATGGACTATTTGGAAAAGGGAGCTTGCATTTTTTTTTCTAGTTTTTCATTTCAGGAGATTGGGAAGCATGTTAAAATACAAAATGGGTTGAAGAGTGGAAGCAAAGATTGTTGACACCTACACAAGCACACAATAAATATGAAACAACAATTAAAGACAATGATCAAGCATTTGTATCAAATGACTATGACAACATTTTTTAGACCATGTACAAGAAGGTAATTTAATTCAATTTATTTCATTATATTTTACTTTATTGCGATTTTGTAATACTTTTATTTATTTATATGCATATGAATGGATGTATGTAGATTGGTCAAATTATATGGAAACGTGCAAGTTATTAAATAAAATTTTTATTTGAAGGACATGTGTATGTTGTTGTTGCACCTGAGGGGAATGGAGAGGAAACAAAATATTTTTTGTCTCATTATTTAGAGACTAAACTTAATTTAATAGCACCTTGAGAAGATGATGATGGCTATCATTATCTAATAGGTACGGTGATCCTGTTAAGAAAATTTTGATAACAAGTCTTTGATCTTGTTAAGAAAATTTTGAGAACTTATTTGATGATGGTTATCATGTTACCCAATAGGTTTGGTGGTGGTGTTGGTATGTGGTGACTGATCATGCTATATTCTACAATCTTCATTATTTTTTTTGCGTCATCACCAAAAAAGGAAAAAATCACTAAAAAAGAAAAAAATTGACTTTGTAAAACCCTAATTCTAGAAGCTTCTAAAAAGCTTGTTATAAATGGTTTGGATGGGGGTTTTAATAGGGAATTACTAGTGATATTGTAATATGTTTTACACTGGATAATAAAATCATTGGATGGCTATGATATTGTGGATGTAGCTCGGATTCGGTGAACCACGTTAAATTCTCTGTGTTAATTTTTTGTGTGTTTTATTTCTCTATTTATTGATTAAATTTTCATTTAATAACTATCACATATCTACATTCTAACCCTAACAAGTGGTATCATAGCTAGGTTTTGTTTGATTATCATCTACAAGAATTTCTCACAGTTGAGTGGGAGTCTCACGGTTAAGTGGGAGCAATGGAAGATGACGGTAAATTGAACTTCCTATTATTGCACCTCCTGATCACTTTGCTTATTTACATCTTGAAGTCAAGATAGGACCTAAGGTTCCTCCCTCAAATGGACCTAGTTCCTCTCAACAACCACAAACCCAACAATTCTATGAGCACAAAGTCATGAACATTCCTATCAACCTTGAAGAAACATATGGTAAAGGATTCACTATCTTAAGTAGACAAGGTTGTGACACAAAAAATGAACATGACATCCATCAACATCTTGAACAATAATCAACTGAAGCACATACAAAAATACTAGGATTTCAAGATCCTTCTCAGCTTGATAGACATCCTCTTCAACCTAGTAGAATTTAGGATGCTAGTACAGTGGTCTTGAATTCTCCTCCTAACTTGAAAATTATCCTTCCACGTGAACAACCATTCTCTCCTTCTAATGAAAAGGATGTTAGGATCCCTATGGGTCACCTTCCTCCTTCTATTCATAAAAAAAGGAGAACCTAGTAAATGAAAATGACCATACAAATTGAAGAATCTAATGTTTCCTACACATCCTCCACCCGAATGTGAATGGAGACTTCAACTTCTTTTAAGTAAAGGTCTTATACTCTTACCACCTTCCAATAGATTGGTCATTCATCCTGACAATTCCCATATACCATATTGCAAATATCATCATATTCTTGGACATTGAACAAAAGAATGTTGGACATTGAAGGACATACTGGATAAGTATTACTTCACTAATACTGACTGTTTCCCCATCATAACTTTAACCAATCTAAATCCCTTTGTCATGCTATAGTTGTAGAGTTTCTTATTCTCACTATTGCATGATCCTTTCCCATCACCCATCTCGGCTCATTCTTTCCTTTACACTTTGTGGGGGGCAAGACATTGTTAGCTTTTTCCTTGTAATGCATTTATTTTTCTCTCTTAACCATATTATTCCTTTTTCTGCTTGTCTATCCAAAATTTAGAAACCAATAACTTAGTTAATGGTTGACTTACATTTGCATTACTTGTCTTTTTCCTTTTCCTTTTTCTTTTCATGTGTGTATCATGTTCCCCCATATCGTGCGTTTGATGTCTCCTCTCTTTGTAGACTTCTTCTATTTGTACTTTTATTCTTGTATTTGTTGTTCTTTGTTTTGTGTTTTCCTTTTGGGGATGACGCAAAGCATAGAGACGCCCAATGTCTCTTCCATGTTGACCCAAACGATTCTTGTCTTTTTCATTTTTTTTTGTGTTTTCCTTTTGGGGATGACACAAAGAGTAGAGATTCCCTATGTCTCTTCCATTTTGACCTAAATGGTCCTTTTTCCTTTGTTTCCTTTGTCTTTTCTTGTTTTTTTCCTTTTGCAGATGATGCAAGGTATTGAGACCGAAATTTATCCTTCATGTTCATCCAAAAAAAAATTCGCCTTTTCGTTTCCTTTTCTTTTAGCTTGTGTTTTCCTTTTGGGGATGATGCAAGGCAACAAGACTACAATGTCTTCTCCATGTTCACTAAATTGTAATTTATTTTTCTTTCGTTTTCACTCTCTTTGTGTCATTCTTCCAGTTCTATGTGCTTTGGGGAATGATTATAGTTCTGCGCTCTTTCATAGAAACATTGCAGCAACGAGCATACTAACCCCAAATCCATAGATACCTTATGTATTTGGTGTACTTTATTTTCTATGGGGCAACTTCCTTTCTTTGTTTTTCATTTTTCCTTGACTTGACGCAACCTAATTTCAAAAAATATGACTTGGCATAGAGCTTTCTAAGTTGGCTCTCATGTCTTGTTTTCTTTTGCATTTTATTTTCTTCTCTACTTTCAAGTAATTGTTCACAGAATGGTGTGTAGAATTCCTTTAAGGTGGGGGCCATACATTACCATTATTTCAATGTCCATTCATGCTTTTTAGTGTAGCCTTGTCATTACGTGATGTGTTTGTCAGTTTGTGGATGACATTGGGTGTGATGTCTCTCATAAGTGTGATCTATGTCAACATATTGCATTCCTCTTGGTGGTTTGATGTGACACACTACATCCCCTAACTTGTGAATATACTATTCTCTGATTGGTCCTCTCTTGGAGACATCAGACACAATTTTCCCTAAGCATTTGACCTTGCATAAACTAAACAAGACTCCTTTGAACAATCTTTCACATCACATTTTTTCATTTTACATTTCTTCATTTTTGGCCACCTTGCATAATACAACTTGCATGCCTATAGTGGCGTACTACTTAAAGATTAAAATTTACATTCTCTTTGGCTTTGTGGCACCTTGTTAAAGTTATCAAGTGGTATAGCTTTAACATGGTTGAGCGGGAAGCCCAATTAGCATCATGACTTTTCCCCATAGCCACTTTTGTGTTTTGTGAATGCATACCAACTAGTGTATGTATCTTACTTTTTGAGCTTTCTCACCCCATGTAAAACTAGTTCCGTGGCCCCAAAGTGAGTATATATTTGGGCTTTCTCAATGTGCATACAACTAGTTTTGTGGCTCCAGAGTGAGTACACATTCTCTTTTTCAAAAAATCAATATAGATCTCTTTTCACAAATAGTTGGATTGATGATTGAAGCTTCATTCAATTATTTTCAACACTTGTGTGTTCCTTTGTCCTCATGCTTAGTTTTCCATGGGATCTTCATCTTAGGGGCTTGAAGATCCCTCTTGATCATTGTATTCCATTTTGCTAACATAAGTGCATTCGAACCCTACCCTTGATGTTCATGGCTACTTTAGTGTGAGTTTGAAGTAGGATGTAGGTTCATCCTCTCACTAAAGTGGGGGCTAAATGTGTCATAGAAAAATGGCCTCTTGTCATTTTCATGGCCTTTTAGGTCTTGTTTCATGGTGTTGGAACTATGTTGCTTTGATTTTATGTTGTAACATGGCTTGAACATGCTTATTTAGGTACTAAAAATAGAAGAACGACATCTTGTGAAGATGTTGTGAAGTGTTGTAAGACATTTCTACATTCTTCTAGGAACTATTCAATACAATTTACCTAAAAATCACCTTCTTACTCATCAACAAGTCCTATATTGAAGTGTTGTAAAGTCTTGTAACAAGCCTTCATGCTTTTCTAGGCACATCTTCCCTATTTACACCTTTCTTATGCTTTATTTTGTCTCTTTATGCCCTCATATGACCTAATTAGGTGTATTTTTTAATGTTATCCTGACAAATAACGTTAAATACAACATTATTCATGACACTTTTTTTTAGGTGCTAGGTGGGAACAATTCACCATGGTTACTGAATGAGTCCCCCTTAGCCCCAAATTTAAAATATTTTAAATTTCCTTTCAGGATTTTATTCAAAAAAACTTGATGTCAGCCTAGGATGAGGTATGAACAGATATTAAGGCACAAGAATTGTATAAATAAGTGGTTTTCATCTTATTTTAACCCCCATTCATCAAGTTCACTTATCTACCTATACATTCAATCATTTTACATCTTCAATTAAATAACTTTTCAAGCACTTTGAAGCTGCCATTGACATTACTTCAGAACTACAAGATCAAGAGTTAGGTGAGTTAATGTCATTTTCATGCTATTAATTTATCTTTCTCTTGCATTTTATTATCTTTTGAAGGGTTTAATTACCAAAAGTGGGGTTTGACAAAGGCAAACCCCTATTCACTAACCCTAATCATTTTCCCCCTTTTGCTTGTCTATTTGTAGCCTTTTTTTTGCATATTTGATAGGTTATTAGGTTTTGAAGATTTATTTTCATGTCAACTAGGTGTTTCAAGTCAACATAAGTCAAATTCAAGCATGGACAGGCTTATTTGTCCATTTTCTATAGATTTGACTTCAGCAACCCGACAAGCAGACATTCCCAGATCTGGTGTTGCAGAGTTGTCTCCTGGTTTTTTAGAAATTTGGAAGAGGATTGATTCACCACGTATGGAAAATGAGTCCCACCTTAGGACTGGAAACTTGAGTTTTTTCATATTTCATATCTCGACAGACAAAAATCAGCTCCCGATAGTTTTTCATTAGTAGGAGGATTGATTCACCATCTTCGACGACTGAGTCCCACTGTGAAAAATTAGTAAAAATCACCAGAATTCCATACACTCCAAAAAGCTCACACTTCATCCAGGTGCACCTAGATTTACCTTTGTATCTCCTATTTTGCATTATTTCTTCTTTTTCGTAGTTATTTGCATATCACAATGTGTTTTCAAACATGGCTTAAATTGCACTTTTACATTCATTTTAGTTCATTTTAGTCAGTCAATTGCATTTAGTTAAGTTCATTTACATCATATCACATTGCACAAATCCTAATTTGAGTGTTACATAAGCATTTTTGGACCTAAATCTCTTTCCTTTTAGGTGAAAACACTAGAAGTGGAAGAGCAAGCATTTAGGTTCCCAAAAATCTATGTTACAGCTTCAAATAAGGTATTTCTTATGAAGAATTTATTTAATATGGAAATGGTAGAAGGTGGGTCAGTTGTTGACCATTTAAATAAGTTTAATATGGTTACCAGTCAATTAACTTCTGTAAATGTAAAATTTGATGAGGAAGTTAGTGCTCTTTTGATTCTGTGTTCTTTTCTAGAAAGTTGGAATAGCTTGGTAATGGTTGTTATCAATTCTATTTTTGGTTCAAATACATTGAAATTTGATGATGTTATTGGTGTTATTTTGAGCAATAAAATTCATAGGAAAAGCTCAGGTGGAACATCCACATCAGGAAGTGGTTTGAATGCAGAAAGCAGGGGTAGAACAAAGGAGAGAGGAAACAAAGATTGTTGGTCTCAGAAAATTAAAGAATGATACAAAAAGGAAGGCAATAAAGAGGAAAATGTGGTAAGTAATAAATATGATGAGGATTCTTTGATTCTTTCCCTTGATAATGCTGATGATTCTTGGGTATTAGATTTAATTGTTTCATTGTGTGCTACGCCCCATAGAAGTTATTTTCTTCATTATGTCCAAGGGGATTTTGGGCTGGTTTATTTGGGAGATAACGAACCCTGTAAGATTATTGGAAATGGAAGAATCAAGATTAAGTTGCAAAATGGGAGTCATTGGCTACTACATGGGGTAAGACACATTCCTAAGTTGAAAAGAAATTTAATTTCAACTAGGCAACTAGATGATGAGGGTTGTGTTGTTACATTTAGTGATAAAAATTGGAAGGTTACAAAAGGTGCTTAGTGGTAGAAAAAGGTGTGAAATTAGGCACCTTATATCCTTGTACAGGTCATACTGTTCCTTCCACTTTAGCTATTGCAGATAAAAATAAATGTTTAGGAACAATTGTTGTAGTTCAAGAGGTAAGACATTAGGTAGTTGTTATGGATTCTAAATCAACATTGTGGCATAATAGACTTGGGCATATGAGTGCAAAAGGTATGAAAGTACTCCATTCAAAGAATGTTCTACTAGATTTGACATGTGTTAATATGGATTTTTGTGAAAGTTGTCTGTATGGCAAACAAAAGAGAGTTTTCTCAAGGATAGTGTTGATGGTGTTTTTATGCACTTCTCAACACAGGCAGTGCATAGGTGCACTACCTCTCTTGAAAGATAATCTCCCACAATCGAGTTGCACAACACTATCCCAAGGTCTCTCGGATGTCAGGTCATGATAGTGCTTAGATACCTCAGTACTTTGATGTGATTTGTTGGAATCACAAGGCTGTCTTACAGAAAATACAAAGCATGGACACAAAGCTAGAAGTTGGATTTTGAAATGGAGTCCTTAGGATGGGAGGTTGTTACACACCGGCTGTAGGTTCAAATAGCAATCTTGAACTCCATTTGGTTGTTGGATTTGGCGTTACAATGTGCAATGAACCTTAGCATAGGTCAGTTACTAAAAAAAAAGGGAAAAGGGTGAAGGAGAGGAAAAGTTCCTAAGTCTGAAGCTTGCTATGAATAGTGACAATGGAGTTCCTACAATGGACAATTCCTTAAAACAATATCCCACTTAACCAGAGATTTCACAGTATCATGGAAATTGTGCTATCTTCTAAGGGCTGCAGATATTTCATCCTTCATCCACCACATACATGCATGGATCAAAGATAAATGTTTGGAGCAGCTTTAAAATCAAGTCTAGGCTAACTTTGCACATCTATCTACCTTCAACAAATAGCAAAAAGTATGGACTAAGGGATCATCAACAAGGTAGGAATTTTCACAATCACCCAACAACATTCCTAAGATTTATCCAAAGAAATAAGGTAGCTAACTAACAGCAATAAGATTTAAGCTAAACATCTAACATTGGAGAATGAATCAAGAAACATGGAAGAAACCAAGAGAATACACCAAGTCAATGCTATTTCTTATAAATTTCTACAGTATGTCTTTACAACAACTCAACTCTCACTTTTGCAAATGAGGGGAGTGCTCTATTTATAGTTTTCAAAAAGTTGAATGAATGGCAAAGATTCATTCCCATTGTGTGGCCAAGATTCATTACAAAATAGGGTTTCACCTACCCCCAAATAAATTACAATTTAAAATACATTTTTGTTTCTTCCCTATTTCATCTTCTTGTGGATGGCATTGTTTCTCTTTCATCTTTTAGCAAATTGTTGTTTTCTTTGTTGTAGCTACTCTTGAGGAAGATCTTTGTCCTTGGCTGGGTTGTCCTTCTAATCCTCGGAAGCTACGTGTTCTATATATTTGAGGATGACCACTTGGAGCTTGTCGATTTCAAGGATTTCACATCGCAATGCCTGGTAGCTCCATTCCTTAGCGTTCTCTTCCAGCCTTTTCCAATCTTCATCATACTTCGAGCCTTGGTCCCTAAATAGCTTCGATTGGTCGAAGGCGCGGGCAGTAAAACTTAGGAACTCAGTCGTGATTTCTCCAGCTATCCCATCCTTCATCTTCTCCTGGAAGTATGGTTTGATCTTCTCGGCATCCATTTGCACTGTAGGCATATTATAGCCCGTCATCAGCTTCAGATATTGGGCACATTCCACCTGGATTTCTTTGATCCACTCAATATCAGGATCAACCCTGCTCAGGATTTGCTCCAACCTCTCCTTCAGGTTGTCGAGGTCTCTGCGCCACACATCCACTAGCCAGTGATCTTCCTTTTTCAACCCTAGCTTCTCTTCCCACGTGGCCTCAGGCATTTGAAGGATGGCTTCGATTCTTGGGAAGGTGGAGTCGTAAGTTGCAAGGAAATTGGTGCAAAGCCTCTTTGTGCTCTCCAGGGACTGGATCAGGTCCAAGAACTTGTTGGCTATCCAGACAACCCTACTGATTCCCATGTTTCTGATGTATGTGACCTGTTAGAACCAATCCTCGGTGGTTTTCTCCAAGTTTTTCCTTCATTCCATTTTTTCTATATGTTCTTTGGAGAGCAATTGTGGTGCGGCTATGGAGGTGGTGGGCAAGTCATCCACTGAGGACCATTGTTGAATGTAGTTCGTTAATGTTGCAACCTGCACCTTGAGCTCATCCTTGGAGACCTTGTCCTGCCTTATTAGGTGCACCACCGTTGCCATCGAATCCTCAAGGTGCTCGACCTTCTATTCTCTAGTTGCGGTCTCCAAGTTAATGGTGGAGATGCTATAACTCACCCCTGCCTGGCCAACAGTAGGCATTGCAATTTGTGCTGCTCGGGAGCTGGAAGCATCCATTGTTATCTTGGATTAGACCTTGGGCTTCTTCTCCTTCTTTGTTGTAATCTGGGATCGAGCCAAGATGGCCTCTAACCTTGCCCTTGGGTCCTTCAGCACAGGGGTCATCTTCTCAAGTTGCCTTTCCAACCATTCAGGCACAACAGACTTATCCATAGGTGAATCACGACTATCCTCACCCTTCTCGATCAAAGGCAAGACCTCTGCCTCCCTTTCCCCTTGGGGTTCTCCTTTCTTTTGGGTAGCATCCTCCTCCTCTTCATCTGAGTCATGAACAAACACGAGGCGCTTGATGGGCAGCCCAGCGGATGGCTGTCGGGTGGAGCTCTCTTCTTTTTCTGCCTCTTCTTCTTTCTTCTCTTCAGCAGCCTTGGCCCTGGGGCCTGTGATAATGTGGGCCTCAGTCTCGGTTAGGTCCTTTGTCTGTTGCTCTTCTGGTGGCTGCCCTTCTTTACCATGTGGTGACCTTTCTGTTTCCTCCCCAACATTCTTCAGTTGTTGTGCCATCTCCTCCTCAAGGTCCTCATCAAAAGTCTAGATGATTTCCTTGGCACCTGAGCCACCCTCTTCATCTCCACTCTCAGAAGAGCCTGTCTCCTCCTCCTCATAGACCACCCTGTCGATGGTTCGATGCTCATACTCGGGGTGCTCATAATACTCATCGGCTTCTTCCTCGACAGACTTTGAGGCCTCCTACTCTTGCTCCTCCAACTTTTTTGAAATTTGCATTGTGGCTTCCATAGCCGGCGGCCCTGTCGGCGGTTGTGAAGGCTGAGTTGTCGCGAGGGCTTGGGCGAGGGATGCTTGGAGAGCTGGGTCCATTAA
Source organism: Sequoia sempervirens (assembly GCA_007258455.2). NCBI lineage: Eukaryota > Viridiplantae > Streptophyta > Pinopsida > Cupressales > Cupressaceae > Sequoia > Sequoia sempervirens. The sequence goes on along the minus strand of VDFB02379711.1, from coordinate 145,341,263 downwards.
GATCTGTGAGAGCTCAGGGGGGAGATTTTGCATGTGCCTTGTAAGAGCCTCAGACATAGTGGCAAGGGGAACAAGTGATGTTATTGTTGCCAGAGGGAGCGATGTGATTGGTGACATGGCAGTAGAAGAGGAAGGGGGAGAGGTCATGCCAGAAGAGGAGTCAATGTTAATTACTAACTCAGTCGGGGGTGAAGGGGCAAGATGGACAGAAATGTCCATAGCTGGTGGAGATGTGGTGACCGTAGCCAGGGAGACGGGTGGGGCAACAGAAGGAGCAAGAAGAGTTGAGGGAGGCTGCAACTCTATCGTGCCCACTCCCTGTTTAAGCCTTTTGGGAGATGGGCCTCCCGTTTCTTTCTTTTCCTGGGCCTTGGGATCAGGAGACTGAGCGGTCTCTGTTTCCTTCCTCTTCTAGGACCGGGTGACTGGAGAAGACTTGGAGGTCTCGCCAGTCGATGTGGTGGTAGCGACATCCTCCGTGGCAATTGGCTCACTTTTGAGCCCTTCATAAGTTAGGACCACCCCTTGTTGCTTCAGATGCGCCACCTGCCCATCGACCCACTCCCTGGTGTGAGTTATGATTGGTTGGGTGATGGTGTCCAAGTCATCAACCTCCTGTTCATCCCAGTCGATTGATGGTATAGGTAGGTTGGCGACTGTAGGGTACCTCGGGTGCATAATGGTGGACTCATCCTCTTCAACCTAGTCTGGTACAAGGAATGGCTGCACCCTCCTTAGGAATAGTACCATCATGTGCATATAGTGCCTTACACGAACCTCCTTATCATCTTTACAGTCAGCCTAGAAATCTTCAATGTGGTATTGGTGGGCATATGCTAGCCCCAGTGCTTTCCTGGCATGGCCATGTGGGTCCATCCACGGGCGAGCAGTGTACCAGTCAAAATGGTAATCCTTGAGCTCCTTCTCCGAGTTACTAGCACATTGGGACGTTTGTAGTCGGTACATGCCCTGGCCGAGGGTCATGGGATAGGAGATCCCCGCTATGTGTTTGTTGTTGAAGATTTCCTAGAGGTGTTGGAACTGCCAAGAAAGCTCTAGGAGGATGATCCTGTCATTGGGGTAGTGGGGCAATCTATTCATCTTTTCGGTGAAACCCTGGGCCCGGATGTATGTAAACTTGGGGAACTAGATGAACAGGAAAGCATATTTCTTTAGGAGCACCCTAGTGCTGTGGGAGACCCTCCTCTCGAAGTCTCCATCGATCAACCTAATTATGTGGCCTATGAAGGCATCATTGACCCAGCAGTACTCCTTCTTGAAGTTGTGGTATTAGAGCTGCGGGTACTTGTCATAGGCTTTAAGCCCTCGCTTTTGCCCCTGATCGGGCGCTACAAATAGCCTGTTGTATTGTCTTTGATCTGCCAGGGAGTAGACAAGGTAGGAGGTCATATAGAATTTGGAGCTCTTCTTCACGTTGATGAACTGCTCATGGAAGCAGTCGCTAATGATGCCTCCTGAGTAGAATGAGACCTGGGTCATGATGTCCTCATTTCCCCGCAGGATTTGCTCAATAAAATAGGCCATCCACTCCTGGAAGAAGGCAGTCGTTGGAAGACCCTTGACCCTGCTCAACAAGGTTACTAAGTCATGGTAATCCTCATGGAAATCGCTACGAAAGAGTTCCTGGGCAACCTTCGCAGTGCTGCCCCTTTTTTCCTTAAGCCAATAGAGGTTGATTGACCTTTTGCAGTTTGTTGGATTTGCATCCCATGCCGCTTAGCATTCTTCTAGTGTGGGGACCTCCATCTGTTGGAACGTGGGAATGTGGAATGTCTTGGTGATCCCCTCTGGTGACATGTCCGCAAGGATGTTTCCCTCCTTATCCATGATTGTTCTGGTGTCTGGCTGATAGGCTTCTCGACAACCCATCACTAATTCGGGCACCACGAGTGAGGGAGGGAAATCGACGACCTTAGCTAATCCACTCTACCATATTAATCTGGCATTCTTTATTGTTGGGTTGACCCTAACCCTCTAAGTGAATTCATCTATATCAACCTAGCCAATATTGGTATCTGAAACCTCCTTCAAGTCGGTGGTGACCTTTGAGTGGACCGGTTCGCCCTGAAACTGATACTTCATTTGATCTTTGTCCTCCTTTCCCCGAGTGGCCCTTCCTGACTTCTTGCCCCTATCCTTCTTGGCGGACGCCCCTGAAGTTCGCACTCCTGATTCCATATATTCTGCAAGTAAGGGAAAAGTCAGCACAATAAAAATCAAAAGCATTCATATTAGTCCTTATCTTGAAAATAACATCTAAATAATCAATCAAGTATATCATAAATCTCATCTTTAGACATTATTCATCTTCGTTTCTGGGCATTTGGACAATCCGGGCCCGGAGGGCCAGACTTCCCTGGCAGGAATGATGTCTGGAAGGGAAAATGAAATGAAAAGCTCTTAAAGGCCCTTCTTGGCCAAATTTTAATGTTTTAGGAGGCTTATGATGAAGAGGGTTAAAATTTAGCATGTGGGTCGAGGTTAGATTCCATATTTGGGCTTGCTAGGATCGATCTAGGAAGACTCAGAGGTTTCAAGTCGGGAAGCCGTTGAGTGATGGCCGTTGGTGACGGTGGACAATAGGCAGAAATCCAGTAGCGGAAGTCCAAGGGCCGGGGTCCGAGGGGCCAAAGGACGACCAGCATGTGTTTATCATTTAGGCTTGGCGGCATTTGGTGTGGCGAGGCCCAGAGGTCGGGGAGTCGATCGACATTTTCTGCCAACAACGGTGAGCGAGAGACGAACTTCCGAGGATGGAAGTCCGGCCACTGACGCCCGGGGAGCGGAAGGCCAAGCGGGAACTGGCGCATTGTCAGCCGTGACGAGCTTGGCAACAACACACGACCGATGGAAGATCGAGGTCCGGTGATTGGGCGGACGGGGCGAAGATTCCGACGGCAGGAGAGCGAAGGACTTCCGAGAATGGAAGTCCGAGAGCCGGGGCCCGGGTATGCGAAAGTCGCCGTCGCAAAAGAAAAAACCAATGGCGGAGAGAAAGGCAGGGCCCAAAGCCCGGAAGGCATTGATGATTTCGCCGAAAAACATGCAGAGGGGCCTACGAAAAATTGAACAGGAAAATTTGCCAAAGGTTTAATAAGTTGAAGCATCGGTGGAGCCCGGAGGCTGGGGCGCCAGGCGGTGTTCGTCGCTTGGAGAAGGCGAACCTCCGACGAAACTCTGGGGGCAAAACTCTGAGGTTCTGGGCCTGGGACGGCCAAAGGGCGCGGGTTAGGTTTCAAGCTTTCACGGCAGAGCAGAGACCGGGACCTGGCAGCCAGGGAGGCAGGACAGTTTGGCCGTTCAAGCTTGGCGGAAGGAAAACATAATTTTTAGGGAGGAAACTCGACAAACTGGGCCCCGAGAGGAGGATTGTCATCCCCGGGTGTTTGAAGATTTGAGAATTCTGACGGCGAAGGCGGGTCTCAGGCCTGGGGCGAGGAATTTCCCTGTGTGAAGAACAACCACACCACGGAAAAGTTATGAATCGGCGGTGAAGGCATCTTAAGTGTTTTACTTGGTTTTCTACCACATGGGTTTGGTGCGCAATCTAGTTTTCTACCCCTTTATGCCTTCGTAACAATTTTTTCATTTATCTAGATGTTTCAAAATCATGAAAATGATGGTTGGGAGGGCGAGTGGATGGCCTACCTCAAAACACGCTAGGCGGGGGACGTGGGATCCACACACGGTCAACGGACTGATGCCGAGGGCGATGATCACGACGTAGTCGAAGGCAGTGGGCTCTAGATGATAGCTTCTAGTTCACTCGAATCCTGCAGAATGATAATGACTACCTGGATTGGGATTTTTGTACCCAAACCACCATGAATGACTACAATAAATACTCGTACGACTGCGGGAAAAGTCGTTGGATTTGAATTTAGGTCGGCAGCGGCAGTGGAAACGCCGGGAAGACGTGAGGTGACGGCCGCTGTAAGATTTTTGCTAATTTTGAACAACGACAGCGAGGAGCGGAACAGGGTCTGGAGGGTGGGAAGCCGGCAGACATCCACCGTCAGGGGTGGCAAAACCGCCACAGAATTCTGGGAGCAGAATTCAGGACGGTCGAGCCCGGAAGAGTACATGGTAGACAAGCCACGGTGAAGACCTCGACAGAGATAAGGCATGCGGGCCCCGAGGAGCGGGAGGCCGCGGGAGGTTCGCTGTTGCGGACGGCGAGACTGAGACGGAAGTCTGGAAGTGGACTTCTGAGATCTGGGGCCCGGAGGGGCAGGCGCCGCCGCGAAAATTTTACAAGTTTCAGACGGAGGGCAGCAGGGCGGACCCCGAGGGCTGGGAAGATGCTCGGCGAATGCCGCAAGGGATGACATTTCCGAAGGGGAAACCCAAAGAGGGAACCCCGGACGCCCGGGCCCGGAAGGGCCCATGGCCATTTCAGAGCCAAAATGCCAGAGGGACTTGCCAAGCCCCCGGAAGGCAGCAAAAACCAAAAGCGGAGGCATGATCAATTTATGATGGAACTTTTGAGGAACATCGACCATCTGAAACATCAAAAAGAGGGGCATGCAAATGAGGCAGCCGCAAAAGGACCCGATGAGGTGAAAGAAAAGAGGGTCCCCGTTCCAAACGGGGCGTGTGTGCTGAGGGCACAACAGATAGGAAGTTAAAGAAAGATGAAAAATTGGAGCTTGTGCATATGGATGTATGGGGACTAGCTCAAGTATCTTCTCTTAGTGGCTCTGGGTACTATGTCACTTTTATTGATGATGCAACAAGGAAGGTATGGATTTATTTCCTTAAGAACAAATCTGATATATTTTAAACTTTTAAGAAATGGAGAAGCTTAGTTGAGAATGAGACATGTAAAAGGTTAAAATGTCTCATATATAATAATGGTGGTGAGTATTGCAGAAAATATTTTGAATATTATTGTTCCTCTAATGGTATTCGTAGGGAGAAAACAATTCCAAGGACTCCATAGGAAAATAGAGTGGTTGAGCAGATGAATAAAACAATAATGCCAGAGTGTGCACAAACTATGAGATTGCATGTTGAGATGCTTTTAAACTTGTGGGAAGAGGTTGTAAACACTGTTGTTTATTTAATCAATAGAAATCCCTATAATATTTTGGGTTGTGGTATTCCAGAGGAAGCATGAATAGGTAAGAAGGTGAGTTATTCTTTTCTCAAGACCTTTGGTTGTAAAGCATTTGCACATGTAGATTCTGAAAATAGAACCAAGCTTGATGAAAAATCAAAGAAATGTACATTTTTTGGATATGGCATTAATGAATTTGGTTATAGGCTTTGGGATTTTCAAAATAAAAAAAATTGTGAGAAACAGGGATGCCATATTTAATGAGAAAGTGGTGTACAAATATTAGTTGTAAAAGCATGAGAAGAAAGAAAATGATTATGTAGTGCTAGATGATACACCAAATAGCAATGTTCTAGTGGTTCATCATGCTTTGCAACAGCTACAATAACAACAAATACCAAAAAATCCAATGAATATTAGACAATCTTCAAGGATAATAGACCTCTAGAAATATTTTCTCCCTCTTTGTATTCTATTTTATTAATTGATGCTAGTTATCTAGAATCTTATGATGAAGCTATGTAGGTGGATACCAAGGTTTAGTGGGAGCATGGAAAGGAAGAAGAAATGGACTCCTTGCCAAAAAATCAAACTTGGTAACTATGCAATTTGTCTGTAGATAAAATGGCTTTACCAAATAAATGGGTTTATAGGCTGAAAGAGGAGGATAGAAGTAAGACAAGATCTAAATCTAGATTAGTTGTAAAGGGATTTGCATAGAAAAATGGTATTGATTTTGTTGAAATCTTTTCTCCAGTTGTTAAAATGACTTCTATTTGTACTATTTTAAGTATTGTGGTTGTTGAAGATTTGCATTTAGAACAACTTGATGTTAAAACAACCTTTCTCCATGGTGATTTGGAAGAGGAAATATATATGGAACAACCTCAAGGATTTAAGGTCAAAGGTAAAGAGAAACTAGTGTGCAGATTGAAGAAAAGTTTATATGGCTTGAAGCAAGCACCTCGGCAATGGTATATTAAATTTGATAGCTTTATGACTGAGCAAGGCTACAATTGGTGTAATTCATACCATTGTGTTTATTTTAAGAGGTTATATGATGATAGCTACATTATCTTATGTTTATATGTTGATGATATGTTTGTAGCAGGGTCTAACATGGATCACATAAGGGAGTTAAAACAATAGTTAGAAAATTTATTTGCTATGAAGGATTTAAGGGAAACAAAGAAAATCCTTGGTATGAAGATTACAAGAGATAGGAAAAATAGAGAATTATTTTTATCTCAGGCTGATTATGTTGAAAAGGTGTTACAAATATTTCATATGGAGAATGCAAAAGCTGTTAGAACACCTTTTCCCACTCATGTCAAATTGACTAAGGATATGTATCCAAAGACACAAGAGGAGCAAGAAAAAATGTCCAAGGTACCATATGCTTCAGCTATAGGCAGTTTAATGTACACCATGGTATGCACAAGACTAGATGTTGCACATGTTGAAGGAGTTGTTAGCAGGTATATGAGTCATCCCGGTGTTGAGCATTAGAATACGGTAAAACGGATTCTTAGGTACTTGAGAGGTACATCAAATAAATTTTTATATTTTAGGGGCTCTACTGCTAATTTAAAAGGCTATGTTGACTCAAATTTGGCAGGGGATGTAGATACCAGGCAAGGTACCATTTTTTATGTATTTACAATTGGTGGGACAACAGTGACCTGGATTTCTCATTTGCAAAAGGTGGTTTCCTTATTCACCATAGAGGCAGAGTATGTTGTTGCAATAGAGGCAACAAAGGAGATGATATGGCTGCAACTTTTCATGGAAGAGTTGGGAAAATAATAGGCTGAAAATTACTTGTTTATGGATAGCCAAAGTGCTATACATTTTGCAAAGAATTTTGCATTGCACTCCAAAACCAAAAAAATATATTTGAGATATCATTTCATTCGGTTAGTGTTGGAGGATGGACATGTCAAGCTATAAAAGATACATATAGATGCCAATCCAACAGATATTTTTATGAAGGTAGTGACAGGAGAAGTTCAGCTCCTCTTTAGCTTTAGTTGGTCTTCAAGGTTGAATTCAAGTATACCGAGGTGGTAGAGTCTAAGGTGCTTATTTCTAGTGGGAGTTGTATGTCCAGCAGTGTCGTCCAGGATTAGTCTCCAAGTGGGAGATTGTTTGGTGTGGTTCCTAATTAGTCTCCAAGAGGGAGATTGTTGGTATGTGGCGACTAATCATGCTATACTATACACTTTTCATTCTTTTTTCGCATCATCATCGAAAAAGGAAAGAATCAACGAAAAAGAAAAAAACCAACTTTGTAAAACCCTAATTTTGGAAGCTTCTAAAAATCTTGTTATAAGCGGTTTGGATGGGGGTTGTAGGAGGGAATTATTAGCGAGATTTTAATATATTTTACACTAGATAATAAAATAATTGGATGGCCGCGATTTTATGGAAGTAGCCTAGATTGGGTGAACCGCGTTAAATTCTTTGTGTTAATTTTGTGTGTTTTATTTTTCTATTTATTGATTAAATCTGCATTTAATTGTTAGATATCTGCATTCTAACCCTAACAGGTGGTTGTTGGCACTTGGCTATGAAAATACCTAATAAGGAAGAATGGTTTGCCTACATTCGAAGATTATGAAACACATAAGAAGATTATACACTACTCACATTTGGTGGTGGAAACAAATATAAAACTAGCGAGCTATCATGGAATACCTACAAATAAAGAGCTATGGAAAATTTCTATGGAAAATCATGAGATAATCATAAATGCATTACAAAAAAATAGAGGACATAGATGGTACAATGGAAGAAGAAAACATAGGTAAATATAGTTTTAGTTTTGTATTATCCTTTTAAATACATTAAATACATGTTTTGATACTTCTTGTGTGTTATTAGTTGAAATTGATTTAAAATTTCCTTTTATATCCTTCAGCCATCACAAATTCATCACATACTTTAAGGAAAAAAGGAGAGTCCATGCAGATTCAACCTAGACAACATGAAATACTTGGTAAAAATAGGTAATTAATAGTTAAATTATATTTAAATGCATGTTTTTATTATATATTTGTATTGCTTGTACATTAATAATTGAAATTTATTTATCATCCTTTTTTGTATCCTTAATCCATCATCACATTGATCTCATACTTTGAAACAAAAAGGAGAGGATGCAGATTCAATCTACACACATGTGTGGAAGACTTTTAAATACAAGTACAACTTGTGTAAATATAGATAGTTTTATATATGTTAAAATACATATTTTGTTGATTTCATTATTTTTTTTGTATCATTTTGATATCTGGTGGCATGAAGACCTCCTATATTTTGAGCATAAGTTTCAAATTTCCTTTAGATGACATAGCCACATTTTGTAAAACTTGTTTTGAGTTGGCATATATGTACATATATAATTACACAATTACACATTTTGAAAAAAATTGTATACATAGATAATACACAATTATACTCTACACTTTTATATATCTAAATAAATATTCTATCTATTTTGCTTCTTAAATGTGCATTTTTTCCTACTTTGAAACTTTAAATTTGATTGTATAATCACTAAATATCATGCATATTATTGTTAAATTTTATTTCCTTGGGAAACTTCACAAAAATTTGTGAGCTTCTTTGATCCCCTTAAGACATCCTATTACAACATATTAAATTAACATTGACATCATTTACATTGTATAAAATGTCATTGTTATGATGAGTCATCCTAAATTCTAAGTTAATTATATCAGTTGCGATTGAATATGAGACATGTACTTTGAAGTTTTTCATCCTCTTAAGATGTCCTATTAGGACATATCCTTTTTTTTTATTTTAATTATATGATTTGTTATGATGAGTCACCCTACTTTGAAACTTTAAATTTGATTGTATAATCACTAAATATTATGTATATTATAGTTAAATTTGGTTGCCTTGGGAATCTTCACAAAATTTTGAGAACTTATTTGATCCCCTTAAGACATCATATTAGGACCCCTTAAAACATCCTATTATGAAATAAATTAAATTAAGATTGACACTATTTAAATTGTATAGAATGTCATTATTATGATGAGTTATCCTAAATTCTAATTTAATTAATTATATAAATTATGATTAAATATGAGACATGTAATTTTAATTATTTCATCCCATTTAGATGTCATATTAGGACATATCCTAAATATTTATACTTAATTATATCTTTTGTTATAATGAGTTGCCCCAAAGTCTAAAACTTAATTATATCAATTATGATTCAACATGAGACATGTACATTGAATTATATCAATTATGATCCAACATGAAACATGTATTTTGAAATGTTCAAGTAATCAAATTTAAAACATAAAACAATGTAAATGAATTTTTTCCATTTTCAAATATTCAAGCAATCAGATTTAGGGTTTTCAAATGAAAATTTCTTTGTTTGATTTTTGTGTGATTGATTTTAAGTGTGCAATAATAAATGTAAATTCAAAACTAAATCAAACACACCAATGAAACTTTCAATCAAAGCATAAAATAAAGGAAAGGAAATGCAAACTCCGTTTATGCTTCAAAGGTGTTCCATTGTCCTCTATCTCCAGTGTTTTGTTGATTCTAGCTTGCTCTCAGATTGTGTGCTAGAATCAAGAAACGGTTTTCCTAGAGAACAAGATTTGAATATGAATGCATGCTTAAACTAGACATGATTGCTAGAATGAAAGATTATGAAATAATGAAAGCTAAAGATAATAATGACAATGCTAAGATGCTAGAATGGTAGAATGCAAATAATTTTGAATGCATGCATGTATGTCGATGCCTATGTAACTAATGCTTGGCTTCTCAGGGGTATTTATAGAGTTTTCAAAAGATTCTGATTGGCTGATGTGATCAACGACTGTGAAAATTCCTGGTAGATCAAACGGTCAAAGATGGATAAGACTGAAGAGAAAAATAGAAGAAAACCAGAAAGCAAGATTTGTTTCCTTTTTCGTAGAAGAGATAAGATGCGATGACAAAGATGAATTGTAAAAATTATCTTTTTGTGATATTTTGGAAAGATTTTGAAGATAAAGAATGAATTATAAATTCAATTATTCATTTATTGGTGACATGAAAGATTTTTCTTAATTAAATAAAATATTTAATTAATATTTGAAGAATAATAAAATATTTCATAATTAAATATTTAATTATGATTTGAAAAGATATGAAGGATATTAATTAAATAAATATATTTAATTAAATTTTTGGGAAATGACATGTGGATGAAATTAATTAAATAAAATATTTAATTAATTAGAAGAAAGATTTGAATAGCATAAAAGAAATATTTAAATTTAATTAAATCAAAAGAATTAATTAAATTCAAAAGGTGACAATTAATTAAAATAAATAAAGGGTATTTATTTAATTAATCAAGTAGACATATGAATGTGAAATAATTAAATAAAGTGAATTTATTTAATTACGGTGGAAGAGTAAAGTGAATGAACAATATAATTAATTTAATTTAATTTAATCGCATGTAGAGGACTTTTAGAGAGATTAATTGAATAATAAATATTTAATTAAGTGCTAGGATTAATTAAACATGACCAATTTTATGCATATACATTTTTCCCCTCTTTGAAGTGATGTGTGAAATGCATTGCTTCAAAGAAAATATGCCTTCTTTTAAAATTTGTTGTGTTTGATTTTGCCCCTGATTGAATTTTTTTAACTGATATGCCCCTAATTAAAAAAATTGTGTCTAGTATTGATGATGCCCCCTCGGGAGGTAAATCACTGATGATGAGAAAAATGTTGAGTTGGTGATGAAATTCAGATGATGAGAGGGACGCAGTGATTTAACTCCCAATAATTGATTAAAAGATGTCCCAGTTTGAAAAATAAGGTCAGAGTTTGATAAAAAGATAAAAATAAAAACAAAATGCCACAAAAAACCCACCTTGGTTGACCTTTAAAAGGTAAAAGGGGTAAAAAGGGCAAGTCATTTTCACCTTTTGACTTTAGAAACTTTTTTGCTCTGACAGTGACTTGGTGAGATGTAGATTCTATATCACAGGCATCGATTCAAGCGGGTCCGTCGATACCAGAGACCAGTTGTGTATGGACCACCGGTGAGTTGATTCAAACCTTTTTGTTTTTGAAATTTTTCGATTTTAGTCAAAATTTGAGATGTTTTGACATGGATTTAGGGTTTAGCAGTCCGTTTTAGCACATTCAGGAAATAGAGTAGCACTTGCGATGTTTTCTATAGCACATTTAGGGTGTAAAGCGGCGTATTTATGATAGAATTAGAGTAGTGCATCTGATACCCAGAGTAGCACTTATAGGATTTGTGGTAGGAACTGGGTACTTTAGCACATATAAGAAATAGATTAGTGATTTTACGGTTTTCACGCATTAGGTAGATGAAATGGAACATTTGATTAGGAGTGTAGCACATATAAGTAAATAGCACATAAAGGAATTGATTTAGCACTTTCAGGGCACAACATGGCGCATCTAGGGTTTTAGCGCATCAGGGAGAAACTTCAACGTATATAAAGTTTTAGCACTTTTAGGCCACAGATTAGCGCATTTAGTACATTTAGACAGAATGCACTATGTGATGAAAATGATGATGTATTATTCCTTCATTGGTCAATAGATAGATAAATTGTCTTGTCATCATGTTGATATGGATAGAAATGATAGAAAATATGATAAATGATGAATTGATAACTTTGTTTTCACAAATAGAAAGAAAAGAGTAGATAGCTGATAACTTTGTTTCCAAAGAGTAGAATGATTGAGTGCATTGCAATTTGCTGATAACTTTTCTTTTAGAAAACAAAGAGTAGATGACGGATATGACTTCTGATAAATTTTCTTTCTGCGATAGAAAACAAATAGTAGATGATATTATTGAAAATATATTTGCATTTGTGATTGAAGTACAAATAGGATGATGATTTCATTGTTGATAAATTTTCTTTCCCGAAAAAGAAAACAAATAGTAAATGATGATAGCGTAGATTGATTTGATATTCAAATAGATAGAGTTTGTATTGATTTCATGATATGAGTCCCTTAGATAGAGTACTTGATATGATTCACTTGATATAAGTCATTGATATGGGTCACTTCATATGGGTCTGATTGAGTTGTATGATGCGAAGTAAATAGATCACATTGATATGAATCTAATTGATTGTCCTTGTGATGACCAAAAAAATAGGAGGTTTTCAAAAACCTCCAGATTAGAGAGCGCTTCTCTATAGGTTGGGATCGGATACAAGATCTCACACCTGCAGATGTACAGTTGATAGTTGGATGTGGGTTGGGACCATTGTTTCTTATGCCTCCTATTCAGGTCAACAAGGGACTATTGACCGCACTAGCAGAGAGATGGCATTTTGAGCATAATACTTTTCATTTTCTGATGGGTGAGATGACTATGACCCCTAAGGATATATGCAAGATTCTGGGTATTCCAGTGGTAGTGGCCCTTGTGTTCTATGACCATAAGGAGCTAGGTGGTACAAATGCACTTAGGAGAATTTTTGGGGATGTTCATATAGTAGGGTACTGGGTGCCATGGGAAGATGTGAAGGGATATGCGGCCTTACCTACTGTTTTGAGTGCATTCATTGGAGGTTTCCTTTGTTCGGACCACCGATCAAAGGGACTATTAGTTGGGTGGGGGAGGATCATTGAGCAGATGATGGGGCAACTATGGAGATATGCTTGGGGGAGCTACATGTTGGCGCATTTATATTATGACTTGCATTAGGTGGTGTACAAAGGCTCGACCAGTTTATCTTGTGGTGTTACCCTACTCTAGACCTGGGCATTGGAGCATATTGTTGTGACGAGACCACTCTGTCCTAGAGCTAGGCCACTGGGCAGGCCATATGTGTATGCATATTGTATTTCACTTGTCCAACCCAAGCTGGGAAAGCTGGAGTACTAGAGACAGACCCTAGATGATGTGGATTCAGTGATATGGAGGCCATACACAGATTGTGAGGCATGGGATATGGATCGTTTGGAGATGTCATTTGTATGTATACCCTAATTTTTGATAGGTCGGACCCCATTCATTATAGAGAGATTTTTGGCATTGCAAGTACATAGAAAATTCATATTCACATAGGGGATGCCTTAGGGAATTGCACACTATGCACGGTGCAAGGATGAGCCTAGATAGGGGCCCTGCAATTCTTATCAGGTTGCATATATAGAGTATACAACTTTATAGCTCGAGGTATGGGATGGTAGACCCGATATTGTTGATGCAGGTATGTCTAAGGAGTACTTTGTTTATTATCACACACCCATTTTTGCGGTTCACATGTCTACATGAGCTAGCACCCATTTTGGTGGCATAGCTAGGGGTAGGAAACAGGAGGATGTGGCAGTGGGAGAGCAGGTAGTTGGTGGAGGAGAGGAGGAGGATAGTGGAGATGAGGAGGAGAGTGGAGAAGAGGAGAGCTCAAATGATGGTCATGGGGATGACAACAAAGATGGCAGAGGGGAGGAGCAGAGGCCAGTGAGGTAGAGGACAAATATCTTGGGTAGTGCTTAGGTCATGCAGAGGCCGAGGAGTGGTACCAGACGACAGAAGGTGATCAGGGTCTCCTCTACAGCATAGCAGGCACAGATAGATACTCTACAAGACTAGGGACAAACACTTCAGGGGCAGTAGGCACAGTTGGCTCAAGCTCAGAGTTTGGTAGTACAGTTATAGGCACAACTTGTGCAGACACAGGCACAGTCACAGGAACCTCCTCCTACCCCAAACCCATAGGTAGCCAAGTTGATAACAGAGAGAGATTCTTTTAGATGGAGGGCAGTAGAGGCAGATGGTGTGGCACAAAGACTCATAGGCACCATTGAGAGTGCATCTTTACGAGAGGCTATTGCAGAGGGATTTGAGATTTCTAGGGAGGCTGAGCATTATTGGATTAGATACGAGGAGTTGTGCCCTCCCAAATGCAGAGATCCTTACCCTCGGTCCCATAGTAGGACCAGGAGTAGATCACAGATGATGACACACAACAGAGGGGTTACAGGGCCACGACAGGATCTTGATGTTGGGGGTAGTGGCAGGCCATCATCCTCTAGACCAGCTCCATCAAGGGGATTCACTAGCCAACCATGATTTATTGGAGCATGTGCATTTTTTTTTATCATATCCCATGTATCTCTCTATATAGTTGTTTAGTCTCATTAGACATTGGACATTTGTATGTATTTTTTATGAGTGATGATATGTAGCGGCGATGAGTTTTGATGATGTGTGTGTTTGATGTGATGATGTGATATGCATGTATTTTTGTATGATGTATTGTGGATTTTGATATGGATTATATTGATTTGATGACTAACATGATATGCAGGATGATTCATGTGATGATGACGATTTGTGATGTGTACTAATGATGTCATGTAGGTGGATGACCTAGGATGTTTGATTAGGAGGGTGTGCACGGAGATATATGATATGGTTATGAAAGATGATGTGGAAATGTAATGTATGCATGGAATGTTTGTTTTTTGGATTTTTCAAATGCAAGAAATAAATGTGCTAAAAAATGGATGTTTTTGTTTATGAGATGCATCATGAATTTGTAGTATGTATCTGATTTAGGAAAAGAAATGATATGTGAAATGAGTCAAATGTTTATGGGAAAAGTGTCATGATATATAAATGATATGAAAATGATAGATGAGTGCAAGATATGATAAATAATGGGATGAAATGTATGATGTAATGAAATGTAATGGAATGATGATCAAATAATAATCATAATGAGATTAAATGATAATGATAATGAGATTAAATGATAACGATGATGAAATGATGTAATGAAATTATGATGAAATGATAATGATAAATGTAATGAAATGATGATGAAATGTTATGATAAATATCATGAAATGATGATGAAATGTCATGAATAATGTAATGAAAGGATGATGAAATGTTATGATAAATGTAATGAAATGATGATGAAATGTTATGATAGATGTAATGAAATGGTGATGAAATGTTATGATAAATGTAATGAAATGATGATGAATGTTATGATAAATGTAATGAAATGGTGATGAAAATGAAATGCAATGATAAATGAAATGATAAAATAAAATGATAAAATGATGAAATGATAATGATAAAATGAAATGATAAGAAATGATAAGTGAAAATTAAATGCAATGATAAATGAAATGATAAAATGATGAAATGATAATGATAAAATGAAATGATAGGAAATGATAAGTGAAAATGAAATGCAATGATAAATTAAAATGATAAAATGATGAAATGATAATGATAGGATGATGAAATGAAATGATAAGAAATTATGATGAAGATGAAAGATTATAATGAAACAAATGTCTGAATGTCTACAACTAGTCCAAAGAGACATGACAATCGTTGATGTTTTTGTTTAGCCTTTTAAAACTTTGATGCAAATCTAGTAGGCAAATATGTATAATGATCAAAATGAAATGCAATGAAATGAAACCAACCATTTGTTGAAAATTTTGTTAGCTTTCTTGAATCATCATAGAGTGTTTTAAAATTTTGGAAGTATTTAAAAGAATTAGAGGGGAAATTAGCACCAATGATGACCTGAGTACAACTTTCATGATTTTTGATATAGCAAGTGAACACAAGCATTGAGGTATAATTGAATCGAGATGACCTGAGCATTTCTTGCATAAAAAAACAAAGATTAACCACTTTCTGATGCAAATTTGGAACTGTCATCAATGATACACTGTAGAAATCATGTCTCGTGACATTTTTGCACCAGATTGATAGTTAACCTCAAGACAACAGACAAAGAAAAATCCTCTTTCCTTGCCACTCTAGTTCAGTACATCATCGAGTGTGCTCCAGAGGAATGATATCAAAAATCAAGTAACCATTGTTCAAAATATAATACTACTATTCCAAACATTATTCAGATTTTAGATCATCCAGATATGAGTCATGATATGGTACTTGCTGAAAACTATTATGATATGGATCAATGATTGGATAGTTGTTCGCAAGATTTGATTGTTTGTTCACATGATTGGATTTTATTTCATTGTCTAGCTATTTTGATAAAACCTAAAAGTTGATTGCCCCCAATGTGTCAATGTTTGCCCCCCAGTATTGACACAACTTACTGAAATAGATATGTACAATGATCAAGCCATGGTAAGACATTATCGCTCTAGGAAAATGATGGCAGTATGATGTTGTTATGGCTCTAAGATGATGGCTCTAAGATACATGAAATGAACGCTGATAAGCTAAGTGCAGAACATGAACTAATAGATGGAGAGCTACAAATAGTGTCTATTTTCTAGATTTTCACTCTCTTTATTGCATTTTTTTTTTTAGACATTTTATGATGTTTTTGGATTTTTTCAAGACTTTTTCTACTATTTTTGTTATTTTTTATGACTTTTTCTACTATTTTAGTTATTTTTTTAGGACTTTTTCTATTGTTTTTGTTATTTTTTTTAGGACTTTTTCTACCATTTTTGTTATTTTTTCAAGACTTTTTCTGTGTGATACTACTTCAAACATAATAAATTTTCAGATGCATGCTATTAACGGGTTCATCAAATAGGTCCCCTTCTGGTGTTGATAGATTATATGCTCCTGAACTATATATTGCGATGACCACGTAAGGACCTAGTCAATTTGGTTCAAACTTTCCTTTCTTCTCCCTGTCTTGCTGATTTTATGGGTTTTCCTTCAAAACAAGATCATCGACCTGAAAGGCACATGGTTTGACTCTGTGATTATAGCTACAAGAAATAACATGTTGATATTATTTCAAATGATAAACTGCTCATTGTCTCATCTCATTAAGGAGTTCTAGCTCTTGTAGTTAGGAAACTTTGTATTCATCATCCGTGATTAAACCTTTCAGTGATACTCTAAGTGATGGAATCTCAATCTCTAGAGGTAATATGGCCTCTGCTCCATAGAAAAGAGAAAACGGTGTTGCTCCTGTTGGTGTTCGGATGCTAGTTCTATAGGCCCATAATGCGAGATTGAGTTGAGCATGCCAATCATTCCTTGCATTATTTACAGTTTTCTTCAAGATTTTCAATATTGTTTTGTTCGAGTCCTTTTCTTGGCCATTCCCTTACAGATAGTAAGGTGTTGAATATCTATGTTGAATATGGAATCTCTCACAAATTTCGTCAACATCCTGATTCTTGAATGGTCGTCCATTATTTGTGATAATGGAGTTGGGAATGACATACCGATAAATGAGATAGTTGAGTATGAACGATGAGATTTGTTTACCGGTAACCTTAGTGAGAGGTACTGCCTCAATCCACTTGGTAAAGTACTTTGTCACTATGATGATGAACTTTTTTCTATTTGATGAAGGATGAATCTTTCCAACTAGATCTAACCCCCATTGAGAGAATGGCTATGTTGTCATGAATGTTTGGTGTTATTGTGCAGGAGCATGAATGTGATTCCCATGAATCTAACATTTTGAGCACTTCTTCACAAAAGTGAATGATTATCTTTCCATTGTGGGCCAAGAGTATCGCATTCTAATCAATTTCTTGGATAAGGTCAGTCCACTTGAATGAGTACCACAAATGCCACTAGTATGAACTTCTTGTAAAGCCTTGTTAGATTTGTCACGTTCAAGACATCGAAGTAAACTACCATCAAGACTGAGACGATAGAGGGTGTTAGCGATAAGAATATAACGAGAGGATTGGTGGATAAAATTGTGCTTTTGGTTATGGGATAAGTTGAATGCTAAGATGTCATCTTTTAGGTAGGAATAAATATTTCCACACCAAGGTGAATCAGATCCTACTAAGTGGCAAATCATTTGGCTTTCAGGTGTGTCATAGGCAGGTGCAAATGATTGTTCCACTAGAAATTCATAGCAGGCCTAATTTTTTGGGACTTGCAATAATGATGCGATTGTGGCCATGGCATCAGCTGCTTTGTTATCAAGTCTTGGAATCTATATGAACTTGATATCCAAAAAGTACTTCTTGAAGTCATCAACCATTTTCTTGTAGGGAAAATAGTTTGTCATCTTTGGTCTGATAATCATCATTGATCTGATTTATGACTAATTGTGAATCACCATAAACTTGTAGTTCTATGATTCTCCATTCCAATGCAATCTTGAGTCCAATGATTAAAGCTTCATACTCAGCTATGTTGTTAGTGCATGTAAATATTAGCCTATACAATCGAGGAATGGTATTTCCTTGAGGGCTGACAAAGAGTATGCATGCCCCTGATCCGTGTTTAATGAAAGAACCATCAAAATATAAAGACCACGGTTGTTTTGAGTCCACAGTGAAGACATCAACATCTAGAAATTCAATGTGCATGGGATGATCTGCTTGAAGCGGTGCTTCAACTAGTTGATTGGTGATAACTTGTCCTTCAATTTCTTTGCGATCATCATAATGGATAGAAAACTCACTTAAGATCATGACCCATTTTCCTAGCCTTCCTGTCAATGTAGCCTTGCTTAGCAGATACTTGAGTGGATCAATCTTTGCAACAAGATGGATTGCATGAGTTAACATGTAGTGCCAAAATTTATGTGAGGAAAAGACTACTGCTAGACAAGCCTTCTCAATGAAAGTGTAGTTGAGTTCATGACCTGTTAGTATTCGACTGAAATAATAAATTGCATGTGCCTTTCCTATAGAGTCCTCTTGTGCTAATAATGCCCCCAAAGATGTCTCTGTTGCAGCAATATATAAGATTAGAGGTTTGTCTGGATTTGGTGGTACTAGAACCAGCGGGTTCATTAGGTACTACTTGATCTATTGAAAGGCCATTTCACACTTGTCATCTTGTTTGAAAGGAACATTCTTATGCAAAAGATGTGTGAAAGGTAGACTTTTATCTGCTAGTTGTGCGATGAACCTTCATATAGATTGAATTCATCCAGGTTGTAATGACCTCAACTGACTAATATTCCTTGGTGGAGGCATCTCCATGATTGCTTGCACCTTGGAAGGATCTATTTCAATTCCTTTTCTTCATACTATGTATCCTAAGAGCTTTCTAGCTATGACCCCAAAAACACATTTCTTGGGATTAAGGCGAACTTTAAACTTTTCTAACCTTGCAAAGATTTTGGATAACACTTTGAGATGTCTTTCTTTTGTGTATGATTTTTCCAATATGTCATCTACATAATCTTCAATGATTGTGTGCATCATGTCATGAAAGATTGTAGTCATAGCTCTTTGGTAGGTAGCCCCAACATTCTTTAGACCGAAAGGCATGACATTCCAACAGTAAGTCCCCCATGGACATGTGAAATTTGTTTTGTCTTGGTCTTCAGGTGCAATCTTAATTTGGTTGTAACCAGAAAACTATCCATTAGTGAATACATGGCATGGCCAGTTGTCAGATCAACTATAGTATCAATGTTTGGAAGTGGGAAGTCATCCTTAGGACATGCTTTATTAAGATCTCTGAAATATATGCACACTCTGACACTTCCATTTGGCTTGGATACAAGAACAATGTTGGAGATTCATTCTGCATAGTCGATTGATCTTATAAATCGTACATCAAGGAGTTTTCTCATTTCTTCTTTAACCAGTAGTGCAACATGAGGATGCACCTTTCTAAGTTTTTGTTTGACAGGCTTAACTCCTGGTTTGATGCAAAATTGATGCATTATGAGATTGGGATCAAGACCTGGCATGTCTGCATAAGACCAAGCAAATTTGACTTGATTTTCTCTTAAAAATTTCATGAACTCGGGTACTTATTTATCTGTCATTAATACAACTAACTATAGAATCCTTGGTTTTTCTGAAGTGTCTAGATTAACCTCTTTTGTAGGTTCAATCAAGATAGGTGATCACTCATGATAGTGCTCTGGGAGAGTATCAAGCATCCCATAATTTGGTGCCTTAAAAAAGGTTTTCACCATCTGATACGCTATTTTTTTTTATCTTTTGTTTGATCTAACACTTCCATATTCTGGTTTTCACCATTAGATCTTTCTTTTTTATTTTTATTTTTGCAGCTAGGAGACTTGACAGTCTCCTAATTAAAGACTCTGTGCCAAAAATCACAAGTGGAAGAATCATTTATGTCATCTACGGAAAGGAATTTCACAATAGATTCATCGCTTGGAAACATAGGTATATCAATAGGTTCAGACGAGTCCCATTCAATGAGATCGGGATGGATTAAAGGTAGTGGATCATTGGGTTATGTGAAATTGGCTATGGTTATGGTCATAACGGAGTTGTCTGTAGGATTTGTGGTATGATGTAGATCAATGATAGTACTGTTCTCATGATAGTATTGTTCATTTAAATCCAACTCAGTGTCACTAGAATCATAGTCACCTTGAAGTTCAGATTCTTATAGTTGGGACCTTGACCCTTCACCTTTGATTAGAGTTGGGGTATACTTGTGTATCACATCAACCTTTTTGTCGGTCCAGAACTCATCATTGTGGATGGTGTCCCATTTATATTCACTAGAGTATGTGTCAGAGTTATGATCCATGAAATTTTGAATTGCTATCAAACATGCTTCTATTGTATCAAAACCTTCTTGCAATGTGAGGACAGTATCATGCAACTGTTTGGATGTTATTTATTTTGAGTTAGTATCATAGCCTAGTCATATTTTATCTTTTATACAAGTCCTGGAAGATGAATAGGCTCAACTACTTCTTTTCTCTTTCTAATAGGACCATTACCATCATAGCCCATCTTTTACATGATTGAATACCCTTTACCATATCGATTAGTTGGTATCTTAAGATTGAGAACTATTTCATCTTCATCTTTATAGAGCCAATTTAGAACTTCTCTATCCTTAGAATCTTCCATGGGGAATTTTTCTTTGATAAATCATCCATTAAAATTTGTACTTGTCTCTGTTGGTGGTTGTGTTGATGTTGATTCTACATATATCTGTTGTTGTGTGATAGAAGGTTGTCCATGTGACTGAGGTGATGTAGGTAGATTAGTAAGACAGATAGAGTACTCCCCTCCTCCATTTTCCTTGAACCATAGTTGCTTGTCAAAAGTTTTTGTTAACTAACTGATTTGTGTATCAACTTTGGGAGAAGTACCAGCATGAGCTTCTCGATTGTTAGGAACCAAAGTATCTTGACTAGCTTTGATGTTGGCACAAGTCTGACTATTCAAATTATCAACTGGTATTGTGATCTTCTATCCATCATAAGGAAACTTAAGACATTCATGATACATGGATGGAATAACTTGCATTTCGTGGATCCAAGGATGACCCAACAAGATGTTGTATGCAAGATCATGGTCTAATACTTGACAAAAAGTATTCTTGATAACACGTCCCACTCTGATCAACAACATGATTAAACCCTTGGATGCTCTTTCCTCATCATCGTAGGATTTAATAGTAATTTTTCTTCTGGGATCAATGGAGTCCTTAGAAAATCCTAAAGCTTGAGCTAACTTCATGGTACATATGTTCAAACCAGCACCTCAATCTATTAGGATGGGTCTGACATGAAACTTGTGGACCATGACTTCGAAGGATAGTGATGAATTATGG
The DNA here is from genome assembly GCA_007258455.2 of Sequoia sempervirens. NCBI lineage: Eukaryota > Viridiplantae > Streptophyta > Pinopsida > Cupressales > Cupressaceae > Sequoia > Sequoia sempervirens. Next base: position 145,319,625 of record VDFB02379711.1, on the reverse strand, counting down.
GGATGTGTCATGGAAACATCATATTTTTCAAAGAATGAGAGGCATGTGGCTGAGGACAACTATCCCACCATGGCTTGAAATTAGTCCACATCCAAATCGGTGGATACAGTTGTTTCAACGAGGGCCTTTTCTGGAATTTCCTTGTGTGCTGGGGAAATCTTCAAGAGTTCTAAGATAGAAATCTGAGCAAGAGTTTTTTTGAATTTGATTGACTAAGTCATATTGATGTTGAGGTCGGGGCATAGTGGATTTTGTAGAAGTTCCCTTTAAGACAACTTTATCTTGTGCCCTTGTTGTTGCATTGACTTGTCTATATTCCATCTTTTCCTTAACTTTTATAACATTGAACTGCTCGTCGTCATTGTAGATATGATTGATTATATGATCGTTGATATGATTCACACTTTTTTTGAAAGACTCACCCTTTTGATAGTTGGACAAAGGGTCACAAAATTCTTGGTGGTCTTTGTTTGATTGTTGGTCTCCTTCTACTTTGATGGTGTCATTTTGTATCAAGTCTTGGATAAGATTTTTCAAGGCTTGACAATTATTTGTGTGATGGCCCTTGCACCGATGATAATTACAATAGTATGCATCATTCCATGATGGAGGCTTCACACTAGGTTCAATATTTTGTTGAGGTGGTAAGGTGATAAAGTTCTTTGCCATCAACTCTTTAAGGGAAGATTCTAGAGATTGAACCAATGGAGTAAAAGTTCTTTTGCTAGAGAAGAATGAAGATCGTTGCATATTTTTGTTTGAGGCATTTCCTAAGACATTGTTGTTGTTATTTTTTCCATGGTAACCTTGATAGTTGGCATTCCCTTGATTGGGAGTAAAATTTTGATTCACGTTATTCCTTAGAGGAGGAGGATTGTTTCCTTGATTTGTGATCGAGTTGACATTTTTATAGTTATTGTTGCAAGGATAACTTGGAGCACTAAGAACAAATGGCTTAGTCAAGACATGATTTGAATCTACAACACCATCATTCACCATGTTTTTGTTGTGAGTCCAAAACTTATATTTGTCATTGTGGTGATTTGAAGAGCTAGGATTGTCCTTATCAATTTTTATTATCCCTCTCTGGATAAAGCAACTTTCAATGTTGATGGAATTTTCAATCAATTTCTGAAAGGAGGGAGGACAATGAAGATTAAGATGATAGCTCATCTCTTGATCTAAGTTGTTTATGAAAGTGGTGATTTTTTCCTTTTTAGAAACATGACCTGGGTATCTAGCGAACAATCTTCTACATCTTTGATGGAATGTAATGAATGGTTCACCAAGTTTTTGTTTATCCTTGTAGAGATCAATCATGGTTATTTGATGTTGTATGTTGTAGGAATGTTGTGATATGAACTCATTAATCAATTCCTCAAATTTCTTAATAGGTGGTGTGATTTTTGATAGCCATTCCATAGATTGGCCTCCAAGACTCCTAGGAAGAAAATGCATCAAGTATGTGTCCTCATGGGAAAACTCTAAAGTCATATTTAAGAAGTCTCTAATATGAACAATTGGATCCGATTTCCCATTATAACGATCAAACTTTGGGATTTCACAATGTTTGGGAAATGGTATCATGTTGAGATGTCAGTCAAAAGGGTAAGGACATATATCATCAAGAGAATATGTCTTTTGATGTGGCTCCCCCTTGTAGATCTTTAATTTGTCCTTGTACTACTTTAATCTGTTGAGACAAGGCACTAATATTAGACAAGGGTGTTTCCTCAGGATTATTCTTTATGTTTTCAGTATCAAAATCATGAGGCAATTTAGCTCCTTTGTCAGCTATATATAGAAAATATTTTTCTTTGTTGCGATCTAAAATATTTTCTATAGCTTTGTGAAATTTGGGATCTTGCTCAGCTTCTCTAAGGTGATGTTCTTCATCCCGTTCATCATCACTATCTATAGGAGCTTTTCTCATGTCTCTATTGAAAGGGAACAATTTTTTTCTCTTTCACCCATGTTGTTGTTAAAAAGGGTATTACAACTCACACTATAAAGGGGATTACTACTCTCACCTTCTTCTTGAGTTCTTCGAATATTATCCTCTTGTTGAATATCCTCTTTCAACTTATTCTATTGAGATCTTGTAAAAATAGGCATATGATTTTGAAATGTTCTTCTAGACTTAGATCACAGTTTGATAAATGTGAAAGTGATGATGTCTTGATCCGATAAGATGAAAATCTTATGATATGATCAAAGAAATTCCTAACTCTTGATTGTGGCTTCCAATGATGAAGGATATTAGAATCCTGTTGGGGAAGTTGAATCAATAATCAAATTTTTTTTTGAAAGGTGCACTTTTAAGATTTGATCCTTGTTTTTGAAGAATGATAAGTATATCAAATAGCCTAATTAAACTTACTGAAGGATATGAATGGGATGTGTTGGATATTCAATAGAACGTTGTGGTAGATAATCAAAGTTGAGAGGTTGATTGTGATTGTGTTGTTGTGATAGAGCTCTTCTCTGAAAATAGGCTCGTGAATATAAAGGGTCTACAACGTACTTGTCAGTAAATCCCCTAGCAAAATCTTGGTATTTATGGAGAAAATTACGGTAATAGATCAAGATGTTTCGACTTTTATACAAAAAAAATCTATGTTGCAAGGTTTTCTTGTAGCCTAAATGTTTCTTAAGTTTCTTGATCCTATTGGAAATCAATTTCTTGAAAAATTTGGTTGATTTCCACTCTTTAAGCATGGGAGAAATGTCAAGATGCTACTAGACCAAAGTTGTTACAAACTTAGACTTGCCAAAAGTAAATTTTTTGGAAAGTGACAGATGTACTACTTTGTATCCTATATGCGTTGCAGAATCAGGTATATGCGCTAGAGAAATAGTCAAATGTACTACAAATGACTTCAAATGTGCTACTCTATGTCATATATGCACTAAAACAGTTTTCTGAATAGTTTTGAACAATTTCAGCGAAATTTTTGCATGTTCATTTTGGATGATCTTTTGTTTGAATTAATGTGATTGAAGACACAAAAAACATTCTGAAAATAGTTTTTTTTAAGCCCTATACTAAACATCAATTGTATGTTCAATTTTTTTTTTCAAAAAGTGTTTCACAGGTTTTGCACATAACAGACAATTCAGGAAGGCTCACTCTTAGTACTCAAGTAGGTCATCATAATAATCAACAACCCGCATCTTAGAACTACATTGACTCACATAGCCATGTCACCCTCGAAGGGGCACCCGTGTTTTTGTCTTTTCTAGGAACGTACTCAACAAACGGTCCTTGGTAGTTATATGGTGAGTGTCTTGGGGGTAGATTCTTCCCTCCCCTTGCACTGTGATTATTAGGATGTTTAGAAACTGAAACGGTTGGCTACTACACTAGGTTCATAGTAAGGTTTTCCGTTCAGTGCGAAAATAATAAAATCCCTTAGGAGACCTCCCAACCTTTAGAAAAAAGGCTTTGGGGATGGTTATCTTGCACACTACCGGAAAAAGTTGGTTTCCCCAGATTTTCCTTAAATTTTATAGTGGGGTGGAATAGCCTGGGTTTGGTTTGAACCCACTTGGGTCATTCCTCTTGGGTGAGTACTTTTTCCACAAGAGTAGACCCTCTAAAGGATGTAATAAAGCATTAAAATTGCATGAATTGAAAAGGAAAGTCTGGTATTATGATCACCTAGTTAAGGGGAGAGTATAGACCTATTGCCATAGACAAAGAAAACAATGTTCTTTTTAAAGCCCAAATGACAATGATTTAATCTATGTGAAGATGTTGCTTCACAACAAGCATGAGATTCATTTTAACTACAAAAATCATTGTGGTGACTATCCTAGATTGCTTCATTTTAATCCATGTCTACCCTAGGGTTTCTTCTTTTTAAAACCAGATGTGACTATCCTAGATTGGTTCTTTTTAAGCCAGAAAAAGCACTATTCGCAGAAAGCGTCAGACTCAGAACTTTGTTTAATTACAACCAGTAAGCACTAAAAGATCATGCATATGGGCTAAAATAAATAGTTTATGCACTAAAAAAAACCACATAAGCACTACAGAAAACCTTAAATGTGCTAAAAGAAATCCTAAATGTGCTAATCTAAGAATGCAAAAAATTTACAATTTTAAATAAAGTAAGCTAAAGGGATGCACTATTATGTTCCCTAGATGCGTCATTTTTTTCCCTATAAGTGCTAAAACAGTTCCTGGATGTGTCGAAAGACATGCAAAAATGTTAAAAGAAGCCCTGCATGCACTACAGAAACCCTCAGATGCACTAAAATGCAAATTTTTTTGGCAAGCCGAACTCCAGAACGTGAAATCCTGTCCAAAAACTACAAGTAGATGTCAAAAATGGGGCAGGACCCCATAGTGGGCACCAAAAATGTGTGATCGATTTTAAGTATGCAATAATAAATGTAAATTCAAAATTAAATCAAACACACCAATGAAACTTTAAATCAAAGCATCAAATAAAGGAAAGGTAATGCAAACTCCGTTTATGCTTCAAAGGCGTTTCATTGTCCTCTATCTCCATTGTTTTGTCGATTCCAGCTTGCTCTCAGATTGTGTGCTAGGCTCAACAAACGGTCTTCCTAGAGAACGAGATTTGAAGATGAATGCATGCTTAAAATAGACATGATTTCTAGAATGAAAGATTACAAAATTATGAAAGCTAAAGATAATAATGACAATGCTAAGATGCTAGAATGCTAGAATACAACTAATCTCCAATGTGTGCGTGTATGTCGGTGTTTGTGTCACCAATGCTTGGATTTGTAGGGGTATTTATAGTGTTTTTGAAAGATTCAGATTGGCTGATGTGATCAATGGTTGTGAAAATTCCTGGCAGATCGAACGGTCAAAGATGGATAAGACTGGAGAGAAAAATAGAAGAAAACCAAAAAGCAAGATATTTTTCCTTTTTCGTAGAAGAGATAAGATGAGATGATAAAGATGAATTGTAAAAATCATGTTTTTGTCAGATTTTGGAAATATTTTGAAGATAAATAATGAATTATAAATTCAATTATTCATTTATTGGTGATATTAAAGATTTTTCTTAATTAAATAAAATATTTAATTAAGATTTGAAGAATAATAAAAGATTTCATAATTAAACAAAATATTTAATTATGATTTGAAAAGATATGGACATTTAATTAAATAAAGATATTTAATTAAATTTTTAGGAAATGACATGTGGATGAAATTAATTAAATAAAATATTTAATTAATTAAAAGAAAGATTTGAATAGGAGAAAGGAAATATTTAAATTTAATTAAATCAAAAGACTTAATTAAATTCAAATGGTGACAATTAATTAAAATAACTAAAGGGTATTTATTTAATTAATCAAGTAGACATATCAATGTGAAATAATTAAATAAAGTGAATTTATTTAATTACGGTGGAAGAATAAAGTGAATGAACAATATAATTAAATTAATTAAATTTAATCATATGTAGAGGAGTTTAGAGAAACTAATTAAATAATAAATATTTAATTAAGTGCCAGGATTAATTAGACATGGCCAATTTTATGCATATACAATTTCAATTTAGGGTTTCCAAAGGTAATTTTTTTGGTTATGATTTAAGGTTAATCTTAATGTTGGATTTCAATTTTAAGGTCGAGTTTTTTGTTTCATTTCAATTTGTGAGGGTTTCATTTCAAGTTTTCGATTTGATTTCTACAAATCATGATTTCATTTATTTTAGGTAAATAAAAATGAAAAACTCAATACAAATTGGAAAAATACAGACAAAAACCTGAATTTATATCTAACAATAAAAAAGTTTGAAAAATGCAAAAAAAGGGGATCCAACACTTACCTAGAGGTCATTATTTGTCATGCTTGAACCAAGATCTCATGTGTAGATGAAAATGATGTCTAGTTTCATTTTTTAAAAATAAATACCACTACCAAATGAGATCTTGTTTTGTAAAAAGTGGGATCCGATTTCTTGAAGGTCGTCTCGACACACCAATATTAAGAGGGATCCCGATTTTGAAAAAATGGGATCTCATTTATATTTTTTTCTTGGGACCTCAAACCTAAATGAGATCTCGTCTATTAAAAAATGGGATCCCATTTTGTTGAACCCGATTTTAGTATTTTTTCTAAGGCAAAAAATTCCATGTTTCATCAACTCAACTTTATTTGTCTACCCTTTACCATACAAATATTTGTATATCTCTCATGCAGAGGGGATGATATTTGTATATTGTTATCAGAGGGACTGATAGTTTCAGAGAGGCCACACAAATCCACGTCATGCATCCACATCTTTACACAACCCATACCTCACATCTACAAATTGTCCACTCACATTGGATTTGATCTTGGGTGATGGAACACTATGGAAGGAGTCATCAACCTACCCTTTTAAAAGCACATGCATCTTCACTAGCCACACCAAACACTTTGGAAATATGTCACTTCATCTCAATGCATGCCACAAGAAACCATTTACTAGGTTGTGCCTCTCTTCTAGAGTGTCATCATTACAATTTAAATTGATCTCAAAGATGCTTTATGAATGTTGACACATGTATGTTGAGGCTACATGGGAGATTTGGTGACCAAAGGATGTAAAGTATGGGAGATTTGGTTCCTAGAACTTTTGTGGAATCAACTACCACACAATCCCTCTACCTTCTTAACCCCGTCTTCCTCTTCATGGCATGTGGTATTTCTTTGGTATATTAAATGGTTACATGTAAAAAAATAGCATTCCACATTTTAAATGTTTTTGTTATTAAAATATTATAACTCTTAACTAATGGAAGATCACCTTGTCAAAATTTTCTAGCATTTTTTAATTTTTTCCTTAGTTAAAAATTTGTACAAGTGTAATAATGAAAAAAGTATATGCCTTTTCCCTACTTAAATTGGGAATAATTAATGATAGATTGGACTTGATATCACCTTGATCTAGTGTTTTCATGAGTTTTACACATCCAAATTAGGTCATAAGCCCCTTTTAAGCAAAATAGACCCATTTTTTCCTTAATTTAATGATGTAAAGTATATTTATTTACACTTTCAAATTGGATTTCAGGCCTTATTGCGTCTATTACCTTAATACCATCATTAATAGGCATGTATGACCCCATATTATGCATCCCAAGGTATATTTTAATAAAAAACCTAACAATACCAGCAAATAAGCTGAATTTACACAATCCTCGACATTTTACTCCTTGACATTTTAGCAATCAAAATAGGCCTTGTGGGACCCATTCACCACTTTGGGTGAATGATTCCCATCTAGGTGGGACCCATTCACCACTTTGGGCAAATGATTCCCATCTAGGTGGGACCCATTTGCCACTTTGGGTGAATGAGTCTCATCTAGGTGGGACCTATTCACCTAGCTTGGCGAATTAGTTCCATTTGGCCCATTTTTAAGGTTTTGAGCAGGAAAAATTGGGTTTTAAATTTAAATTTTATCTATATGTCAGCCTTTGGGATTTAATACATGGGATATTAGCTAGATTTCCTATATAAATGATGTTTCAAATCATTATTTTATGAAGCATTCATGATATCAAGTCAATAAAGCAAGAGTTAAGCATTCCAGGAATTCACAAGATCATCAAGAGAGCATTCAAGGTCATTTCTAAGGCATTCAGGGGAGAAATTATTCATCACTTTTTCCAACAATTCAAGATCCATCATCATATCAAACATATTAAGCATCAAGCATGTTATTGAGCTAGTGTTGTGATGTAGCATTGAAGATCCAAGATCAAGCATTGTTCTACACCTATTGTCAAGATATAGATCTATATCCTTCATGTCCATTTCATGTTGAGTTGTAGATTTACAAGAAATCATTCAAGGTATCATTTTTCATGTTACATATCATGTGTTTCATGCCTTCATTTCATTATCTCATCATTTGGTTTAATTGCCTACAAGGGATTTGACCAAGGAAAACCCCTATTCCTTAACAATCAACACTTTTTATCTCTCTCTGTTTGTGTGATTAAAATCTAGGTGCTTTGAAGACTTGAAGATCATTAAATATTAGGTTACAAGCTTGGAGAAAGTTATTGGATTTGTCTCCCCATTTGCAAGGTTGTAATCTTCACCAAAAAGTCACCTACGGCCCTGAAATCAGGGTTTTAGATCCAAAAAGAAAGAGGAATAGAAAGAGAATACATTGAAGGCCAGTTTCAAATTTTAAAGCTCCAAAAAACCCTAAATAGACTTATTCACCACTCTTGGTGAATGAGTCCCAGTTTAGGTCAATTTTGAGATTTTTGTAGTTTTTGATACCCTTTTTTGAGAAACCTATTCCCATATAGAAAACCAAATTTGGGATTGATTCGCTTAGAATGGTGAATTAGTCCCAATAGACCTAAATTTTAGGATTTTTCACATTTCCATTCTTCATTAAATCCTCTACAAGTTTCCAAGTGCACACTTCTAATTTTATTATTTTCTATTATGATTTATATGCATTTCTTTGTCATTGATTGAAGTTTCATGTTTCACTAGGTTTTTTCATTGGGTCTTGCATTTCATTTGTCTTTCCAAGTGCTTTCTTGGTGGTGAACCCCTTATTAGCTTACAATTATCCCCTAGGATAGCCCTACTGGGTATGTGCAGGATAATCATGGAAAACACAGGCCCTTAAGTGGCGATGAAAATTTAGAAAAATTAGAGTTAGGCAACTTGATGTAAAAATTTGAATAAGTTATCTATATTCTTTCAAAAATATATAAGAATAGAATCTGTAGAAAATTGAATGTAGTTTCTAAAGTACTAGGTTTATTTAAAAAAAAAATCTACTTGGTGAAAATTTGAAATTTTAATGTAGTAGCACTTAAATTTCAGGGAAAAAATAAGTAGGTGTTTGTCCGACAACCCTAACCACAATAGAATGTGAATCATGTTTTAGATTCAAAAATTGTGATACTCTTTGAAAGCTATAGATGTTTCTTAATTAGCCTATTAATCAAGACTTTAGTTGTAATTCAAATAGAAAATGAATAATAATTATTTATTAAATTGAAAGTAAATCATAATTTATATTGGTGGAAAGATGAGAATATCTTCTAAAAACCCTTTTCATTTCATCAATTTTGGGTAAAAAAAAGTTTTCAGCCACATACCCTACACATACCTATCTGGTACGTACAGGATCATGGTAGGCCAAAAAGTGGCAATATGATGGGTTTTTGTAGGGTATGTGGCAACGACACCCAAAATTGAAAATGAAAAGGGTTTTAAGAATTCTCAGATTTCCACCAATATAAATATGCTTTGAATTTAATAAATAATATTATTATTTATTTGAATTAACTAAAGTCCGATAGGTGATTGAAACCATCTATAGCTTTCAAATGGTATCACATTTTAAATTTGAAACATGTGTTTATGCTTTGCATAATATAGATTAAAAAAAAAAATTTCATGAATTTTGAGTTAAGGTGGTTAGATATCTGAGAGTTTTTTTTTTTTTAAAGTTGTAATAAAAAATTTATAATTAATTATTTACTTGGAAAAAAATAACAAAAAAATATGCATCACATCGGGACATGACTCCTATAATTATATCTAAAATATTATAAAAAAATATTATCATTTTATTGTGGTTAGGGTGGTCAGACATACACCTACTTCTTATTTTTTGCCTGAAATTTAAGTACTACTGCATTGAAATTTCAAATTTTCACCAAATAGACTTTAAAAAAAATTTATACCTAGTAGTTTAGAAACTACATTTAATTTGCTACAAATTCTATTCTTACATATTTTTTAAATAATATAAATAACTTATTCAAAATTTTATGTCAAGTTTCCTAACTCTGATTTTTCTAAATTTTTTGCCACTTAAGCGCCTGCTTTTTCCATGATGATCCTGCACATACCCTATCATATTGCCACTTTTTGGCCCATAATGATCCTTCACATACCCTATTGTCAGATATCTTCCTCCCATTATCATCATTTCAGTGAGATCTCAAGGACATCCTTGAATGTAGAGTATAGAAAACTTGTTTCACTAGATCCTAAAACCCTATTGGCGACAAAATTTTATCTTACATTTTGGAGGTGAACCTGTATTTAGAACATCATCATTCTAATTTGGAGTGCATCATCATCCTATATTTGGCTTGAATTAACATTGCATTAGAGTTCTCATTAGTTAATTGACATTCTAGGGTTTCAAATTTTTGCATTAGTGAAAGTGCATATAGGTTGCATTTTTGCATTTAAAATCATTGAAAAGCATCTAAAAATTGAATCTGTATTAAAGTTATAGATCACACAAACTAAAAATCATAAAAATCACTTAATTTTTTTTAAATTTTTTGAAAAAAACCCTAATTGGGACTCATTCGCTCCTCTGGGCGAATCAGTCCCAGTAAAATTTTTAAACTTTCTTTAACAACATTAAGCCTCCTCGTAACATATACTATAAGTCTAGAAAGTTTCGATAACATTTATTTTATGCAACTAGGTCAAAAAAACTAATTTAGGGTACTCATTTTTTAAACCATTTCAATTACAAGCATCAACAAATATGAAAATATTCACATTCCTGAAACTTTTGTATATACAATGTTTACATTCATAAAACTTTGGATAAGTTTGATAAAAGTTCTTTTCATTTTTGGATATACATTGTTTGCATTCTTAAAGTTTTGTATACATTGGATAAAAGTAATTTTCATCTTTGGATATGCATTGTTTACATTCTTCAAGCATGGCATAAGATGGTTAGAAGTGGTTTTCATTTTTTTTCAAACAATGTTAGTACCTTTCCTTTCTAGGCATGCTAAGAAAAATTTCATATCCACTCCATATGAGAGTGTTTTAGTGAAAAAGAACACAACCTTGGACATTCCTAATGATCATATTTTTTCTTATCCTATTATCTCTCCTATTGGTGAAGAAGATATTTTTGTGTTAGAAGAACCAATCAATGAGATTTTTGAGAATCCTAGTTGTTTCTCTCCTTCTACCTCTCTTATTAGGAAAACGTTGATGAACAAGAAGAAACAACTATAGGTAATCATGATGATAACATAACACAACAGTAAACCATTGAAACATTAGGGTAAAATAACAATGTTGTGTCACACTTTCATCCAACTTATTAGCACAATTGAATTTAAGTATTTCTAACTAAAAACCAATTTTGGTTAAACATATGATCTAGTAAGATTCATTCTAGCTAAGTTAGATACTTCCACAACTTTTTTGACTAAAATTGTTGGCTAAAAATATATGGAGCGCCACTTTGAGTCCAATTTAGCAAAAAAAAAAAATTATTTGAAAAACTTGAAGTTTCAGTAACTCCTACTAATGTAATTTATTTAAAAAAATATAAAAAATACCCTTTTGTGGATCCATAAGTGTAGTTTTCAAAAATATGTTTATTTTAATAGTTTAATTATTATTTATATTTTATTTTTCATTTTTACTAAAAGTAGGTTATCAACACAAAATATAGGTTGATTACCATTCCATGGAGAAATACTAAAACTTTTTAAAAAAAAATATGATGCACTAGATAAAAGAATGTATTTCAAGATTATATATATTTTTTTACATTTTAGATAAATATTTAATATGAAAATTGACGTCTAGTGGAAACAATAATTTTTTGATTCATGCAAATTTTAATATTTATTTAAAAATATATTTTTATCAAAATTAGAAAAATAATATCCATGCACTAAAGTTTCAAGTTATAAATACACACAAAAAATTGAAGGAAAAAAAATTAAATTTACTATAAAAAGTTTGACGTCTCATGCAACTTCATTTTTTAGCATTTTATTAGAAACTAAATTATAGTGTTAATTTATTAAAAACTAGTTTATATCATTTCAAAATTCAAAACATATATGCCACTTTTTAGTGATTCAAGTTTAAAAGTTGGATCAGTGTTGGTCATGTCCTTGATAAAGTGTGACACAACTTTGTGCTTTTACCTTTCAACTAGCCTATATTCATCTCCCAACATCTTCCCCTCTTGTGATAATATTTTAGAGGATGAAAGTGTAAGTGAGGAAGATATGTTGGTGTTGGATGATAAAACCTTTAAGGTTTATAACAACCCTCTCTATGATCATCCTCCTACCTATCCTATTTTGGAAGATATTAGGGAACAAAGGAATGAAATAATAAATGGTCATGAAAATCACAATTTTTCTTCTCCTTGTATCTCTCATAGTTGTGAAGAAGATACTGTGATTTTAGAAAATAAAAATAATGAAATTCATGGGAATATTGATTTCCTCTCTTCCCATAGAGAAAACATTAGTGAACAAGGAAACATCATCATTGGCAAGCAGGAAAATCTAACCATTGATCATTCCCCTACTTGCGATGAAGTCATTTTGGAAGAAACAATCCTTGAATCTCAAGAATATTTGGTTTGTACTTCTCCTAAAAACTCTCCTCCTAGGGATCATATCATGGTGCAAGAAAATGACAATAGTAATGTGACTTCCTTGAATTATAGTGAAAACATAATACTAGATTTCCCTTTCTCAGAAATACATCAAACCAAGACCACTAAGGTTATGAATGCACAAGTGTCCATTAGATCCCCCTTGATTAATGGACCTCCTACATATCCCATGCGACATCCTAAGAATCCTCTAATTCTTTACCCCCTTCATAATGACCTTGTAATCTAGTACCCCCCTTATTCTTTTGTTTCACATGTTCTACTTGTGTAGTTTGTGTTAATGTTTTCAAAGGATTCTCCTTGTTTTTCTCAATGTTCAAACAATTGTTTGGGTCAGGTTCAGCTTCAAGTGTGTACACTAAATGTTGTTGTAAATATACTTCATTATTCTATGAAGAGTGGAAGGCACCAAATTCATTGCATGAATCCTCGATCTACCTAAAAGGAGATTATATGAAATATCATGAGGCATAACATTGATCAACTTTTCTAATGTGGCCTTTCGAGCTGTAATAGGAAAAATAATAAGGTTGAATTTTTTATTTATCCAAAGAACTACACAAGTAGAACATGTGAAACAAAAAGACAAAGAAAAAAACATTGACAAAGTCATGAAGCTATTAGAAAATGATTGGGGTTTGGGTATGTGCAAGATCATGATGGACACAAAAAGTGGCGATATGATGGCTATGTGTAGGGTATGTGGCTGATGACTTTTTTTTACCCGAAATTGTTGAAACGAAAAGGGTTTTTAAAGGAGATTCTCAACTTTCCACCAATATAAATTATGCTTTACTTTGAATTTAATAAATTATTATTAATCATTTTCTATTTGAATTATGACTAAAGTCCTAATTGATAGGCTAATTGGAAAACATCTATAGCTTTCAAACAGTATCACATTTTTTGAATCTCAAACATGTGTCACATTCTATCCTTCACATACTATAGGATTAAAAAAAAGTGAATTTCATGAAGTTTTGAACAAGTTAAGGTGGTTAGACATACAAATTTTCATATTTTTTTTAAAGTTGTAATAAAAAAAATCATAATTAATTATTTACTTGGAAAAAAAATACAAAAAAATATGCATGACATCGGGACATGAGTCCTCTACTTATATGTAAAATATTATAAAAAAATATTATCATTTTATTGTGGTTAGGGTGGCCAAACAGACACCTAATTATTTTTTCCTTGAAATTTAAGTGCTATTGCATTGCAATTTCAAATTTTCACCAAATATATATATATTTTTAAAATAAACCTAGTAGGTTAGAAACTACATTCAATTTTCCAAATATTCTATTCTTACATATTTTTAAAATAATATAGATAACTTATTCAAATTTTTATGCCAAGTTGCCTAACTCTATTTTTTTTGAATTTCATCGCCACTTAAGCGCTTGTTTTTTCCATGGTGATGCTACACATACCTGTTCCTTAGATTTTAAATAAAAATTTATGTGAGAATACAAGATCATAAACAAAGACTCTAAAAAGGGAAAATAAAAAGTGGTCATGTCAACAAAAAAATTGGAAGACCCTTCGAAAGCATCCACCTCAACCACTTTAGAACAAAAGACAACAAATTACACAACAAAATTTGATGAAATCAATTACGAGCAACCACCAAATCCAAAAGAGATGAAGAAAATATATGGAAGAGGTTATGAGTTTATGAAACAAATTGGATATAGTGGAAACAAATGTGGTGCTAGAGAACAAGGTATCCATGTTGCTATAGATCCTAACATGCAAAAAAAGATTAGTGGTCTTGGTTATTTCCCCTCAAAAGAAAAAACAAGCCTTCACTTAATATCAACACTATCACAAAAGATTCCTCTAAGCCAACTTTAATAGAAGTGCATCCTAAACTGATAGAAACTAGTAATCTTGATCGTTATCCCTTATAAGAAATGAAACAAACAAAGAAATCCTAGCTTGATCTCAATGTCATCATGAAAAATATTAATGATTTGAATTCTATCGATTTTACACCCTCCAGTAAAGGAGATAAAAAAATATCACAATCTAAAGAGCCTTGTGTAAGTATCACATCTAATACTAAGCAAGAGATCTTTTTCACAAAATAACAAAAAATCTTTTACTTTTGATCAAGAAGGTATCTTGTCGAGACTACTCCAACATCATCTAATATCACTCCCACAAAGAATATGAAATAAATTCTTCTACAAGAGCTCATTTTGTACATATCATAGAGCTCATTTTCATGCTACTAATGAATGTAAGCCTTTAAGTAACAAAATTCAACATCTTAAGGAATATGGTGCTCTTCCTTGTGTTGAAGCACCTAGTTCCTCTAACTGAAACTTATTTTCATCCTATTTGGCTCATCCTTGTCCTGCACTAAGTGGGGGCAAGGGGATTAGATAAAATTTTCCTCATATTTCACTTGTCATTGTCTCTTTTGGCTAGTTGATAACCTTTCATGTACATATAAGAGCAAGCTTTGGATGTGGATGGCATACCTTAAGTTGACTCGTATGTGACGTACTTATTCATGATGTAGTTCAATTTGAAAACATATGACTTGGAATAGGGTTTTCTGAATAAGCTATCATGTCTTCTTCTACTTTAAAGAAATTTCTCACAACAATGGTGTTAGCAACCTCTTCAAAGTGAGGGCATACATCGAAACTCATGTTTCACTATATGATTTTCTTTCTTCCTGTGATGCATCTTTTTCTTGGTGGTGTCATTGGGTTTGATTTCCTCCATGAGTGTGATATTTATTTGACTTGTCCTCTCTTGGAGACATTAGGCAAGAAGTTCCCTAAGAAGAGACCTTGCACGAATTAAGAAAAATCCATTTGAACACACCTTGCACTATTTGTTATATGGCCACCTTACATAACACACTTTGTATCCCTCTGAATCCATCTTGTTTGTTCATGAGCTTCAACCATACGAATATTTTCTTGTCTCATGAAGCTTGAAGATCATTATTGTGTGACACCTTATCAAAGTTATCAAGAGGTATAACTTTGGTATGGTTGGATGAGAAGTTGATATGAGGCATGAATTTTCCTTAGCCGTGTGTGTGTGAGTGCATATTGACTGTATGTGTCTCACCTTCTTGGATTACTCACACAGTGGATAGCCAAGAGTTCTATTTCCTTAGAGTGAACATGCATTTTTGAACAAAAATCCTAGATCTAATCCACATCGTGTTGGAAAAATGGTCGAAACTTGATCGACCTCATTTTTATTTGTTTTTTTTTTCTTTCTTTTTGACATTACATGCTTGTGTATCTTGATGTTGCATATTATATGCCTTGTGCATGTCCTCTTGTTCTTATGTCAGCTTTATGTAGGATCTTTGATCCTAGGGGCTTGACTGCCTCCTAGATCTTTGTTATCATAGACCATCCGCATCGGTACACTTGGAACCCTCTTGATTGTCTACTTTAGTGTGACTTTGAATCAAGTTTATTTTCTCACTAAAGTGGGGGCTAGATGTAATGATAGAAAAAAAGGTATGCATTTTCCTTAATTGGAGAATAAATAATGATAGATTGGACTTGATATCACCTTGATCTAGTGTTGTGATGATTTTTACACATCTACATTAGATCTTGGTCCCCTTTTAAGCTAAATAGACCCAATTTATCTTAATTTAATATTGTAAAGTATATTTATTTACACTTTCATGTTTGATTTTGGTCCCTATTGCATTTATGAACTTAATACCATCATTAATAGGCATCTATGACCCCATATTATGCATCCCATGGCATATTTTAATCAAAAACCTGATAATATCAAAAAATAATATTAATTTACACACTCCTCAACACTTTAGTGAATGAGTCCCATATGGCCTATTTTCAAGGTTTTGAGCAGGAAAAATTGAATTTGAAGTTCAATTTTTTTGTATGTCGGCCTTTGGGATCTAATACACACAATATTATATGGATTTCCTATATAAATGAGGTCTCAAATCATTATTTCATTAAGCATTCATGATATCAAGTCAAGCAAGAAAGAATTAAGCATTCCAATACTTCACAAGAGCATTAAGAGAGTATTAAAGGTCATTTCTAAGGAGTTCATGGGTAGAATTCTTCATCAATTTCAACCATATCAAGCATATCAAGCATCAAGCATGTTATAGAGCTAGTATTGTGATGTAGCATTGAAGATCCAAGATCAAGCATTATTCTACACCTATTGTCAAGATCAAGATCTACATCCTTCATGTCCATTTCATGTTGAGCTACAGATTTACAAGTCATAATTTGTAAGAAATCATTCAAGGTATCTTTTTTCATGTTTCATATCCTATGTTTCATGCCTTCATTTCCTTGTCTCATCATTTGGTTTAATTACCTACAAGGGGTTTAACAAAGACAAACTACTATTCCCTAAAAATCAACACTTTTTCTCTCTCTTTGTGTGATTACAGGTCTAGGTGCTTTGAAAACTTGAATATCATTGAAGATTAGGTTACAAGCTTGGGGAAAGTTCTTGGAGTTGTCTCCCCATTTGCAAGGTTGTAATCTTCACCAAAAATCCACCTACAACCTTGAAATCAAGGTTTCAGATCTAGAAACAAAAAGGAACATAAAGAGAAAACATTGAAGGACAAATTTAGATTTTAAAGCTCCAAAAAATCCTATCTAGACTCATTCAGCACTCCTGGTGAATGAGTCATATTTTAGGTTGATTTTGAGATTTTTGCAGTTTCAGATACCCTTTTTCGAGAAACCTGTTGCTATACAGAAATCCATATAGGAGACTGATTCACCTAGATTGGAAAATGAGTCATAATAGGCCTAAGTTTAAGGATTTGTAGCATTTTCAGTCTTCATTCAAGCCTCTACAAGTTTCCAAGTGCACACTTCTAATTTTTACAATTTTTTTTTTAATTTATATGCATTTCTAGGTCATTCATTCAAGTTTCATGTATCACTAGGTTTTTTCATTAGGTATTGCATTTTATTTGTCATTCTAAGTTCTTAGTTGGTGGTGACCCCCTTATTATCTTACAATCATCCCCTAGGACAACCCTATTTTTAGATATTTTTCTCCCATTATCATCATTTGAGTGAGGTCTCAAGGGAATCCTTGAATGTGGAGTATAAAAAAGCTTGCTTCCCTAGATCCTAAAACCCTAGTGGGAAAAAAATTCTATCCTACAACAAGAAGAGTAGTTTTTTCTTTTGCAATGAATTTGGAAAAGGGAAAATGGAAGGGGAGCTACAATAATTTTTCCTTTGTTAAAATTTTGGAAAAGAATAATCATTTTTCTCTTCTACAATGAGTTTGACAAAAGGGGGTCCATCATAATGAGGTTTTAATTTTATGTTTTTGTCATTATGGAGTTTTTAAAGAAATATATCTTCATTGCTACCTCATGACATAAATGACATAAAATTGTAAGAACTCAAACAACAAAATTCTTGTAAATACCCTCTTATAAAGTGGCATAAAAATTGAATGTGTGAAGCGAATTTGGGAAAATATTGTACTTACACTTAATTATAATGTGTAATGGGGTTCTATTCCATCACAACATAGATTGTTAGGATTCTCAACTCATGTGAGTGTTTCTTGGAGGACACCTTATACATCTCTACATTTCATACACACTCTCAATCTCAGTTTATCTACTCATATTCTCTTAGCATTAAGAAGGGACTATGATTTGTTATGCTAACATGATTTTTTTGAAGGCCTCATGAACCTTCTATCTTGATCTCTCATATGGGAGAGTGTTTCAGTGGATCAGTTTTTGGGATTCTAGTACTCCTAATCATAGTGCTATTTATATTTTAAACTTCGTAGAGCTTGGTTGACTTTGTGTACATTGGTTGAGTAGTTTTCATATGTTCACTAATGCAGTGTTTTGTATCTCTCATATTGATCTACATTTCTTGAAGATTCGTTGATTCTAGTTAAGACCAAATCATCATTAGTAGAGTTTATAGCTTCTATATGCTTTAGGAGTTCTACATAATCATGTTCCTATCATCAAGGGACATATTTTTAGAAGTTCTTAAATCCTTCTACTTTCTCTTCTTGGAGAGGATTTTTCTTCCCACTAGGTTTTCTCCTTTACTCGTCTTTATGAGAGAATGCATTGTACATGGGTACATAACTTGGCCTCTAGCTGGAATCCATTTCTATCTAAATTCACTTTTGTGATCTCCCAAGGTATCACTTAAGGGGGGGGGGGTGCTAGTGTGAATAATTAATATATTCACTATACTAAAGTTTCCTTAGGTTGATGAGGTTAGACAACTTCTTGTTTAACTAAATGTGCAACCTTTAAGTGTCTAGAGGTTCCCAAATTATTTGGTTAACCTCATGCACATAAATTTTTGAGGTTGTAAGTCCTTTCATCTCACCTCAAATATCACTCAACACCTGGCACACAAGGTTGATGACTTAGTTGTAGAGGTTACTGATTTGCACAGTCCAAGTTTTCCTAAGCTTGGCACTTATAAGACACTTCTCTACTCATTTGTGCCACTTTATGGGGAACTTTTCAATCCACCTATGATGTGTATTTCCTTATCATTTCCTATATAAGAAAGGCTTTGCAATCATTACATTTGGGTTGACTAAATACAATATTTCATATTGTTCACTGTGCTTATCATTTCATTTCCTTGATCCTCCTAGTTTCTAATACTAAGGAACTCTCTCTTAGTAATTTTAAACTTGAATACTTGAATTTAAATATAGTATACATGAATGGAATTCTCTATATGTCTATGTTCATTTATTTTTCATGAACTTTACTTGAATACTTTAAATTTGTGTTTAATCTATTATCCTTCATTTATGTCAGTTTTGTGTGAATACATGACTATTTCATCATTATGATTGGCTTCTTTCTTGAGATGTATTGAGTTGAATCCTATTCATTTATATGTTATTTCATGCTTTTTTTCCTCTATACCATTAGTTTTGAAACTATTATTTCATCACATCAGATATTGGAAAGATTTCTAATATTAGGTTTGTATACCTTTATTGCTTTTGGCTTAAAAACACATTTATGTTAAGTTTATTATTTAAGGATTATATTGAAGATCTGAGAGGGATTTGTACCTCTATAAAACATAGAGAGTGGTCATTTCACATAAAAATAATTATCTCAATTGTTGGGAACTAATTGCATCTTTTGGGAAAAGTGTCAAGCTGAAAAAAGTAAAATCTCAAGGTGAAAATCTATTAAACACGTCCAAAAGGAACAAAATAATGATCTCTTTAAGGCCTAAAACAAAAATCTACTTCTCCAAAATTGACATAGACCCAACACATACCTTTAAATTAGTTTTCGTTATCAAGTGCAAATGTATCTGTACCCTAACTTAGAGTATGTTTTATTTCAAATATTTTTTCAGTTTTCTACTAATTTGGATGTTCTAAAAGACTACACCTTATCATCTCTCTTTTATATAAAGTTGAAGACGAAACATTGAAAAATGGAATAGGTGTGATGAGGTAGGTTCACCAAAATGAAATAGTTATCTAGGACACCCTCACTTTTCCTAGTTTCATTAAAAAATAGAGATCACTCGAGGATAGAGTTGATTTTCACACTTGAGGTGAGTCAACCATATTAGGAGAATCTGCTATTTTCTTATGATGGAAATGACTAAAATTCACTTTTGGGAGATACAATTAAATTCCTTAATAAACTCAATTATATGACCTAAAACTAGAATTGTAAACTATTATGATAGCACAAACAAAAATAGTAACTTTCAAGTAGATTTGAGAAGGGTAGAATGGTATGTTCCTAGATCCAAAAGTAGGTTTTGAATATTTTTGAAGGAAAAAATTTCCCTACGACAAATGGGTCTCTCTATAGGGGTCCAAATTTTGATTTCACAGTCCTCAAATATGAGAGCTAAGATTTTGATAATTTATCCAGATTCCACAATTGAAAAGTTGGAAATAAAATTTGTAGGTAATTTTTTATGTCTTGAAAAGTTTGATGATGAATTTTACAACTTTGTAAAATCTCTCTTTTGATCCAATTTCAGTCCTTCACCTGCAAATCTGCACATAGAAGAGGGAAGAAAATGGTTTGTTTTTGGGTGAATTGGGGTTCTCTTTGGTCAAACCCTAGTTTGGTAATTAAACCTTGATGATGAAATAATGATAAATGAAAGGATTTAGATGAATGAACAAAGGTATGTCACAACCCACCAAACCCTTAATGGCTTCCCTTAGAGGATTTAATTCTAACACATTTCTCTAAGGATTGGATATTTCTTGAATTGACTTGAATGATTGCTTGAATGCTTGAAACCTACATCACAATGTTAGCTCCAAAACATAATATGAACACACATGAAGTTTGGCATGCTGATATGATCTTGATTGCTGCTATAGATGACTATTAAATCTACTCCTCAGTGCTCTTGAAAAAAAAAATCTCTTGTGAAATTTTCCTTAATGCTAGATGATTTTAATTAATAAAATAACTATGTATTTATAGGTGTTTATCTAATTTCCCAAAAAATAGATTCCACAAGCCAAAGTTTGAAACTTGAACTTGAATAAGTAAAATTCCTCCAAAAACATATTAAAAATTTGGTCTTCACACTTAAGGATGACCCATTCACCCTTGGGTAAATGGGTCATGGGACTTAAATCAAGGACACAAAATTTCCAACGTGTTCAAATTAATGTTAGCATTTCTTTAATGTGAGTTTCCCTTTTGGAAAATGGGAATAATAAGGCTTATGAATGCATAATTTATGAAATTAAAAGCTTAATTAAATTGAATTCATTAAGGTGATGAAAATATAGTGTCAAAATGTAAAGGAGTACATTTTCCAACACTACATTTAGCCCCCACTTTAGTGAGAGTATGATCCACACACAAACTCACTCTAAACTAGACAAATAAGTCAAGAGATGTCTAATTGTACAATTGTTGAAAATATAAGATGAGAAAGATCAAGGAGCATGATCAAACCCCTAAGATGAAATATCCCATGACAAAACAACAAACAAACAAAGAGACATGAATGTATAAATACCACATGATGCAACATCATACAATGTCAAAATTAATGCAAAGATAAAGAAGATAAAATGGATCAAGTTTTGAATGTTCATCCAAATGATACAAATTCCTATGATATTGACAATGAAACATATTCATACATTTTACTTTTTTATCTTCTTTTATAGGTGGTGTGACATAGATTTTGGGAACCTAAATGCTTGCTCTTGCACTTCTAGGGTTTTTCACCTAAAAGGAGAGAGATTTAGGTCCAAAATGCTTATGTAACACTCAAATTAGGATGTGTACAATGTGATATGATGTAAATGAACTTAACTCAATGCAATTGATAGATTAAAATGAAGTAAAATGAATGCAAAAGTGCAATTTAAGTTGTGTTTGAAAACACATTATGATATGCAAATAGCTATGAAAATGAAGAAATTATGCAGAACAAAAGGTACAGGGGTAAATCTGAGTGCACCTGGATGAAGTGTGAGCTTTTTGGAGTGTCTATAATTTTGATGAATTTTACTAATTTTTCATAGTAGGACTCATTCGCCCAAGGTGGCGAATCAATCCTCCTACTGATGGAAAATTGTCGCGAGCTGATTTCTGTCTATCAAGCTCTAAAATTTGACAAAACTCAAGTTTCTAGTCCTAAGGTGGGACTCATTCACCATAGGTGGTGAATCAATCCTCTC
>VDFB02379711.1:145156260-145297404 GCA_007258455.2 Sequoia sempervirens | reverse complement strand
TTGGGAATTTTGTGGATACCTGTAAGGTGAGGAATGATGTGGGGCATTCTCTGGTGAATAAAGTTGTTGCTAAAGATGTCTTCATGGATGGGCAACATTTCATGGGACTTGAGGACTTGGATCTTGATGAGGATAGTTTATATACGAAATTTGAGAAGAAGAAGAGCAAAAAAGGGAACAACACGATGGGTGTTTCTATAAGAAACAAATCAAAAGCGGATTGTGGAGTCTAGAGAAGTTCGGGTAGAAAATCAACAAAGTGGCATAGAGAATAGGAATGCATCCAAAATATTGTTGATGGGGTTAAAAGAACCATCCTAGATATTTTTCGAAGCAATACCCCATTAAAGAAATGAAGTTCATGTCATGGAATATTCAGGGGCTAAACAGTTCCCATAAACAAGATATTTTTCACAATTTTGCTAGGGACCATAAACCAAATATTTCAATTGCTCAAGAGTCCAAGATGCCTAAAGATAGAGTGGAAAAGATTAAGATTTTCAAGAATTGTGGTGTGCAAGGTAGGAATTTGGAGCGGGCTTCTGGAGGTTTAGTGACTTTTTGGAATCATGATCATCTTCATGGTACTCTGGTTTGGGAAGATGCCAATCATGTGGCTACTAGATTTAGGCATATCAGAGATGATTTCAGTTGGATTTTGTCTAATATATATGCCCCCAACAATAAAACTACAAGGAGTTTTTGGAAAAGACTTGAGTCTTTTAGGTTATGCTTTCCTAATGAGAACTGGATCATTATGGGGATTTTAACACTTCGCTGCTTGTATCAAAAAAAATTGGGGGTTCTCAAATACAAATGGATAGTAAACTAGACCCGATGGATTTTATCAACTCCCAATGTTTGCATGATGTGGACCTCAAGGGGGCTACCTACACTTGGTCTAACATGAGGGTTGGGAATGACCTTATCCAAGTTCGGCTTAATAGGGCCTTAATTTAAGATAATTGGATGAAGGATTATTTATGTTCTTTAAATGCTCTTTCCAGAATTGGTTCAGATCATTTCCCTATAAGTTTTGTGGTTGAATCTGTGTCAGGTAAGAGAAACTTCCCTATTAGATTTGAAAGAATGTGTTTGTCTCATCCTAATATCTTTAACTGCATTCAAGAGTGGTGGGATATAAAGGTTAGTGGTATTGTTATGTTTTGGGTGGCCAAAAAGCTAAGTGAGGTCAAAACCAAAGTCCGAATTTGGAATAAGGAAGTTTTTGGGGACATTTTTGCTACTAAGTCTGCTATTTAGTATGATTTAAAGGATATTCAAGATAGAATTCAAAAAGATGGTTATGTGGGAGACTTCTTATCCAGAGAAAATGAAATCTTTACAAAATATGATGATATTATATCAAAAGAAGAGGAATATTGGAAACAAAGATCTAGATCGGTTTGGCTTTCGTCAGGGGATAAGAACACCAAGTTCTTCCACATGACTACTATGAAACACAGGGTGTCCAATTTTATCACTCATATTTTGAAGAATGGTGTCAAAATTGAAAAGGAGGATGAGATTAGGAATGAGGCCATCTAGTTCTTTGCTAACCTTCTCTCTGTGGAATAGACGTTGGATGTGAATGCTCAACAAACCCTCATTGAGGCTATCCCCAACATTCTAAATGAGCATCAAAATATATTTTTGACCGCTATCCCTTCACCGGAAGAGGTCAAAAAGGCTATTTTTTCTTTTGAAGGGAATAAGGCCCCTGGTCCTGATGGGTTCCCTATGCTCTTTTTCCAAGTCTTTTGGGAGATATTTGATGATGTGGTTAATGTTGTCAAAGAGTTTTTTGGATCCAAGAATTTGTTGAAAGAGCTTAATGTTACGCTTATTTTTCTTATTCCCAAGTTCCTTGGTGCTGGTGCTTTTGATTTCTTTCGCTCAATTAGCTTATGCAACTCCTTTTACAAAATCATTTCTAAAGTGGTTACCACTAGGCTTCTTGGGGTTCTCTTGTTGTTGATTTCTCCTTAGCTGAATGGTTTTGTTCCTGGCAGACAGATCTTGGATTCCATTATTACAGTTCATGAGAATATCCATTCTTTAGAAGTCTCAAAAAATCAGGGTTTTTTACTTAAGCTGGATATGTCTAAGGCCTATAATAAGGTGGATTGGGAGTTCTTGATAAAAGTCTTAAAAGCTTTTAGGTTTATAGAGAGATTTTTGCAGCTGATATGGGAAATGATCTCAACTACTAGCACTAATGTCATTATCAATGGATCTCCTTCCCGTTTTTTCAAAGTTTCGAGAGGTGTGAGACAAGGAGATCCTATGTCTCCTATTCTCTTTACCCTAATGGCGGAAAGTATGGGAAGGATTTTGCACAAAAAAGTGATGGAAGGGAGTCTGAAAGGGTTAAAACCGTCTTCGGTGAGCCATGCCTGTTCGCATCAGCAATTCATGGATGACACCATTCTTATGGGAAGCTCAACAATTGGAGAAGCCAAAACTCTGAAAGTTCCCTTGTGCTTTATTAGGAAGCTTCAGGGCACAAAATTAACAGGGCAAAAAGTTCTCTTTTCCTTTTCAACACCCCTGAACCTAGGCAAATGAAGATTCCGAACATATTAGTTTGTGTTGTTAATTCTCTTCCTTCCATTTACTTGGGGCTTCCTTTGGGTACCAAACCTCTGAATTATTTTTGGATTTCTCTTGTGGATAGGTTTAATCGGAAGTTGGCTGGTTGGAAAGTGGCCCTTCGGAGTCAAGCTGGTAAAGTTATGTTGCTAAAGGCTTCTCTTTAGAATTTGCCTGTTTATGCTCTAAGTTTGTTTAAGATCCCTTCCAAGTTTGTTGAAATTATTGAAAAGATCCAAAAATGTTTCCTTTGGTCTGGGGTTGAGGAGAAGAAGAGGATTTTGTTGGTTTCTTGGGAGAATGTGTGCAAACCTAAAAAGTATGAGGGTCTTGGGCTGAGGAGCATTAGAGTTTTTAATAAAGCTCTCTTGGTGAAATAGGTCTGGAGAACCTTTGTTGATGCCCGTGAATGGAATGCTATCTGGCACAGTAAATATTTGCGGGGAGTTGACTCCTTCAGATATTTTCTTAGTTCTCATAATCTCCCTCTTGGTTCAACCCTTTGGAATAATTTCATTAAGGCTAGGGATCTTGTTGGTAAAGGTGTGTTTTGGAAACTTGGAGATGGTAAAAAAATCTTGTTTTGGGAAGACCAATGGATAGGGAATGAACCTCTTTGTAATATCCCTATCTTTAGGAATCAAATGGAGGAATGAAAAGCCATATATGGTACCTTTGTTGGGGATTATTGGAGGAATGATCAGTGGGTTGGTATCTCTTCTATTAGTCTGGATCTTTGACCTCTGCAATCTCTCCTCAAATTTGTTGTGCTTAGTTCATAGGGCCAGGAGGATTCTTTGGTTTGAAAGTTGTCCTCCTTAGGGATCTATTCTATTTCTTTAGTGATGGCCTCTTGTTATTAGTCCTCCCCCTCCCCCGTGTGGGCGAAGCCTTGCGTGCACAACCTTATACCTAAATTCAACATCTTTGTGTTGATCCTTCTTCAAAATAAATTGTTAACTAATGACAATCTATGTAAGTGTGGCTTCTCTTTTCCTAACAGATGTTATCTTTGTTGTGCAAAGGCAGAGATAGCTTCACATCTCTTTCTCCTCTGTCCTTTTTCCTATGACATCTGGTGCAGGATTTTACAATTGTGGGATCTCAGCTGGGTTTTTCCTAGATCTATTTTGGATTTTTATAGCCAGTGGAAGGCTCTTTCAAGCAACCAAGTGTTGAATATGCTTTAGAGATACATTTTTCCTCACCTCACTTGGGGCATTTGGAAAGTGCATAATAATAGAATCTTTTAGGATTAGGCTCTTTCAGAGGAAATTGTTTTTGGTACAATCATCAGAGCTATGAGAGATAATTTCAATCTATTCAATAGAAAATTCAAGGCTAAGGGAAAGGTCAGATACCAAGATCATGAAATCAGAGTTGTTGATGCTTGGAAGATTAATGTTGATATTTCTTCTCCTCTTAAGCCCACCAAGGGTCCTAGAGATGGAATCCATTGGAACCTCCCTCCTCGTGGTTGGGTTAAAATCAACTTTGATGGGGTGGCCAAGGGTAATCCTAGGCCAGCTGGGTGTGGGGGAGTGATAAGGGATGAGAATGGATTTTTTATTGCAGCGGTGGCTCTCCCCTTGGGTACCCAGACCAACCACACTGTTGAAGCCATAGGGTTGTTTCAAGTCTTGAATCTTTCTCATCAATTGAATTTAAAAAATGTGTGGCTTGAAGGGGACTCAAACAATATCATACAATGTATAAAGGGCCTTTAAAAACCCTCATGGACTATAGAGAATTGGATTAATCTTTCCAAGGGGATTATTAGTAACTTTGAGAAATGCTATATTTCTCATGCTTATAGGGAAATTAACATGGTGGCAGAATTTTTTGCCAATAAAGGTGTTCAGGCAAAGGACAAGGTGATGTGGCAAAGGAGTGATGAGTTGGAGGCTGATGTCACTACCTTACTTATGTATGATCGAATTCATGGGAAGGTTCAAACCCCCCCTACCAACGTATGATTATTGAGTGTCTTGTCATGCAATCTCAAGACTGTTGTTCAATTATTATTCATTGTTGGCCGAAGCACAACAATATTAATCCCTATTCTATTTTTTTGTGCTTCACATGCTTTCAGGGTATTTCGACTGCCAATTTATTTGGTTTTCTAGAGTCTTCTAAATAGGCCTGCAATTCTACCAACATGGGTGGTGAGTGTCGCAGAGTGGAACCGACAGATTGTGAGGAGCTAAGAAGTAACACTAAGGTTTGGGAGATGCTGGAGAAGGGCGGGATAACCATTTTTATTGAAAAACTCCATGGCTGGGATCCAAACGTAACTAGGTTTTTTGCCAAGTAATGGATGGATGGCGAGATTAATTTGTTTGGGAGAAAGTTTTTTATTGATGAGCAGTTAATTGTTGAGGTCACAGGGCTTTCCATTGAGGGCATCAAGTTTTACAGGGACAAGAAACTCTCTGACAAAGTTGTGCAAACTTTTTTGAAGACTGAGAAGGAAAAGGAGGACCTACGAAGGACTACCAAAAGCTATTACGATTCTATGAAGATTATCTTGCATTGAAGGAAGGTGTTGAATGTGCTTATAGAGTACATTAACCTGGATGGTCGTTACACTAGGGTATTTGGGTACCATTTTGTGCTCCTCAACCATTTTCGACATCAGGTTAGGGTTTCTTTCCCTTTCTATCTTGCTACCTCTTTGAATGTTAGTCTTTAGAACTATAGTCAAAACCCGATTAGGCATTCTATTCTCCATGAGGGTTTGCTTGTTTTAATCTATGATCATTTCAAAGCTATGTCGGCTTTGTCCCACCAGACCCCTTCTTCCAGGGGAAGGGTTACAATTAAGGGGAAAGGTAATTCTAGTGTCTCTCCCCAGAAGAAGGGTAAAATAAAGGTCTCGGAGGATGTCTCTTATGATGCTAATGAGGAGGATTTATAGTTGACCCCTTCATCAGATTATTCTAGTTACCCTGCCACTGACAGAGAGGATGGGCCCCGTTATCCCAATGATCTCAAGGCAGAGGACCATTACTTTAAAGTTGAACATGAATTTCCTGATGACACTCTTGCTATTGCCCGTAATGGGTCTGTGGATTTCTTCTCGTTAATCAGATGGGTATTTTTTGAGATTAAGGAACTTAAATTGAATAAGAGGGCTATGAACAATAAACTGGAAAAGGATGATAAGAATGACAATAAAAATAGAGACTGAGATAAGGCCACCGATTTATGGACCGAGGAAGAAACGAAATATATGGAGTGCCTCAAGAAAACAGTTGAGGATTTGCAGCAATTTAAGAGTAACCATGATGGAAAGCTTTCTGATATGGAGGAAAAGATAAAGAATGTAAAAGATTCTATCCATAAGGTTTTGGAAATGAGCCACAAAATTTTAAAATCAACGGCAAAGACCATGAATACGATGGTTGAAAATTTGGAAAATGCCTATCAAGT
The DNA here is from genome assembly GCA_007258455.2 of Sequoia sempervirens. Lineage (NCBI taxonomy): Eukaryota > Viridiplantae > Streptophyta > Pinopsida > Cupressales > Cupressaceae > Sequoia > Sequoia sempervirens. The sequence goes on along the minus strand of VDFB02379711.1, from coordinate 145,291,380 downwards.
CAGGATGGTGATGTATGTGGATGCTGAGAAAGAGGAAATTCAGGTGGAAGGTGGGGGGCCGAGTAACAGAACTAGAGCGCACCTGAAGAGGAAGGCTGGCCAAGCACTTGTGAATATTTAGGAGATTAAGAAAGTTGCTTTAAATATGAACAAACTTGAGCAGGAGGTGGTGGATATCCTCAACAATCTAGCCTAGTGGCTAGACTTTTGGTTTTTTTTGTTGGCTTTTTGTTGTACTGCCTTGGGATGTTCCTTGTTTTCTTCTTTGATGGTAGTTGTTTGTTTTTTGTCAGGGTTCTTTTGATGTTGTATCTTTCTCTTGTTTACTGTTAAGGGTTTTGGGGTCCCTTCAAAACCTGTTTATTCCTTAATAAAAAACAATTACAGGTCCTATAGAAGGGTACATAGGTACATTTATATTTAAATCTTAGCAAGTCAAAATATATAAATTGGGCTATTTAAACTCCTTCATAATCAAATACATCATTCACATGGGGTTACATAATGCTTAATAAATTTAACAACATAGTTATTCCTTTTAAATTAACTCTTTCACAACCAAAATTATCAAAGAATGATGAAAGCATCTTAGGATCTCATAAGGTCATTTCAACCATCAGTCACAAGAAGGAGACAAGCACACAACATAATTCACACAAACCACCTCACATGGGAAACATCACTAACCAAAGATCCCAATGTTGGAACCATGCTTTGATACCAAATGTAATGCCCAAAATTTTTACCTAGAAAATATAGTTAAGGACAAAACACAAATTCCAATTTTCAATTACAACACATGACTTTAACTCACACAATTTGGTTACCAAAGCACACAATTCTTAAAAATCATAACATTTGACCAAATATAGATTACAATATTCAGTTAACTAAATTTCTTAGGCAACCTTAGTAGAGCTTCAAGAGAAGACAAGGGATTCACATCATCAAGGTAGGATTGATTAGCTCTACAACTCATCATTCATCACAACTTAATTCAAAAAACACCATCAAGTCACAAGCTATACCAATACAATATATCAATACTAACTCAAGTAATGAAAATAGAGCAAACCCTAGGGGCCAAACCTAATTCATTGGGGGCTCATCTTTTACAACCTTACCTACGTATATATTTCATAGAGGATCCATAGTTCAACAACTTGAGTTCACCCAACTCATATTTGATTGACCAACAATCACACATAACACCCAGGTTTAAAACACCACTAACTCACAATGATAGTAAATACTAAGAATGAATAACAATAGTGAATCTATAAGGGCTCCTTCTACTATAAGGAGTGATTAACAATCCCGATTACAATGCCCCTCAAGGGCCAATTGCCAGCATAGATAATCAAGAATTGCTCTAGGATGAAGGTAACCAAAACATATCATAAATAGATAATTATAACCGAAGTCGTGGTTTTAATCCAACCATACAAGGGTCACCATATGACATTCATAAGATTAAGGGGAGAAAGGTTAATGAAACAATCCACATACTGAATCTTTCTAGGCAATTCAACCTTCATACACTTGGTTGACTAACACGAGGAGTATAACCCTTAGGTTCAAGGATTGCTCTACAAAAATTCATCTTATGCCTTTAATGGTGCAGGGGCACCTAAAAACATGTAATTGCAAAGTGCATTCTATGAGGGTTAGTCTAGGAGTTAGTGATAGTATGAGTAATTTTTATGTTAAATAAGGTCTTTGAGACTATTACTGATGTAATTAGGGGCTTTGATGTTATTTAGTTCAAAAAATGCAAAAGGTTGCATAAAAATGTACTAATTGTCAACAAATTGCTAAAAGTGCAAAACTAGGCAATTAGGGGTCTAATTGGTAAAAAGTTGGTTTCCAATGTCCAACTAATTAAAATTCCAGTTGGAGGATGTTTGTAAGGGTGGTTAGATGTTAAATAAGCCTCTCATGGTCGAGGTATGGTTGTTGAATCATTTTTTTTGAAGTTATAATGAAAAAAAGGCTGCTTTCTGGAAATTTCTGTGTGTAAATTTGCTGCTAAAACGTGTGGTACGACCTTTGTACGACCTGTACGGGCTCAACCCTGGTATGGTTGGAAAGAGGAGAGAGTCAGCTTTCATTTGAAAGTGGTTTGGTGAATTTTCATTAAGTTTAGAGGGTTTTATTGACGTTTTACTGAAACTGCCTTGTTTTGGTGTAAATTGGTGATTTGAGAGTATTAAAATGAGTTTTTAGGGCATTCCACCTACTGTAGCAATTGTAACTCGGTGGAATGGCCCCATTTGTTGTAAAATATATTTCCAAATTATTTGAAGGTCAGAGGAAGTGTGTTTGTGGGTTTTGGGTGTTGCCCTAGATTGAATTTGGGTGATTTTCCTTGTGAAAGTGAGGAACTAAATGATGGTTTATGAGTTTTCTGGAAGAAATAACCTATGTGATGAAGTTTAAAGCTTGTGCAGGCATAATTATGCATGTTTGAATAGGTGGCAGAGTCTGGAAAGGTCTGGAGGTATGATTTACAATAAACCCTCCTTTTGAAGGCCTAGAATCAAGGGTTTTAGGCTGTGCTATGTTGGAAGAGTGATTTCTAGAAACTATTGGTGGATTTAGTAGTTTTTGGGCATTTTAATTGCTGCCCCAAGGTTTCATAAAGTTTGGTGGAGTTTAAAGGGTACTTTCTTTGTAAAAGTGGGCTAATCCACTAGCCTTTTCCATGGCAGGAGTATTGGATCTTTGAGTTTGTCCAAAAGAGTTGATATTGGTTTTCCTGTATGTTTTATAACTTGAAAAAGGGTATCTTAATCATCCTTGAGTTTGTTAGGTGTTTTGGAAAATGTTGGTGAAAATGCCTAAACTTGGTTTGCACTAAAACTGGGGTTTAGGAGTGAAATTGGGAAATTGTGCTTCTGATGATTGTAGAACTTGGAAGGCTGGTTGAATTACTTTATGTGGTCATTTTAATCTTTCTGGATACTTCTTGAAGGCAGGTTTCCAAGTTGATTAAGGTTGAGCCTCCGGACTGCATCATTTAACCCTTTAATTATAGAATATAAGTGGGTACACAACCATTTCTAGGGTCCTCTTACCCTAGATAGTTTCACCGTTGGCCACCACCCACTTAGGTGAAGCCAGAGGCCTGAAACCTCAATAAGGATAGGCAAGGTTTTAAAGGATAGTTTATTCATAAACAAAACACATCACACGTACACAATAATTTAATGACTATACTTAATATCTACTTCACTTCATGGTTTCAATTCTAGATAAGTGAAAGGTTTAATGACCACCTCTGAGCACAAGATAATTTACAACAATAAGATAACTCAAAGAATAAAACTTTCTCTCCTCCCAACCATATTGGTAGCATGAAGCCTTGTGAGCTCTATACAAACCATCGAGCAAGAAATATTTTAGACCCATGATGATGAAATGGGGTCTTCTATTCAAAAGATTCGTCTAAGCAACTGTCAAGTAGTGCCATGAGTGTGATACTTAAATCTCGCTAAATGAAGCATTCTAACAACCATGATTCATACCAGTTATTATGTATCAAACACACACACACACACACACACACACACACATATATATATATATATGAATAATTATAGTTGTTGGCATTGAAGAATAAGAAGGAAGTAGGGTTCTGAGTTGAACTCGTTTAGGGATAACATTAAAACCATAATACAAGGCTTATGGACAAGGGTTTAGCTAGAGACTAATGGAATCGTCGAGGGAAGCCAAAATTTTAATCTCAATCTTAAACATAAAGATTAAATCAATACGCTTCACATGTTTTCAACCTTCCCCCAAAAAAATTGCTTATCTCAAAATTAAGCCTACAAGTATAATGGCAACTACTACTCATTAGTAAAAAAATTTGGCTAAGCTACAGATTTTAGCAACAACAATTACCCAATGAATTCAATATTCCCAACAAGCATATGTATAGTTTACTTATAGTAATATTATCCACCAGCAACTTGAAAACACTCATAAATACGATCTGGGTATAAACACAAACTCCCATAGATTACCCCCACTATAATCAATGTACATAATACACAACCAATGCACTCATACACACGATATGGTTCAACACACAAATGCATAGATACACATACAAAAAAACTAGGTGGGTATGCTTAAAATAAGCTAAAGATAGACCCCCATACCTCCAAAATTATTCTCCAAGGCCTAAGATGGTGTCTTGAGCCCTTGCTTCAGCTCCACCATTCTTTATCCTCCATGAAACCAAATGAAGAACTTCAGACATATGATCCTATCTGAAACAGTAGTGAGACTCTAAACTTTTCAACCCCTACCACTCAAAGACCAGTCACATGCCACTCATTTCTCATTTCTTCATCGACAACTTCTACCCCTATGAGTCATGCCTCCCCTGACCAATTTCCTTCCCCTACAATTTATGGCGTAACCTCCTCTAGGGTTTTTTTCTTTTACATTTAATGTCCTTGTTTGCTCGAACTCCTCTGTTTACCTAGCCATCCTTTGCATTAATGGTGGCATCCATTTTTTTCCTTCCTTCACAAGAATGTAGTTGGAGCTGACATATCATTTTTCATGCCAACATTCCATTTTCCTAGCCACTAACAAAAATCTAATCTTTAAATGCAAGCCATCGTTCTTGAAATTTGTGCCATGATCTAGCATATCTCATTTACCTGCCTTGCTTTAAATCACAACCATCTAATTTTCTTTGCTTTAAATGTAGTCATAGATTTTAAGTGATGCACAACAATGATGTGAATCAATTGAAACAATTAATTTCTGCCACGTGTCTTATTCCAACAAAACTACACTGGTCAATTTTGATCAATGCAAGCATCCTATAGAATTAATCCTTCATTTTTAGTGATCTTATTCTTTCTTTCCATTGGGGATCGCGAGTTGTTAATCTCTCTTACCTCATACTTGAGTTGCATAGCAGAGCTTAACAAGCAAGCTCGAACACCAATGTCTGAAGCTCTTTTACACCTATCGGGGTTTGACCATTGGCCTTATCCTTTACCATTTTCCTTCCTTTACACCATTGCAAATGAACACACTAACCTCTGAAACACTGAAGCATGAACTCCAAAACATGTATGAGTTTGTCGGATGTTGGGGTTCTCTCTTCCACTTTATCACTTTCATGCCTTAATGTTAAGATGGAAGCCAACCTAGCAACCCGTGATGTCCAAAATAGTCCCAAGCATTGACAGACTTAACCCTTTTGGGTATCGGCCTTCGGACATACTTCTTCTCACATACCAACAAACTAATAAGGCATAGGCCTTACGGCTGAATCCATGAACAACAAAGCCATTTTGGGTGTCAAGGTTTAGGGTTACCTCTTACTCCTTCCTTTATTTCATGTTAAGTTATAAGCCTTAACGTTGGCCCATGAACACCGAAACTATTTTGGGTGTTGGGGTTTTCCCATAACTCTTACCACTTACCATCCTTCAATAAGGCATAAGCCTTCTTACCAAACTATGAAACCTAAACACTACACTCACAAACCTTAACCATTTTGGGTGTCAGACTTTGAGCTTTCTTCATATTAACTGCTTGCCTTGTCAAACCTTTAAGGCATAAATCTCAAAATCGACCTGTGATGTTGAAACCCTTTTTTTGTGGGTCGGGGTTCCCCCATACCACTTTCCTCACTTAGCATTTTGATAAGTCATAAGACTTATTTTCGACCTCCAATCCCGAAACCTTTTCGGGTGTCAACCTTCACTCATCCCTTTTTACCACTTACTTAACCTTAAGTGAAGGTGTAAGCCTCAAGTCGAAGTTCGATCTCCGAAACCTTTTCAGATTTAGTACATTCTTCCTTCCTCTGCTCGAGGGATTCAGTATGAGGCATGGTCGAAGCCTGATGTTCGACACCCTTTAAAAATTGAATCCCACTTACTTTGTACTTAAAATTATGTTAAGGCGTAAGCCTTAGGGCTGATCTCCGATGTCCAATAGGAAACTTAACCTCACTGATCCTAGCCATTTTGGACTTAACTCGATCCTTCTTCATACTTTGAGGTATTCGGTATAAGGTATGACTGAAGACCAAAGTCTGATACCTTTCAGTAGAGATTAAACCTCAAGCCCGAAGTTTGAAGCTTGGTCAGACTTAGCTGAAAATGACTAACTCTTTCCTCTTTAGCAAACAATACAGGTAATCTTGACCTCTAAACTCTAAATTTTTAGAACTCTCCAAGACTTGTTGTAATGACACCCTAAGGCCAATGAATCCTTCTTCCTAACAATCTTATGAAGTCTTTTGGCCTCAAACAATAGCTCTTCATCTATTATCACTCAGATCTCCTATTGACCTCAATGATGTGCCTTTGTTGACCTCAATCAACTCATTTCCAACAACCTCTCCTCTGACATCATAAGATGCCCTTGTGACAACAATGATAATCATATTATCAATAGATTAATCTAACTATAGTTGGGTTCGGTTATCCTCATTAGATTAACTCTCTATTAGCATCTCCCAACTATCAGTATGATATGATGTTCTAATATAAGAGCATATAATAATTCCATGATAAGGCACAACCCAAAAGCAAAGAAGACTCTAAGACTCTTCATCTATCCTCATTTACTTACTATCTTAATCTCTCTTAGTTAAGCAATACTATAGGGATCAAATATGCACCTACTATATTTACTAAACCTCTAAGTCTCCTTAAGTGAATTTAATCATAATACTTGATATGAGGAACCTCAAGTGAATACTATAGGAGACATTCAAAATCAACATGAGTCAAATGATAAGAAGGGATATTTATTACTAGGGAACCTTAGCAACACAATATAGCATGAAAAATTATAGTATCTATCCATGTAGGTTTAGTCACATACCTTAATAGAAGAATTCCCATAAAAATTTAACTAATCTTCTCTTAGAATCAAATGACTAAAAGTATCGTGGCACTCAAACACAACTAGGTCCTGCATCATCTAAATGATGTACCCTTAATCTGCATGGTAGTGTAGTATAAGATTAGAACAAAAGGCTATGACACTAATATAAAGGGAGGGACATTGCATCAACACAAAAATGGAGGTATAATGATTTTATTTCATTTTTGCATAGTTTTTTGTCTCTATTATTGCTCTATATGAATGTGTTCCTTTTATTTGAGTTTTAGGTTTTATTCATTATTACTAATCCATTATTACAACTCAAATAGGGGGTCCATACTAAATATAATATTTATCTTATTTAAATTCCATTTTTTTTTTGTAGTAAACTTGGTTAGGACTTAGGAGCTATAAAACAAAAAATGAGCTTAAACTGTAGATGTTGATGGCTTGATATCCACTAGGTCTATTTCCATAAAAAAAATTATATACAAACCACCAATAGAGTGATTGATTAGAAATCAACCAATCTATAAATATCAATGTATCTTATATATTATTATTATTATTTATATTCACACTTGTAGATAGACCAACCCACTGCCATACCTAACCCCACCATTGTTATGTGCATCCAAACTAGACCCGCCCATATACCCAAACCTTCATTGTTCTACAAAGTCAAACCTAGACTCAAATTATGTAAAAAAAAAAACAAATAATTAGGGTTGAGGTAAATTACACAAGCCTTTGATAACCTCCTTAAATTCCTTACATTAAACACAAGGAATATGTTACTATTTGGAGTAAACTCTACAATATTGTTTGAGTCCTCATTATCGCATGAGTTTAAAAAGGTTGGAATGGCATCCCATGGAAGATTAACCTTCAAAACTTTGTCTATACCCTTGAGTATCCTCTGTAAAAAAAATTATCACAACTTCAAAGCATGAAAATGATCTAGGAGCCAATTAAAATATACCTCCAATTGGTGGTCCACCCTCAAAATCGTCATGCAATAAATAAGACATTGCTCCATTAAAGAGCATTGAAGCACAACTTCGGGTCTATGAAACCTTAAATACATTCTACCTTCCTTGAGTATGCCTTAGATCTAGCAAAGGGTTTCTCATTGCAAACCAAATTTCACCATAGGGAGATTTGTCCACATCCTTTGCCTATTTTCAAATTCAAACCATCCAAAGTTTCAACTCAATTTTTTTATATCCTCCTCTACAAAGGCCATAAAATCTAACAATATTTCTTCCCTAACACCCTTGTTTTCCTCTATTTCCCTCTCTTTACATTAATGGGGTAATTTCCCTTATAACTCCCTACATTCCTTGTCTTGCTTAATCTCTCATCTATAGGCATCATCTGTCTCACAACACACACCACAACAACAACTATTGTTAGCCCCTCAAACTAAATAATTTATAACCCCTCCCACCACCTTCTATAAAGAATTAAATCATCTTGTAATAATGAAAATTTGGTTTAACTAAAGTTTTTTTTTTCTAATCAAACATTTTTTTATATTAGTTCAATCGAGATTGTAAAATTCACAAATGAGATATATTGTGATATTATGCTAAAATAGAAAGAACAAACAACTTTACAATAAAAAAATTCTTTAAATAAAAAATGAATAATGTTTATTCAATTACGTCATTGAAAGGAATTAAGAAGGTGGTATTTTCAAAAATTGAATAATGATATGCAAAATTTTATTACAAAACTAGAATTAGGATATAGAGTAGAACCTAGCACCAAACACTAAAGTTTAATACCTAGTATGCCAATATATTACACTATCATTTGTACGACTCAAGCTACTAAAACACTTCTAGAAATAACAAGTTTTAGTTCACCAATTTAACCAACTAGTTCAATTAGGTCTTGGAACATGCCATAAACTATAAAAAACAAAAAAATGATTAAGAAATATACTAAATAAAGAGATTTATATTACATTATGTGAGCATGTAGACTCAATTAATCAAATAACATTGAATCAAAGCAAATTAGACAAGATAGTGATCAATCAAGGACATATTCTCAATGAAATTTGATTAACACAATAAATAGATTCAAATCAAAGCAATGAAACTAGAATTAAAGCAAATTGAACCTTAATATTACGCAAAACTCTCAATCCCATTATGGATTGATGCATAATGAGTGGTTGTGGATGTGGATGGCTTAGTTTATGCATTATCCATTGTTGTGCAAATGCTTTGTTGATGAAGATTGATGAAGTTGTTTCACAAGATGCTCTCAAATTACTCCAATGGAGTCATCAATTCAATATTATAACTTTTCTTGAAGGCTTGTGGATGAAATGATATAAAATAGGCTTGGTATTTATAGGATTTGAGAGATACTGATCGATGGAAAATGGTGATCAAGGGATGAAATTGAATGAGATAGGAAGAGCATGGATCAAGAATAGATCAAGGATTGAGATTACATGATGATATGTATCATGGATTAGATCAAAGGCTCGCAATCCATGAGAGGATCAACCAATTCCCTTGATTTTAGGAAGCATGTGAGATATTTCCATTTGGAGGGAAATATTTGAATTTGAAAAGGGAACATTCCAAAGGAATATTCTTGTGCAAGTTGGAGAAGTTGGAGGATTGGAGGGATAATTAGTGAATTAAAGAATTGAAAAAATCATTTAATTGTGCAAGTGGGGGAATTAGGACCTTTAATTAAGCAAAATTAGGAATTATTTAATCAAATAGAATTATGGCATTTAATTAAATAATTTGACATTATTTAATCAAATGAGAGGAACAATAGCATGAAAATGATGAATTAACCAAATAACCTTAATTATTCAATTAATAGGAGAATAGGGTGAATTTAACTAAATACTTGACATTATTTAATTAAATACATGAATTAGGTGATAATGATGAGAAAATGATGTTAGTAAGTGAGATCAGATGTGCGATATGCTTAGGACATTTTTAGGTGTCTACATTTTTCCCCTCTTTGAAGCAATGTACTCGTTACATTGTTTCAAAGAATTGATGATGCTCAGATCAATATTTTAAATTTTTATTTTGTTTATCTTGATGCCCCACTATGCCTCAGTGGATGAAGGAATGATGGTGTGCTACCCCTTGAGAGATTGAGCAAAAAAAATGATTTTTTCAGTCAAGATCGCAATAAGATTACAAGAAGAGTTGTGTTGCATAGATAACAAAAGATAAGTCCTAGAAAGCTCAAATGTTTGATGTAGACAAATTTTACAATGTATAAACTCATCAACTATGGGTAGCCTCATGTATATCACATAGATATTTGACAATTAGATAGAAATGTTAGTAAAGATAGAGATAGAAGAATAAAATAGAATGAGAATGAGATAGATAAAAGTAGATAAAATGATGATGTTGATCAAAATACCAATAAACCTATTATTATTCCAAGATTTTATTGGAGATTGGATTAGATGATTTTTCTTTTTCTCTTAGATAATGATTTTCATCATAGTAATCCTTATTTTTGATATAGCAAATAGACACTATGCACCAAGGTATGAATAACCAAGGTGGCCTTGTATATAATTTATGGAATTTGACTTTGCAAACATATAGGAGTATCCTTGTTCATACTTGACATAAAAAAACCTTGTTTGATCATGTGAAAAAGTAAAGCCATTGAAGTAAGGAGACTAATACACAAAAGGTATGAAGAACCTAATATGTCCTAGCCATTGTTTTACTTGAGACTACCCCTACACATGCAAGGAAAGTATTCGCCAAGGTCGTATTACAAGAACATCCAACAAGCACATCAAATGAAATCAATGATCAATGCCCCATTTCTTTCTCTCTAAATCATTTTGTAGACATCATCGAGAGATCATCGAAATGGATCAGTAAGATAAGTCATAGGAAAATATCAAAATGAATAAGCAGTCAATGTTATTCATATCTATTGCCAGAGAGATTTTGATGGTCTTAGATGATATCCAAAATTATGCCCATTGTAGGAAAGATATATTTGTAAGACATGTTTGGATGTTGATTTGTTGATTGTTATTTGATAGGCCATTGATATGATGGTTGATTGACATGTTTGATAAGGATCAAGATTTTGATTTTGCATTTAAGTTTCAGTTTTTTGGATAAGTGTTATGCTTGTTTCGATTTGTTTTTGCCAAAGGTGGAAGGTGATGATCAATTTTATTATGTGTGCAAGTTTATTGCAGGTGAAAGTGAGATGAAACATGTGATTTTGTTTTCAAATATTTTAATATTTTGAGGCTATTTTTTGGTATTTTGGGGTTATTTGAGTGTTTTGAGTTTGCAAATTATCTGAGGCTATTTAGGATTTTGACAGGATTTAGATGTTTTTGGATTTTTGAAATGATTTGTATGTTTTTTATTTTTTTTAAGATGTTATGGATGTTTTTGGATTTTGAGATGTTATGAATGTTTTTAGATTTTTTGCATGATATTGACGAGTGGATATGTTTATGTAATGATATCAGTGGTCTGCTTGGGATTTTATTGAAAACGAAGCTAGGATTGATTGATCTAAGCAATGGATTATTGATAGTGATAACATTGTTGAGGATACACAACAATGCAAAGATAGTGTTGTCAAGGATATGACCAACATGAGGATTGGGGAAGAATATATCCCGAGCTGATGATGGATTGATTGGGTAAGATAGATCAAGATTTGAAGCTAGGACTGAAATAAAATCTAGTTGAATGATTTGATATGATGTTGAAGTGTAATCTAGATGCAAATGATATTGATTGTTTGGATTGATGATTGATAAAATATATGGCTTGATAAATAACATATTATTCATCAAAATGTGTCATGGGCTAGTGATGTTGAATGTTTGCTTATGAATGTTTTAACCAATTTGATTTCATGTTTGCAAATGTTTTGATCACAACATGAGTTAGAAGACATAGATCAAGATTTATTCCCGAAGCAAGATGTAAGTATCTACCCCCAATGTCTAGAAATGCATGAAATGATATGGGTGGATGCATGGATAGATGGATGGATGGATGAATGGGTATGGATAAGCATGCAAAGGATTCCAAGGATTACCTTGTGGTAGGGTAACATGTTCGGATAGAGAATGCTCATTTGGATAATGCTTCCTAGATTGTATGATGCTGAATTGCATGGGATATGATAGGATCAATGATAATGATCCATGTCAAAATGTTTACCACAAGCAAGTGTGAAGTATATGCCAAGCCTTTTTCAAGATCAAGATAATTGGGATTTGAATGCAAATGAATTGGATGGATGGAATGTTGGATTTATTTGGATAAAATGGATGGAATATTGGATTTATTATGGGGGGATAAGATGCTCCCACCTGAAATGGCACACGTAGATGCTCAATTCTACTCATGATGCTTGTTTTCTAGGTTTTCATCATGGTACTTGTCCAAAGCACCACCGTAGTGGTTTTCACTGGAGGACAATTTTTCTCTTTACTATTTTCTCATTTAAAAAAAATTATTTTTTAGGATTTTTTTTAAGTTTATGCTCATTTTGAACCACCTAGCAATGTCGATGTAGATACTGCTATCATGATGTGCCAACAATATCCTACTTGGAAGAGTTTCTTTTCCAAGATACATGCACTTGAATGTAACCCCTAGATATTCTTATCTTCTTTGTCGATACCAAAGTTAACCTTACTTAGATGTCCACGTCGTGATAGAGTGCCCTTAGAATCCTTATGATAAAGAGTTGCTACCAACACACGGTCAATATGAGATTTTGATATCATGGATGTTGGAGTGGATGGCAGAATTTAATGAGGGATGAGATATGGATGGACTAGTTGACAGTTTGGAATCTTTGACCGGCATGTGCAGATCATGGTATGCCAAAAAGTGGCAATGGAGAAAAATAATCGGTTTCACTTACTCAAAATGCGAAAATGGTGAGTTGACTTTTTGGGGCTCGGGTGACTACCGAGGTAGAGGAAAACTTAGATTTAAGAATCGGATATCCGATCCAAATCGATATCATTTTGTTGACATATATATATAAAAACTTTCGGGCGACCAAAACTCATTCACATTTGCATTCGCTCAACCGCAAGCGCACAGTGGAAATCGCAAATCAGATATCCGATTTGAAATCCATCTCCAACAAGTAAAATTCTTGATTTTTTATTTGCTCTAATCAAATTTTCAATTAGATTTGTTTAATTTTAGTTGATTTTTTTCAAAATAGGGTTTTTGGTAGAAAAAATAGGGTTTTTGTTGGATTTTTAAAAAAAACTAGGGTATTTTTGACTAATGCTCAAAATCCTTTTGGAAAATAAGTTTCCTCTCCCACAATAATGCCTTCTATTCCCAACTTTACACCTCCAATCATAGCATCAATGATGGAATATAACAATGGTTTAAACTCAAGCTTAGGAATTTATAGTGGAAATTATAATAGTTTTGTCCCTTCACCTATAACACCTTCATATTCATCACCCCTCCTAAACATGAAATATAATATCCCACCATTCCTCCATACTAGTTCACCATACTTGAAAAACTCTCACAACATGTGGCCCAATGATTTTGTGATAAATCAACTTTTTTATTTAAAGATGAGATTATTACAACAACAAATTTCAAACTTAAACCAAAATCAAACCAATAGTAAACATCCAAAATACCTTACACATAGTTCATTAATGTTCACTATTTTAAAGACACCCATACTACAAAACATTGAAATACCCCACAGCAGCTAAATGGTAAAAAATATCCTAATAAATTCATTTGTTAGTTTTTACTACTCAGTAGAGACTTTATTTTCTTTTGAAGATTCACTCATATTGGAAACTCTTTTCTAGATCATTGAAAGATATGGCCTTGGATTGGTTTTGTTCATTGTCAAACAATCAATTACCTCCTTTACACAACTCATTAGTGATTTCCTCCAACACTTTCAAGTGAACATCAGTCCTCAAGTTACATTAACAAATTTAGTTCATTATAATCAAGGACCTAAAGAGAAAATAAAAAACTTTATGAAATGATACTAATCCCTTTATTTGAAATTCTCCTATAGTCTTCAAGATGTTGACATTCAAAGGGTGTTTATAGATAACTTACAACCTAATATTCAAGATAAGAAATTGCTAATGAAATATCCATCCTTAACACGTTTTTGTATAACCCTTCATGATTATCTAATATCGATTAGTTGGTATGAAGGTACCCCTTCATAGGCTCCTATTGGTCAATCATATAAATCATGCCTCAAAACAACTATCAATCATTTAAAAAGAAAACAAAATATTCATTACATTTAGATAAACATTCATGTCAAACCCATTTCATAATATTGAGACAGTATAACTATCAGAACATAACCTAGATATAAATTTAGGCCATGAGATAGGAAATTTCATAGTTGTTTGATTCTCTCCATGTGATCATGTTGCAATTGTTAAACAAGAATATGATTCAACTTCCTCCAATTAGTCATATTCAAACAATTAAACCTTTAACACCAAACTTTAATGCAAAAACATTTTTTCAATATCATCGTACACCTCGACATGATATGGAAAGATGTAAGCATATTTATAACCAAGTGGAAGACCTCATTCTAATCAAATCCAGTTGGATGACCTAGACAAAGGAAATAAATTGGTTTTTTCACCTAATCAATACTTACAAATATTTCATGTTTCCATTGCCAATTCATTCAACAAACTTTGTTCAATACAATGATAATGAAGAAGATGATAATGATTTTTCCATCTTTATAAACATTATTGTCTAGTAACTAAAGGAAACCACATTTTGTTTGACATTTCTTTACATATATTGATTCTTCTATAACTACACCCCATTGGTCTCTTTTATATCAAGTTTGCAGAAACCTGAAAAGGGGAATACTCATTGATCCCATGTACATAGTGAATATGATCAAAAAAGAGTTATTGTATGTACATGAACTTTATGCAGATGATTATGAACAATCAAAAGCATGATTAAAAGATCATGATGGTTATGGATTCCCTATAATTGGTTTGATAACTCTCCCAGTAAAGGTTGGACCTAAATAGTTGGGTGGTTTTGATAGATTTTTATGAAAAATTTGAGTTTAGCATGGATTTTGATAAAATTTGAATGTTTGCAATGGATTTTGACTTAAAAATAGTGTTTTATGTATTTGGATTAAAAAAATTAGAAAATTTTATAGATTTTTGTTATAAATCCAGGGTGTTTTTATAATATTTTCATTTATATTGTCTAATTCTAATTAGATTGATTTGTTTTATATTGAATCGCATTATGGCTGCTGACAATGAAAATGCACCAATTCCACCACCTCCACCACCTCCACCACCTCCACAGCCATCAATTCAAGAATTAATTTCTAAAAAATTGCAACAATTAAGGGGCATTTCTGAAGTTTATACGAGAGTCCCTCGATTATCTTCAATGTCAAACACAATGAATGAAATAATTAAAAATATAGAAACCCTCTCCTCGCAACATAATGCCTTTCATTCGTGGCGAGAAAACATGAGAGAATATTATGCATGTGGATTGTCCCATGATGATGTGAAAGATCTTGGGATAACCAAAGCCCAAATAGCCTCTTTATTTGTTAACCCCCGCACTGGTTTGCCAGTTAATGTTAATAAAACAAAACTTTCTATAAAATGGTGCACTCATAGAGACATTGTAGAAAAATTTTGGGAGCGTTGGTGTATGGTGTTTGATAAACCACCAAACAACAATTTTGATGTACCATTTTACTTTATAAAAAAAATATGCCGAGTTTGTGTTAGGCATCATGTCAATTACTGACATTAGACCCTTCCAGTATGCTGGTGGAGGTATGCCCTGATAGAGAAGGCGCGCTAGAGTAATACCCCACATGTTCCCTCCCTCCCTTCCTCTCCGCCACCTCCAGTATACCATCCAGATATTATGCAGGATGCGGCCACACAGACTATCGATGCTATTCACTCTTTGAGTGGTCTTTTGGTTTCGCATGCTTCCATAGTAGCTCAGCCACATTCTAGTGATGTTGGTGATGGCTCGAGTGCTGCTGCATCATCCTCATCAGGCCCACATATTTGTGTACCACATACTTGCTCCATGTGCCGCCAAATATGCTTGGGTCCTCTTGTAGAGCCTACCGAGCATCCCCTAGACACTTTTGATTATGACTTCCACAATGTGGATATTATAGATCAGACGCAGGGGAGTGGAGCACACCATACAGAGTCCTCTCCTGCTAGAGAGGGGGACATTGGATTCGTGACTAAACCTTTCAGTGATACTCTAAGTGATGGAATCTCAATCTCTAGAGGTAATATGGCCTCTGCTCCATAGAAAAGAGAAAATGGTGTTGCTCCTGTTGGTGTTCGGATGCTAGTTCTATAGGCCCATAATGCAAGATTGAGTTGAGCATGCCAATCATTCCTTGCATTATTTATAGTTTTCTTCAATATTTTCAATATTGTTTTGTTCGAGTCCTCTGCTTGGCCATTCCCTTACGGATAGTAAGGTGTCGAATATCTATGTTGAATATGGAATCTCTCACAAATTTTGTCAACATCTTGATTCTTGAATGGTCGTCCATTATTTGTGATAATGGAGTTGGGAATGCCATAGCGATAAATGAGATAGTTGAGTATGAATGATGAGATTTGTTTACCGGTAACCTTAGTGAGAGGTACTGCCTCAATCCACTTGGTAAAGTACTTTGTCACTATGATGATGAACTTTTTTCTATTTGATGATGAAGGATGAATCTTTCCAACTAGATCTAACCCCCATTGAGAGAATGGCTATGTTGTCATGAATGTTTGAAGTTATTGTGCAGGAGCATGAATGTGATTCCCATGAATCTAACATTTTGAGCACTTCTTCACAAAAGTGAATGATTATCTTTCCATTGTGGGCCAGGAGTATCGCATTCTAATCAATTTCTTGGATAAGGTCAGTCCACTTGAATGAGTACCACAAATGCCACTAGTATGAACTTCTTGTAAAGCCTTGTTAGATTTGTCACGTTCAAGACATCGAAGTAAACTACCATCAAGACTGAGACAATAGAGGGTGTTAGCGATAAGAATATAACGAGAGGATTGGTGGATAAAATTGTGCTTTTGGTTATGGGATAAGTTGAGTGCTAAGATGTCATATTTTAGGTAGGAATAAATCTTTCCACACCAAGGTGAATCAGATCCTACTAAGTGGCAAATCATTTTGCTTTCAGGTGTGTCATAGGCAGGTGCAAATGATTGTTCCACCAGAAATTCATAGCAGGCCTGATTTTTTGGGACTTGCAATAATGATGCGATTGTGGCCATGGCGTCAGCTGCTTTGTTATCAAGTCTTGGAATCTATATGAACTTGATATCCAAAAAGTACTTCTTGAAGTCATCAACCATTTTCTTGTAGGGAAAATAGTTTGTCATCTTTGGTCTGATAATCATCATTGATCTGATTTATGACTAATTGTGAATCACCATAAACTTGTAGTTCTATGATTCTCCATTCCAATGCAATCTTGAGTCCAATGATTAAAGCTTCATACTCAGCTATGTTGTTAGTGCATGGAAATATTAGCCTATACGATCGAGGAATGGTATTTCCTTGAGGGGTGACAAAGAGTATGCGTGCCCCCGATCCGTGTTTAATGAAAGAACCATCAAAATATAAAGACCACGGTTGTTTTGATTCCACAGTGAAGACATCAACATCTAGAAATTCAATGTGCATGGGATGATCTGCTTGAAGCGGTGCTTCAACTAGTTGATTGGTGATAACTTGTCCTTCAATTTCTTTGTGATCATCATAATGGATGGCAAACTCACTTAAGATCATGACCCATTTTCCTAGCCTTCCTGTCAATGTAGCCTTGCTTAGCAGATACTTGAGTGGATCAATCTTTGCAACAAGATGGATTGCATGAGTTAAGATGTAGTGCCAAAATTTATGTGAGGAAAAGACTACTGCTAGACAAGCCTTCTCAATGAAAGTGTAGTTGAGTTCATGACCTGTTAGTATTCGACTGAAATAATAAATTGCATTTCCTATAGAGTCCTCTTGTGCTAATAATGCCCCCACAGATGTCTCTGTTGCAGCAATATATAAGATTAGAGGTTTGTCTGGATTTGGTGGTACTAGAACCAGCGGGTTCATTAGGTACTACTTGATCTATTGAAAGGCCATTTCACACTTGTCATCTTGTTTGAAAGGAACATTCTTATGCAAAAGATGTGTGAAAGGTAGACTTTTATCTGCTAGCTGTGTGATGAACCTTCATATAGATTGAAGTCATCCAGGTTGTAATGACCTCAACGGACTGATATTCCTTGGTGGAGGCATCTCCATGATTGCTTGCACCTTGGAAGGATCTATTTCAATTCCTTTTCTTCATACTATGTATCTTAAGAGCTTTCCAGATATGACCCCAAAAACACATTTCTTGGGATTAAGGTGAACTTTAAACTTTTCTAACCTTGCAAATATTTTGGATAACACTTTGAGATGTCTTTCTTTTGTGTATGATTTTTCCAATATGTCATATACATAATCTTCAATGATTGTGTGCATCATGTCATGAAAGATTGTAGTCATATCTCTTTGGTAAGTAGCCCCAACATTATTTAGACCGAAAGGCATGACATTCCAACAGTAAGTCCCCCATGGACATGTGAAATTTTTTTTGTCTTGGTCTTCAGGTGCAATCTTAATTTGGTTGTAACCATAAAACTATCCATTAGTGAATACATGGCATGGCCAGTTGTCAGATCAACTATAGTATCAATGTTTGGAAGTGGGAAGTCATCCTTAGGACATGCTTTATTAAGATCTTTGAAATATATGCACACTCTGACACTTCCATTTGGATTGGATACAAGAACAATGTTGGAGATTCATTCTGCATAGTCGATTGATCTTATAAATCATACATCAAGGAGTTTTCTCATTTCTTCTTTAACCAGTAGTGCAACATGAGGATGCACCTTTCTAAGTTTTTGTTTGACAGGCTTAACTCCTGGTTTGATGTAAAATTGATGCATTATGAGATTGGGATCAAGACCTAGCATGTCTACATAAGACCAAGCAAATTTGACTTGATTTTCTCTTTAAAATTCCATGAACTCGGGTACTTATTTATCTGTCATTAATACAACTAACTATAGAATCCTTGGTTTTTATGAAGTGTCAAGATTAACCTCTTTTGTAGGTTCAATCAAGATAGGTGATCACTCATGATAGTGCTCTGGGAGAGTATAAAGCATCCCATAATTTGGTGCCTTAAAAAAGGTTTTCACCATATGATACGCTATTTTTTTTATCTTTTGTTTGATCTAACACTTCCATATTCTAGTTTTCACCATTAGATCTTTCTTTTTTATTTTTATTTTTGCAGCTAGGAGACTTGACAGTCTCCTAATTAAAGACTCTGTGCCAAAAATCACTAGTGGAAGAATCATTTGTGTCATCTGCGGAAAGGAATTTCACAATAGATTCATCGCTTGGAAACATAGGTATATCAATAGGTTCAGACGAGTCCCATTCAATGAGATCGGGATGGATTAAAGGTAGTGGATCATTGGGTTACGTGAAATTGGCTATGGTTATGGTCATAATGGAGTTGTCTGTAGGATTTGTGGTATGATGTAGATCAATGATGGTACTGTTCTCACGATAGTCTTGTTCATTTAAATCCAACTCAGTGTCACTAGAATCATAGTCACCTTGAAGTTTAGATTCTTACAGTTGGGACCTTGACCCTTCACCTTTGATTAGAGTTGGGGTATACTTGTGTATCACATCAACCTTTTTATCGCTCTAGAACTCATCATTGTGGATGGTGTCCCATTTATATTCACCAAAGTATGTGTCAGAGTTATGATCCACAAAATTTTGAATTGCTATCAAACATGCTTCTATTGTATCAAAACCTTCTTGCAATGTGAGGACAGTATCATGCAACTGTTTGGATGTTATTTATTTTGAGTTAGTATCATAGCCTAGTCATATTTTATCTTTTATACAAGTCCTGGAAGATGAATAGGCTCAACTACTTCTTTTCTCTTTCTAATAGGACCATTACCATCATAGCCCATCTTTTACATGATTGAATACCCTTTACCATATCGATTAGTTGGTATCTTAAGATTGAGAACTATTTCATCTTCATCTTTATAGAGCCAATTTAGAACTTCTCTATCCTTAGAATCTTCCATGGGGAATTTTTCTTTGATAAATCATCCATTAAAATTTGTACTTGTCTCTGTTGGTGGTTGTGTTGATGTTGATTCTACATATATCTGTTGTTGTGTGATAGAAGGTTGTCCATGTGACTGAGGTGATGTAGGTAGATTAGTAAGACAGATAGAGTACTCCCCTCCTCCATTGTCCTTGAACCGTAGTTTCTTGTCAAGAGTTTTGGTTAACTAACTGATTTGTGTATCAACTTTGGGAGAAGTACTAGCATGAGCTTCTCGATTGTTAGGAACCAAAGTATCTTGACTAGCTTTGATGTTGGCACAAGTCTGACTATTCGAATTATCAACTGGTATTGTGATCTTCTATCCATCATAAGGAAACTTAAGACATTGATGATACATGGATGGAATAACTTGCATTTCGTGGATCCAAGGATGACCCAACAAGATGTTGTATGCAAGATCACGGTCTAATACTTGACAAAAAGTATTCTTGATAACAGGTCCCACTCTGATCAACAACATGATTAAACCCTTGGACGCTCTTTCCTCATCATCATAGGATTTAATAGTAATTTTTCTTCTAGGATCAATGGAGTCCTTAGAAAATCCCAAAGCTTGAGCTAACTTCATGGTACATATGTTCAAACCAGCACCTCAATCTATTAGGACGGGTCTGACACGAAACTTGTGGACCATGACTTCTAAGGATAGTGATGAATTATGGGGATGTGTCATGGAAACATCATATTTTTCAAAGAATGAGAGGCATGTGGCTGAGGACAACTATCCCACCATGGCTTGAAATTAGTCCACATCCAGATCGGTGGATACAGTTGTTTCAACGAGGGCCTTTTTTGGAATTTCCTTGTGTGCTGGGGAAATCTTCAAGAGTTCTAAGATAGAAATCTGAGCAGGAGTTTTTTTGAAGTTGATTGACTAAGTCATATTGATGTTGAGGCAGGGGCATAGTGGATTTTGAAGAAGTTCCCTTTAAGAAAACTTTAGCTTGTGCCCTTGTTGTTGCATTGACTTGTCTATATTCCATCTTTTCCTTAACTTTTATAACATTGAACTACTCGTCGTCATTGTAGATATGATTGATTATATGATCATTGATATGATTCACACTTTTTTTGAAAGACTCACCCTTTTGATAGTTGGACAAAGGGTCACAAAATTCTTGGTGGTCTTTGTTTGATTGTTGGTCTCCTTCTACTTTGATGGTGTCATTTTGTATCAAGTCTTGGATAAGATTTTTCAAGGCTTGACAATTATTTGTGTGATGGCCCTTGCACTGATGATAATTACAATATTATGCATCATTCCATGATGGAGGCTTCACACTAGGTTCAATATTTTGTTGAGGTGGTAAGGTGATAAATTTCTTTGCCATCAAATCTTTAAGGGAAGATTCTAGAGATTGAACCAATGGAGTAAAAGTTCTTTTGCTAGAGAAGAATGAAGATCGTTGCATATTTTTGTTTGAGGCATTTCCTAAGACATTGTTGTTGTTATTTTTTCCATGGTAACCTTGATAGTTGGCATTCCCTTGATTGGGAGTAAAATTTTGATTTACGTTATTCCTCAGAGGAGGAGGATTGTTTCCTTGATTTGTGATCGAGTTGACATTTTTATAGTTATTGTTGCAAGGAGAACTTGGAGCACTAAGAACAAATGGCTTAGTCAAGACATGATTTGAATCTACAACACCATCATTCACCATGTTTTTGTTGTGAGTCCAAAACTTATATTTGTCATTGTGGTGATTTGAAGAGCTAGGATTGTCCTTATCAATTTTTATTATCCCTCTCTGGATAAAGCAACTTTCAATGTTGATGGAATTTTCAATCAATTTCTGAAAGGAGGGAGGACAATGAAGATTAAGACGATAGCTCATCTCTTGATCTAAGTTGTTTATGAAAGTGGTGATTTTTTCCTTTTTAGAAACATGACATGGGTATCTAGCAAACAATCTTCTACATCTTTGATGGAATGTAATGAATGGTTCACCAAGTTTTTGTTTAGCCTTGTAGAGATCAATCATGGTTATTTGATGTTGTATGTTGTAGGAATGTTGTGATATGAACTCATTAATCAATTCCTCAAATTTCTTAATATGTGGTGTGATTTTTGATAGCCATTCCATAGATTGGCCTCCAAGACTCCTAGGAAGCAAATGCATCAAGTATGTGTCCTCATGGGAAAACTCTAAAGTCATATTTAAGAAGTCTCTAATATGAACAATTGGATCTGATTTCCCATTATAACGATCAAACTTTGGGATTTCACAATGTTTGGGAAATGGTATCATGTTGAGATGTCAGTCAAAAGGGTAAGGACATATATCATAAAGAGAATATGTCTTTTGATGTGGCTCCCCCTTGTAGATCTTTAATTTGTCCTTGTACTACTTTAATATGTTGAGACAAGGCACTAATATTAGACAAGGGTGTTTCCTCAGGATTATTCTTTATGTTTTCAGTATCAAAATCATGAGGCAATTTAGCTTCTTTGTCAGCTATATATAGAAAATATTTTTCTTTGTTGCACTCTAAAATATTTTCTATAGCTTTGTGAAATTTGGGATCTTGCTTAGCTTCTCTAAGGTGATGTTCTTCATCCCGTTCATCATCACTATCTATAGGAGCTTTTCTCATGTCTCTATTGAAAGGGAACAATTTTCTTTCTCTTTCACCCATGTTGTTGTTAAAAAGGGTATTACAAATCACACTATAAAGGGGATTACTACTCTCACCTTCTTCTTGAGTTCTTCGAATATTATCCTCTTGTTGAATATCCTCTTTCAGCTTATTCTATTGAGATCTTGTAAAAATAGGCATATGATTTTGAAATGTTCTTCTAGACTTAGATCACAGTTTGATAAGTGTGAAAGTGATGATGTCTTGATCCAATAAGATGAAAATCTTATGATATGATCAAAGACATTCCTAACTCTTGATTGTGGCTTCCAATGATGAAGGATATTAGAATCCTGTTGGGGAAGTTGAATCAATAATCATTTTTTTTTTGAAAGGTGCACTTTTAAGATTTGATCCTTGTTTTTGAAGAATGATAAGTATATCAAATAGCCTAATTAAACTTACTGAAGGATATGAATGGGATGTGTTGGATATTCAATAGAAGGTTGTGGTAGATAATCAAAGTTGAGAGGTTGATTGTGATTGTGTTGTTGTGATAGAGCTCTTCTCTAAAAATAGGCTCGTGAATATAAAGGGTCTACAACGTACTTGTCAGTAAATCCCCTAGCAAAATCTTGGTATCTATGGAGAAAATTACGGTAATAGATCAAGATGTTTCGACTTTTATACAAAAAAATTCTATGTTGCAAGGTTTTCTTGTAACCTAAATGTTTCTTAGGTTTCTTGATCCTATTGGAAATCAATTTCTTGAAAAATTTGGTTGATTTCCACTCTTTAAGCATGGGAGAAATGTCAAGATGCTACTAGACCAAAGTTGTTACAAACTTAGACTTGCCAAAAGTAAATTTTTTGGAAAGTGACAGATGTACTACTTTGTATCCTATATGCGTTGCAGAATCAGGTATATGCGCTAGAGAAATAGTCAAATTTACTACAACATACTTCAAATGTGCTACTCTTTGTCATATATGCACTAAAACAGTTTTCTAATAAGTTTTGAACAATTTCAGCTAAATTTTTGCATGTTCATTTTGGATGATCTTTTGTCTAAATTAATGTGATTGAAGACACAAAAAACATTCTGAAAATAGTTTTTTTTAAGCCCTATACTAAACATCAATTGTATGTTCAATTTTTTTTTTCAAAAAGTGTTTCACAGGTTTTGCACATAACAGACAATTCAGGAAGACTCACTCTTAGTACTCAAGTAGGTCATCGTAATAATCAACAACCCACATCTTAGAACTACATTGACTCACATAGCCGTGTCACCCTCGAAGGGGCACCCATGTTTTTGTCTTTTCTAGGAACGAACTCAAAAAATGGTCCTTGGTAGTTATATGGTGAGTGTCTTGGGGGAAGATTCTTCCCTCCCCTTGCACTGTGATTATTAGGATGTTTAGAAACTGAAACGGTTGGCTACTACACTAGGTTCATAGTAAGGTTTTTCGTTCAGTGCGGAAATAATAAAATCCCTTAGGAGACCTCCCAACCTTTAGAAAAAAGGCTTTGGGGATGGTTATCTTGCACACTACCAGAAAAAGTTGGTTTCCCCAGATTTTCCTTAAATTTTATAGTGGGGTGGAATAGCCTGGGTTTGGTTTGAACCCACTTGGGTCATTCCTCTTGGGTGAGTACTTTTTCCACAAGAGCAGACCCTCTAAAGGATGTAATAAAGCATTAAAATTGCATGAATTGAAAAGGAAAGTCTCGTATTATGATCACCCAGTTAAGGGGAGAGTATAGACCTATTGCCACAGACAAAGAAAACAATGTTCTTTTTAAAGCCCAAATGACAATGATTTAATCTATGTGAAGATGTTGCTTCACAACAAGCATGAGATTCATTTTAACTACAAAAATCATTGTGGTGACTATCCTAGATTGCTTCATTTTAATCCATGTCTACCCTAGGGTTTCTTCTTATTAAAACCAGATGTGACTATCCTAGATTGGTTCTTTTTAAGCCAGAAAAAGCACTTTCCGCGGAAAGCGTCAGACTCAGAACTTTGTTTAATTACAACCAGTAAGCACTAAAAGATCATGCATATGCGCTAAAATAAATAGTTTATGCACTAAAAAAAACCACATAAGCACTACAGAAAACCTTAAATGCGCTAAAAGAAATCCTAAATGTGCTAATCTAAGAATGCAAAAATTTTACAATTTTAAATAAAGTAAGCTAAAGGGATGCACTATTATGTTCCCTAGATGCGTCATTTTTTTCCCTATAAGTGCTAAAACAGTTCCTGGATGTGTCGAAAGACATGCAAAAATGTTAAAAGAAGCCTTGCATGCACTACAGAAACCCTCAGATGCGCTAAAATGCAAATTTTTTTGGCAACCCGAACTCCAGAACGTGAAATCCTATCCAAAAACTACAAGTAGATGTCAAAAATGGGGCAGGACCCCACGGTGGGCACCAAAAATGTGTGATCAATTTTAAGTATGCAATAATAAATGTAAATTCAAAATTAAATCAAACACACCAATGAAACTTTAAATCAAAGCATCAAATAAAGGAAAGGTAATGCAAAATCCGTTTATGCTTCAAAGGCGTTTCATTGTCCTCTATCTCCATTGTTTTGTCGATTCCAGCTTGCTCTCAGATTGTGTGCTAGGCTCAACAAATAGTCTTCCTAGAGAACGAGATTTGAAGATGAATGCATGCTTAAACTAGACATGATTTCTAGAATGAAAGATTATGAAATTATGAAAGCTAAAGATAATAATGACAATGCTAAGATGCTAGAATGCTAGAATACAACTAATCTCCAATGTGTGCATGTATGTCGGTGTTTGTGTCACCAATGCTTGGATTTGTAGGGGTATTTATAGTGTTTTTGAAAGATTCAGATTGGCTGATGTGATCAACGGTTGTGAAAATTCCTGGCAGATCGAACGGTCAAAGATGGATAAGACTGGAGAGAAAAATAGAAGAAAACCAAAAAGCAAGATATTTTTCCTTTTTCGTAGAAGAGATAAGATGAGATGATAAAGATGAATTGTAAAAATCATGTTTTTGTCAGATTTTGGAAATATTTTGAAGATAAATAATGAATTATAAATTCAATTATTCGTTTATTGGTGATATTAAAGATTTTTCTTAATTAAATAAAATATTTAATTAAGATTTGAAGAATAATAAAAGATGTAATTAGATTTCCACAATCCATAAGAATTTATGTCTGAATGCTTCTGGATTTGATTGTGTGTCCACTTTTTTCATCAAAAAGTGGACACACAATCAAATCCAGAAGCATTCAGACATAAATAATAAAAGATTTCATAATTAAACAAAATATTTAATTATGATTTGAAAAGATATGGACATTTAATTAAATAAAGATATTTAATTAAATTTTTAGGAAATGACATGTGGATGAAATTAATTAAATAAAGATATTTAATTAATTAAAAGAAAGATTTGAATAGGAGAAAGGAAATATTTAAATTTAATTAAATCAAAAGACTTAATTAAATTCAAATGGTGACAATTAATTAAAATAACTAAAGGGTATTTATTTAATTAATCAAGTAGACATATCAATGTGAAATAATTAAATAAAGTGAATTTATTTAATTACGGTGGAAGAATAAAGTGAATGAACAATATAATTAAATTAATTAAATTTAATCATATGTAGAGGAGTTTAGAGAAACTAATTAAATAATAAATATTTAATTAAGTGCCAGGATTAATTAGACATGGCCAATTTTATGCATATACAATTTCAATTTAGGGTTTCCAAAGGTAATTTTTTTGGTTATGATTTAAGGTTAATCTTAATGTTGGATTTCAATTTTAAGGTCGAGTTTTTTGTTTCATTTCAATTTGTGAGGGTTTCATTTCAAGTTTTCTATTTGATTTCTACAAATCATGATTTCATTTATTTTAGGTAAATAAAAATGAAAAACTCAATACAAATTGGAAAAATACAGACAAAAACCTGAATTTATATCTAACAATAAAAAAGTTTGAAAAATGCAAAAAAAGGGGATCCAACACTTACCTAGAGGTCATTATTTGTCATGCTTGAACCAAGATCTCATGTGTAGATGAAAATGATGTCTAGTTTCATTTTTTAAAAATAAATACCACTACCAAATGAGATCTTGTTTTGTAAAAAGTGGGATCCGATTTCTTGAAGGTTGGCTCGACACACCAATATTAAGAGGGATCCTGATTTTGAAAAAATGGGATCTCATTTATATTTTTTCTTGGGACCTCAAACCTAAATGAGATCTCGTCTATTAAAAAATGGGATCCCATTTTGTTGAACCCGATTTTAGTATTTTTTCTAAGGCAAAAAATTCCATGTTTCATCAACTCAACTTTATTTGTCTACCCTCTACCATACAAATATTTGTATATCTCTCATGCAGAGGGGATGATATTTGTATATTGTTATCAGAGGGACTGATAGTTTCAGAGAGGCCACACAAATCCACGTCATGCATCCACATCTTTACACAACCCATACCTCACATCTACAAATCATCCACTCACATTGGATTTGATCTTGGGTGATGGAACACTCTGGAAGGAGTCATCAACCTACCCTTTTAAAAGCACATGCATCTTCACTAGCCATACCAAACACTTTGGCAATATGTCACTTCATCTCAATGCATGCCACAAGAAACCATTTACTAGGTTGTGCCTCTCTTCTAGAGTGCCGTCTTTACAATTTAAATTGATCTCAAAGATGCTTTATGAATGTTGACACATGTATGTTGAGGCTACATGGGAGATTTGGTGACCAAAGGATGTAAAGTATGGGAGATTTGGTTCCTAGAACTTTTGTGGAATCAACTACCACACAATCCCTCTACCTTCTCCTTAACCCCGTCTTCCTCTTCATGGCATGTGGTATTTCTTTGGTATATTAAATGGTTACATGTAAAAAAATAGAATTCCACATTTTAAATGTTTTTGTTATTAAAATATTATAACTCTTAACTAATGGGAGATCACCTTGTCAAAATTTTCTAATGGGGAGGAGCATTTTTTAATTTTTTCCTTAGTTAATAATTTGTACAAGTGTAATAATGAAAAAAGTATATGCCTTTTCCCTGCTTAAATTGGGAATAATTAATGATAGATTGGACTTGATATCACCTTGATCTATTGTTGTGATGAGTTTTACACATCCAGATTAGGTCATAAGCCCCTTTTAAGAAAAATAGACCCATTTTTTCCTTAATTTAATGATGTAAAGTATATTTATTTACACTTTCAAATTGGATTTCAGGCCTTATTGCATCTATTACCTTAATACCATCATTAATAGGCATGTATGACCCCATATTATGCATCCCAAGGTATATTTTAATAAAAAACCTAACAATACCAGCAAATAAGCTAAATTTACACAATCCTCGACATTTTACTCCTTGACATTTTAGCAATCAAAATAGGCCTTGTGGGACCCATTCACCACTTTGGGTGAATGATTCCCATCTAGGTGGGACCCATTCACCACTTTGGGTAAATGATTCCCATCTAGGTGGGACCCATTTGCCACTTTGGGTGAATGAGTCTCATCTAGGTGGGACCTATTCACCTAGCTTGGCGAATTAGTCCCATTTGGCCCATTTTCAAGGTTTTGAGCAGGAAAAATTGGGTTTTAAATTTAAATTTTATCTATATGTCAGCCTTTAGGATCTAATACATGGGATATTAGCTATATTTCCTATATAAATGATGTTTCAAATCATTATTTTATGAAGCATTCATGATATCAAGTCAATAAAGCAAGAGTTAAGCATTCCAGGAATTCACAAGATCATCAAGAGAGCATTCAAGGTCATTTCTAAGGCATTCAGGGGAGAAATTATTCATCACTTTTTCCAACAATTCAAGATCCATCATCATATCAAACATATTAAGCATCAAGCATGTTATTGAGCTAGTGTTGTGATGTAGCATTGAAGATCCAAGATCAAGCATTGTTCTACACCTATTGTCAAGATATAGATCTATATCCTTCATGTCCATTTCATGTTGAGTTGTAGATTTACAAGAAATCATTCAAGGTATCATTTTTCATGTTACATATCATGTGTTTCATGCCTTCATTTCATTATCTCATCATTTGGTTTAATTGCCTACAAGGGATTTGACCAAGGAAAACCCCTATTCCTTAACAATCAACACTTTTTATCTCTCTCTGTTTGTGTGATTAAAATCTAGGTGCTTTGAAGACTTGAAGATCATTAAATATTAGGTTACAAGCTTGGAGAAAGTTATTGGATTTGTCTCCCCATTTGCAAGGTTGTAATCTTCACCAAAAAGTCACCTACGGCCCTGAAATCAGGGTTTTAGATCCAAAAAGAAAGAGGAATAGAAAGAGAATACATTGAAGGCCAGTTTCAAATTTTAAAGCTCCAAAAAACCCTAAATAGACTTATTCACCACTCTTGGTGAATGAGTCCCAGTTTAGGTCAATTTTGAGATTTTTGTAGTTTTTGATACCCTTTTTTGAGAAACCTATTCCCATATAGAAAACCGAATTTGGGATTGATTCGCTTAGAATGGTGAATTAGTCCCAATAGACCTAAATTTTAGGATTTTTCACATTTCCATTCTTCATTAAATCCTCTACAAGTTTCCAAGTGCACACTTCTAATTTTATTATTTTCTATTATGATTTATATGCATTTCTTTGTCATTCATTGAAGTTTCATGTTTCACTAGGTTTTTTCATTGGGTCTTGCATTTCATTTGTCTTTCCAAGTGATTTCTTGGTGGTGAACCCCTTATTAGCTTACAATTATCCCCTAGGATAGCCCTACTGGGTATGTGCAGGATAATCATGGAAAACACAGGCCCTTAAGTGGCGATGAAAATTTAGAAAAATCAGAGTTAGGCAACTTGACGTAAAAATTTGAATAAGTTATCTATATTATTTCAAAAATATATAAGAATAGAATCTGTAGAAAATTGAATGTAGTTTCTAAAGTACTAGATTTATTTAAAAAAAAAATCTACTTGGTGAAAATTTGAAATTTTAATGCAGTAGCACTTAAATTTCAGGGAAAAAATAAGTAGGTGTTTGTCTGACAACCCTAACCACAATAGAATGTGAATCATGTTTTAGATTCAAAAATTGTGATACTCTTTGAAAGCTATAGATGTTTCTTAATTAGCCTATTAATCAAGACTTTAGTTGTAATTCAAATAGAAAATGAATAATAATTATTTATTAAATTCAAAGTAAATCATAATTTATATTGGTGGAAAGATGAGAATATCTTCTAAAAACCCTTTTCATTTCATCAATTTTGGGTAAAAAAAAGTTTTCAGCCACATACCCTACACATACCTATCTGGTATGTACAGGATCATGGTAGGCCAAAAAGTGGCAATATGATGGGTTTTTGTAGGGTATGTGGTAACTTTTTTTTACCCAAAATTGATGAAATGAAAAGGGTTTTTAAGGAGATTCTCAGCTTTCCACCAATATAAATTATGTTTTACTTTGAATTTAATAAATAATTATTATTTATTTTCTATTTGAATTACAACTAAAGTCCTGATTGATAGGTTGATTGAAAACCATCTATAGCTTTCAAACGGTATCACATTTTTTAAATTTGAAACATGTGTCAAATTTTATGCTTTGCATAATATAGGATTAAAAAAAAAAGAATTTCATGAATTTTTGACCAAGTTAAGGTGGTTAGATATACAAGTTTTTTTTTTTTTTTTAAAGTTGTAATAAAAAATTCATAATTAATTATTTACTTGGAAAAAAATAACAAAAAAATATGCATCACATCGGGACATGACTCCTATAATTATATCTAAAATATTATAAAAAAATATTATCATTTTATTGTGGTTAGGGTGGTCAGACATACACCTACTTATTTTTTGCCTGAAATTTAAGTACTACTGCATTGAAATTTCAAATTTTCACCAAATAGACTTTAAAAAAATTATACCTAGTAGTTTAGAAACTACATTTAATTTTCTACAAATTCTATTCTTACATATTTTTGAAATAATATAGATAACTTATTCAAAATTTTATGTCAAGTTGCCTAACTCTGATTTTTCTAATTTTTTTGCCACTTAAGCGCCTGTTTTTTCCATGATGATCCTGTACATACCCTATCATATTGCCACTTTTTGGCCCATCATGATCCTTCACATACCCTATTGTCAGATATCTTCCTCCCATTATCATCATTTGAGTGAGATCTCAAGGACATCCTTGAATGTAGAGTATAGAAAGCTTGTTTCCCTAGATCCTAAAACCCTATTGGCGACAAAATTTTATCTTACATTTTGGAGGTGAACCTCTATTTAGAACATCATAATTCTGATTTGGAGTGCATCATCATCCTATATTTGGCTTGAATTAACATTGCATTAGAGTTCTCATTAGTTAATTGACATTCTAGGGTTTCAAATTTTTGCATTAGTGAAAGTGCATATAGGTTGCATTTTTGCATTTCAAATCATTGAAAAGCATCTAAAAATTGAATCTGTATTAAGGTTATAGATCACACAAACTAAAAATCATAAAAATCACTTAAATTTTTTTAAATTTTTTGAAAAAAACCCTAATTGGGACTCATTCGCTCCTCTGGGCGAATCAGTCCCTGTAAAATTTTTAAACTTTCTTTAACAACATTAAGCCTCCTCGTAACATATACTATAAGTCTAGAAAGTTTCGATAACATTTATTTTATGCAACTAGGTCAAAAACACTAATTTAGGGTACTCATTTTTTAAACCATTTCAATTACAAGCATCAACAAATATGAAAATATTGAAACTTTTGTATATACAATGTTTACATTCATAAAACTTTGGAT
Source organism: Sequoia sempervirens (assembly GCA_007258455.2). Lineage (NCBI taxonomy): Eukaryota > Viridiplantae > Streptophyta > Pinopsida > Cupressales > Cupressaceae > Sequoia > Sequoia sempervirens. The sequence continues at coordinate 145,259,796 of VDFB02379711.1, read as the reverse complement.
AAGTTTGATAAAAGTTCTTTTCATTTTTGCATATACATTGTTTGCATTCTTAAAGTTTTGTATACATTGGATAAAAGTAATTTTCATCTTTGGATATGCATTGTTTACATTCTTCAAGCATGGCATAAGATGGTTAGAAGTGCTTTTCATTTTTTTTCAAACAATGTTAGTACCTTTCCTTTCTAGGCATGCTAAGAAAAATTTCATATCCACTCCATATGAGAGTGTTTTAGTGAAAAAGAACACAACCTTGGAAATTCCTAATGATCATATTTTTTCTTCTCCTATTATCTCTCCTATTGGTGAAGAAGATATTTTTGTGTTAGAAGAACCAATCAATGAGATTTTTCAGAATCCTAGTTGTTTCTCTCCTTCTACCTCTCTTATTAGGAAAACGTTGATGAACAAGAAGAAACAACTATAGGTAATCATGATGATAACATAACACAATAGTAAACCATTGAAACATTAGGGTAAAATAACAATGTTGTGTCACACTTTCATCCAACTTATTAGCACAATTGAATTTAAGTATTTCTAACTAAAAACCAATTTTGGTTAAACATATGATCTATTAAGATTCATTCTAGCTAAGTTAGATACTTCCACAACTTTTTCGACTAAAATTGTCGGCTAAAAATATATGGAGCGCCACTTTGAGTCCAATTTAGCAAAAAAAAAAATTATTTGAAAAACTTGAAGTTTCAATAACTCCTACTAATGTAATTTATTTTAAAAAATATAAAAATACCCTTTTGTGGATCCATAAGTGTAGTTTTCAAAAATATGTTTATTTTAATAGTTTAATTATTATTTATATTTTATTTTTCATTTTTACTAAAATTAGGTTATCAACACAAAATATAGGTTGATTACCATTCCATGGAGAAATACTAAAACTTATTAAAAAAAAATATGATGCACTAGATAAAAGAATGTATTTCAAGATTATATATTTTTTTTTACATTTTAGATAAATATTTAATATGAAAATTGATGTCTAGTGGAAACAACAATTTTTTGATTCATGCAAATTTTAATATTTATTTAAAAATATATTTTTATCAAAATTAGAAAAATAATATCCATGCACTAAAGTTTCAAGTTATAAATACAGACAAAAAATTGAAGGAAAAAAAATTAAATTTACTATAAAAAGTTTGACGTCTCATGCAACTTCATTTTTTAGCATTTTATTAGAAACTAAATTATAGTGTTAATTTATTAAAAACTAGTTTACATCATTTCAAAATTCAAAACATATATGCCACTTTTTAGTGATTCAAGTTTAAAAGTTGGATCAGTGTTGGTCATGTCCTTGATAAAGTGTGACACAACTTTGTGCTTTTACCTTTCAACTAGCCTATATTCATCTCCCAACATCTTCCCCTCTTGTGATAATATTTTAGAGGATGAAAGTGTAAGTGAGGAAGATATGTTGGTGTTGGATGATAAAACCTTTAAGGTTTATAACAACCCTCTCTATGATCATCCTCCTCCTATCCTATTTTGGAAGATATTAGGGAACAAAGGAATGAAATAATAAATGGTCATGAAAATCACAATTTTTCTTCTCCTTGTATCTCTCATAGTTGTGAAGAAGATACTGTGATTTTAGAAAATAAAAATAATGAAATTCATGGGAATTTTGATTTCCTCTCTTCCCATAGAGAAAACATTAGTGAACAAGGAAACACCATCATTGGCAAGCAGGAAAATCTAACCATTGATCATTCCCTTACTTGCGATGAAGTCATTTTGGAAGAAACAATCCTTGAATCTCAAGAATATTTGGTTTGTACTTCTCCTAAAAACTCTCCTCCTAGGGATCATATCATGGTGCAAGAAAATGACAATAGTAATGTGACTTCCTTGAATTATAGTGAAAACATAATATTAGATTTCCCTTTTTCAGAAATACATCAAACCAAGACCACTAAGGTTATGAATGCACAAGTTTCCATTAGATCCCCCTTGATTAATGGACCTCCTACATATCCCATGTGACATCCTAAGAATCCTCTAATTCTTTACCCCCTTCACAATGACCTTGTAATCTAGTACCCCCCTTATTCTTTTGTTTCACATGTTCTACTTGTGTACTTTGTGTTAATGTTTTCAAAGGATTCTCCTTGTTTTTCTCAATGTTCAAACAATTGTTTGGGTCAGGTTCAGCTTCAAGTGTGTACACTAAATGTTGTTGTAAATATACTTCATTATTCTATGAAGAGTGGAAGGCACCAAATTCATTGCATGAATCCTCGATCTACCTAAAAGGAGATTATATGAAATATCATGAGGCATAACATTGATCAATTTTTCTAATGTGGCCTTTCGAGCTGTAATAGGAAAAATAATAAGGTTGAATTTTTTATTTATCCAAAGAACTACACAAGTAGAACATGTGAAACAAAAAGACAAAGAAAAAAACATTGACAAAGTCATGAAGCTATTAGAAAATGATTGGGGTTCGGGTATGTGCAAGATCATGATGGACACAAAAAGTGGCGATATGATGGCTATGTGTAGGGTATGTGGCTGATGACTTTTTTTTACCCAAAATTGTTGAAACGAAAAGGGTTTTTAAAGGAGATTCTCAACTTTCCACCAATATAAATTATGCTTTACCTTGAATTTAATAAATTATTATTAATCATTTTCTATTTGAATTATGACTAAAGTCCTAATTGATAGGCTAATTGGAAAACATCTATAGCTTTCAAACAGTATCACATTTTTTGAATCTCAAACATGTGTCACATTCTATCCTTCACATACTATAGGATTAAAAAAAAGTGAATTTCATGAAGTTTTGAACAAGTTAAGGTGGTTAGACATACAATTTTTATATTTTTTTAAAGTTGTAATAAAAAAAATCATAATTAATTATTTACTTGGAAAAAAAATACAAAAAAATATGCATGACATCGGGGCATGAGTCCTCTACTTATATGTAAAATATTATAAAAAAATATTATCATTTTATTGTGGTTAGGGTGGCCAGACAGACACCTAATTATTTTTTCCTTGAAATTTAAGTGCTATTGCATTGCAATTTCAAATTTTCACCAAATATATATATATTTTTAAAATAAACCTAGTAGGTTAGAAACTACATTCAATTTTCCAAATATTCTATTCTTACATATTTTTAAAATAATATAGATAACTTATTCAAATTTTTATGCCAAGTTTCCTAACTCTGATTTTTCTGAATTTCATCGCCACTTAAGCACTTGTTTTTTCCATGGTGATGCTACACATACCCGTTCCTTAGATTTTAAATAAAAATTTATGGGAGAATACAAGATCATAAACAAAGACTCTAAAAAGGGAAAATAAAAAGTGGTCATGTCAACAAAAAAATTGGAAGACCCTTCGAAAGCATCCACCTCAACCACTTTAGAACAAAAGACAACAAATTACACAACAAAATTTGATGAAATCAATTACGAGCAACCACCAAATCCAAAAGAGATGAAGAAACTCTATGGAAGAGGTTATGAGTTTATGAAACAAATTGGATATAGTGGAAACAAATGTGATGCTAGAGAACAAGGTATCCATGTCGCTATAGATCCTAACACGCAAAAAAAGATTAGTGGTCTTGGTTATTTCCCCTCAAAAGAAAAAACAAGCCTTCACTTAATATCAACACTATCACGAAAGATTCCTCTAAGCCAACTTTAATAGAAGTGCATCCTAAACTGATAGAAACTAGTAATCTTGATCGTTATCCTTTATAAGAAATGAAACAAACAAAGAAATCCTAGCTTAATCTCAATGTCATCATGAAAAATATTAATGATTTGAATTCTATCGATTTTACACCCTCTAGTAAAGGAGATAAAAAAATATCACAATCTAAAGAGCCTTGTGTAAGTATCACATCTAATACTAAGCAAGAGATCATTTTCACAAAATAACAAAAAATATTCTACTTTTGATCAAGAAGGTATCTTGTCGAGACTACTCCAACATCATCTAATATCACTCCCACAAAGAATATGAAATAAATTCTTCTACAAGAGCTCATTTTGTACATATCATAGAGCTCATTGTCATGCTACTAATGAATGTAAGCCTTTAAGTAACAAAATTCAACATCTTAAGGAATATGGTGCTCTTCCTTGTGTTGAAGCACCTAGTTCCTCTAACTGAAACTTATTTTCATCCTATTTGGCTCATCCTTGTCCTGCACTAAGTGGGGGCAAGGGGATTAGATAAAATTTTCCTCATATTTCACTTGTCATTGTCTCTTTTGGCTAGTTGATAACCTTTCATGTACATATAAGAGCAAGCTTTGGATGTGGATGGCATACCTTAAGTTGACTCGTATGTGACGTACTTATTCATGATGTAGTTCAATTTGAAAACATATGATTTGGAATAGGGTTTTCCGAATAAGCTATCATGTCTTCTTCTACTTTAAAGAAATTTCTCACAACAATGGTGTTAGCAACCTCTTCAAAGTGAGGGCATACATCGAAACTCATGTTTCACTGTATGATTTTCTTTCTTCCTGTGATGCATCTTTTTCTTGGTGGTGTCATTGGGTTTGATTTCCTCCATGAGTGTGATATTTATTTGACTTGTCCTCTCTTGGAGACATTAGGCAAGAAGTTCCCTAAGAAGAGACCTTGTACGAATTAAGAAAAATCCATTTGAACACACCTTGCACTATTTGTTATATGGCCACCTTACATAACACACTTTTTATCCCTCTGAATCCATCTTGTTTGTTCATGAGCTTCAACCATACGAATATTTTCTTGTCTCATGAAGCTTGAAGATCATTATTGTGTGACACCTTATCAAAGTTATCAAGAGGTATAACTTTGGTATGGTTGGATGAGAAGTTGATATGAGGCATGAATTTTCCTTAGCCGTGTGTGTGTGAGTGCATATTGACTGTATGTGTCTCACCTTCTTGGATTACTCACACAATGGATAGCCAAGAGTTCTATTTCCTTAGAGTGAACATGCATTTTTGAACAAAAATCCTAGATCTAATCCACATCGTGTTGGAAAAATGGTCGAAACTTGATAGACCTCATTTTTATTTGTTTTTTTTTCTTTCTTTTTGACATTACATGCTTGTGTATCTTGATGTTGCATATTATACGCCTTGTGCGTGTCCTCTTGTTCTTATGTCAGCTTTATGTAGGATCTTTGATCCTAGGGGCTTGACTGCCTCCTAGATCTTTGTTATCATAGACCATCCGCATCGGTACACTTGGAACCCTCTTGATTGTCTACTTTAGTGTGACTTTGAATCAAGTTTATTTTCTCACTAAAGTGGGGGCTAGATGTAATGATAGAAAAAAAGGTATGCATTTTCCTTAATTGGAGAATAAATAATGATAGATTGGACTTGATATCACCTTGATCTAGTGTTGTGATGATTTTTACACATCTACATTAGATCTTGGTCCCCTTTTAAGCTAAATAGACCCAATTTATCTTAATTTAATATTGTAAAGTATATTTATTTACACTTTCATGTTTGATTTTGGTCCCTATTGCATTTATGAACTTAATACCATCATTAATAGGCATCTATGACCCCATATTATGCATCCCATGGCATATTTTAATCAAAAAACTGATAATATCAAAAAATAATATTAATTTACACACTCCTCGACACTTTAGTGAATGAGTCCCATATGGCCTATTTTCAAGGTTTTGAGCAGGAAAAATTGAATTTGAAGTTCAATTTTTTTGTATGTCGGCCTTTGGGATCTAATACACACAATATTATATGGATTTCCTATATAAATGAGGTCTCAAATCATTATTTCATTAAGCATTCATGATATCAAGTCAAGCAAGAAAGAATTAAGCATTCCAATACTTCACAAGAGCATTAAGAGAGTATTAAAGGTCATTTCTAAGGAGTTCATGGGTAGAATTCTTCATCAATTTCAACCATATCAAGCATATCAAGCATCAAGCATGTTATAGAGCTAGTATTGTGATGTAGCATTGAAGATCCAAGATCAAGCATTATTCTACACCTATTGTCAAGATCAAGATCTACATCCTTCATGTCCATTTCATGTTGAGCTACAGATTTACAAGTCATAATTTGTAAGAAATCATTCAAGGTATCTTTTTTCATGTTTCATATCCTATGTTTCATGCCTTCATTTCCTTGTCTCATCATTTGGTTTAATTACCTACAAGGGGTTTAACAAAGACAAACCACTATTCCCTAAAAATCAACACTTTTTCTCTCTCTTTGTGTGATTGCAGGTCTAGGTGCTTTGAAAACTTGAATATCATTGAAGATTAGGTTACAAGCTTGGGGAAAGTTCTTGGAGTTGTCTCCCCATTTGCAAGGTTGTAATCTTCACCAAAAAGCCACCTACAACCTTGAAATCAAGGTTTCAGATCTAGAAACAAAAAGGAACATAAAGAGAAAACATTGAAGGACAAATTTTGATTTTAAAGCTCCAAAAAATCCTATCTAGACTCATTCAGCACTCCTGGTGAATGAGTCATAGTTTAGGTTGATTTTGAGATTTTTGCAGTTTCAGCTACCCTTTTTCGAGAAACCTGTTGCTATACAGAAACCCATATAGGAGACTGATTCACCCAGATTGGAAAATGAGTCATAATAGGCCTAAGTTTAAGGATTTGTAGCATTTTCAGTCTTCATTCAAGCCTCTACAAGTTTCCAAGTGCACACTTCTAATTTTTACAATTTTTTTTTAATTTATATGCATTTCCAGGTCATTCATTCAAGTTTCATGTATCACTAGGTTTTTTCATTAGGTATTGCCTTTTATTTGTCATTCTAATTTCTTAGTTGGTGGTGAACCCCTTATTATCTTACAATCATCCCCTAGGACAACCCTATTTTTAGATATTTTTATCCCATTATCATCATTTGAGTGAGGTCTCAAGGGAATCCTTGAATGTGGAGTATAAAAAAGCTTGCTTCCCTAGATCCTAAAACCCTAGTGGGAAAAAAATTCTATCCTACAACAAGAAGAGTAGTTTTTTCTTTTGAAATGAATTTGGAAAAGGGAAAATGGAAGGGGAGCTACAATAATTTTTCCTTTGTTAAAATTTTGGAAAAGAATAATCATTTTTCTCTTCTACAATGAGTTTGACAAAAGGGGGTCCATCATAATGAGGTTTTAATTTTATGTTTTTGTCATTATGGAGTTTTTAAAGAAATATATCTTCATTGCTACCTCATGACATAAATGACATAAAATTGTAAGAACTCAAACAACAAAATTCTTGTAAATACCCTCTTATAAAGTGGCAAAAAAATTGAATGTGTGAAGTGAATTTGGGAAAATATTGTACTTACACTTAATTATAATGTGTAATGGGGTTCTATTCCATCACAACATAGATTGTTAGGATTCTCAACTCATGTGAGTGTTTCTTGGAGGACACCTTGTACATCTCTACATTTCATACACACTCTCAATCTCAGTTTATCTACTCATATTCTCTTAGCATTAAGAAGGGACTATGATTTGTTATGCTAACATGATTTTTTTGAAGGCCTCATGAACCTTCTATCTTGATCTCTCATATGGGAGAGTGTTTCAGTGGATCAGTTTTTGGGATTCTAGTACTCCTAATCATAGTGCTATTTATATTTTAAACTTCGTAGAGCTTGGTTGACTTTGTGTACATTGGTTGAGTAGTTTTCATATGTTCACTAATGCATTGTTTTGTATCTCTCATATTGATCTACATTTCTTCAAGATTCGTTGATTCTAGTTAAGACCAAATCATCATTAGTAGAGTTTATAGCTTCTATATGCTTTAGGAGTTCTACATAATCATGTTCCTATCATCAAGGGACATATTTTTAGAAGTTCTTAAATCCTTCTACTTTCTCTTCTTGGAGAGGATTTTTCTTCCCACTAGGTTTTCTCCTTTACTCGTCTTTATGAGAGAATGCATTGTACATGGGTACATAACTTGGCCTCTAGCTGGAATCCATTTCTATCTAAATTCACTTTTGTGATCTCCCAAGGTATCACTTAAGGGGGGGGGGGTGCTAGTGTGAATAATTAATATATTCACTATACTAAAGTTTCCTTAGGTTGATGAGGTTAGACAACTTCTTGTTTAACTAAATGTGCAACCTTTAAGTGTCTAGAGGTTCCCAAATTATTTGGTTAACCTCATGCACATAAATTTTTGAGGTTGTAAGTCCTTTCATCTCACCTCAAATATCACTCAACACCTGGCACACAAGGTTGATGACTTAGTTGTAGAGGTTACTGATTTGCACAGTCCAAGTTTTCCTAAGCTTGGCACTTATAAGACACTTCTCTACTCATTTGTGCCACTTTATGGGGAACTTTTCAATCCACCTATGATGTGTATTTCCTTATCATTTCCTATATAAGAAAGGCTTTGCAATCATTACATTTGGGTTGACTAAATACAATATTTCATATTGTTCACTGTGCTTATCATTTCATTTCCTTGATCCTCCTAGTTTCTAATACTAAGGAACTCTCTCTTAGTAATTTTAAACTTGAATACTTGAATTTAAATATAGTATACATGAATGGAATTCTCTATATGTCTATGTTCATTTATTTTTCATGAACTTTACTTGAATACTTTAAATTTGTGTTTAATCTATTATCCTTCATTTATGTCAGTTTTGTGTGAATACATGACTATTTCATCATTATGATTGGCTTCTTTCTTGAGATGTATTGAGTTGAATCCTATTCATTTATATGTTATTTCATGCTTTTTTTCCTCTATACCATTAGTTTTGAAACTATTATTTCATCACATCAGATATTGGAAAGATTTCTAATATTAGGTTTGTATACCTTTATTGCTTTTGGCTTAAAAACACATTTATGTTAAGTTTATTATTTAAGGATTATATTGAAGATCTGAGAGGGATTTGTACCTCTATAAAACATAGAGAGTGGTCATTTCACATAAAAATAATTATCTCAATTGTTGGGAACTAATTGCATCTTTTGGGAAAAGTGTCAAGCTGAAAAAAGTAAAATCTCAAGGTGAAAATCTATTAAACACGTCCAAAAGGAACAAAATAATGATCTCTTTAAGGCCTAAAACAAAAATCTACTTCTCCAAAATTGACATAGACCCAACACATACCTTTAAATTAGTTTTCGTTATCAAGTGCAAATGTATCTGTACCCTAACTTAGAGTATGTTTTATTTCAAATATTTTTTCAGTTTTCTACTAATTTGGATGTTCTAAAAGACTACACCTTATCATCTCTCTTTTATATAAAGTTGAAGACGAAACATTGAAAAATGGAATAGGTGTGATGAGGTAGGTTCACCAAAATGAAATAGTTATCTAGGACACCCTCACTTTTCCTAGTTTCATTAAAAAATAGAGATCACTCGAGGATAGAGTTGATTTTCACACTTGAGGTGAGTCAACCATATTAGGAGAATCTGCTATTTTCTTATGATGGAAATGACTAAAATTCACTTTTGGGAGATACAATTAAATTCCTTAATAAACTCAATTATATGACCTAAAACTAGAATTGTAAACTATTATGATAGCACAAACAAAAATAGTAACTTTCAAGTAGATTTGAGAAGGGTAGAATGGTATGTTCCTAGATCCAAAAGTAGGTTTTGAATATTTTTGAAGGAAAAAATTTCCCTACGACAAATGGGTCTCTCTATAGGGGTCCAAATTTTGATTTCACAGTCCTCAAATATGAGAGCTAAGATTTTGATAATTTATCCAGATTCCACAATTGAAAAGTTGGAAATAAAATTTGTAGGTAATTTTTTATGTCTTGAAAAGTTTGATGATGAATTTTACAACTTTGTAAAATCTCTCTTTTGATCCAATTTCAGTCCTTCACCTGCAAATCTGCACATAGAAGAGGGAAGAAAATGGTTTGTTTTTGGGTGAATTGGGGTTCTCTTTGGTCAAACCCTAGTTTGGTAATTAAACCTTGATGATGAAATAATGATAAATGAAAGGATTTAGATGAATGAACAAAGGTATGTCACAACCCACCAAACCCTTAATGGCTTCCCTTAGAGGATTTAATTCTAACACATTTCTCTAAGGATTGGATATTTCTTGAATTGACTTGAATGATTGCTTGAATGCTTGAAACCTACATCACAATGTTAGCTCCAAAACATAATATGAACACACATGAAGTTTGGCATGCTGATATGATCTTGATTGCTGCTATAGATGACTATTAAATCTACTCCTCAGTGCTCTTGAAAAAAAAAATCTCTTGTGAAATTTTCCTTAATGCTAGATGATTTTAATTAATAAAATAACTATGTATTTATAGGTGTTTATCTAATTTCCCAAAAAATAGATTCCACAAGCCAAAGTTTGAAACTTGAACTTGAATAAGTAAAATTCCTCCAAAAACATATTAAAAATTTGGTCTTCACACTTAAGGATGACCCATTCACCCTTGGGTAAATGGGTCATGGGACTTAAATCAAGGACACAAAATTTCCAACGTGTTCAAATTAATGTTAGCATTTCTTTAATGTGAGTTTCCCTTTTGGAAAATGGGAATAATAAGGCTTATGAATGCATAATTTATGAAATTAAAAGCTTAATTAAATTGAATTCATTAAGGTGATGAAAATATAGTGTCAAAATGTAAAGGAGTACATTTTCCAACACTACATTTAGCCCCCACTTTAGTGAGAGTATGATCCACACACAAACTCACTCTAAACTAGACAAATAAGTCAAGAGATGTCTAATTGTACAATTGTTGAAAATATAAGATGAGAAAGATCAAGGAGCATGATCAAACCCCTAAGATGAAATATCCCATGACAAAACAACAAACAAACAAAGAGACATAAATGTATAAATACCACATGATACGACATCATACAATGTCAAAATTAATGCAAAGATAAAGAAGATAAAATGGATCAAGTTTTGAATGTTCATCCAAATGATACAAATTCCTATGATATTGACAATGAAACATATTCATACATTTTACTTTTTTATCTTCTTTTATAGGTGGTGTGACATAGATTTTGGGAACCTAAATGCTTGCTCTTGCACTTCTAGGGTTTTTCACCTAAAAGGAGAGAGATTTAGGTCCAAAATGCTTATGTAACACTCAAATTAGGATGTGTACAATGTGATATGATGTAAATGAACTTAACTCAATGCAATTGATAGATTAAAATGAAGTAAAATGAATGCAAAAGTGCAATTTAAGTTGTGTTTGAAAACACATTATGATATGCAAATAGCTATGAAAATGAAGAAATTATGCAGAACAAAAGGTACAGGGGTAAATCTGAGTGCACCTGGATGAAGTGTGAGCTTTTTGGAGTGTCTATAATTTTGATGAATTTTACTAATTTTTCATAGTAGGACTCATTCGCCCAAGGTGGCGAATCAATCCTCCTACTGATGGAAAATTGTCGCGAGCTGATTTCTGTCTATCAAGCTCTAAAATTTGACAAAACTCAAGTTTCTAGTCCTAAGGTGGGACTCATTCACCATAGGTGGTGAATCAATCCTCTCCTAAATTTTTGAAAAACTAGGAGACAACTCTGCAACACTAGATCTGGGAATGTCTGCTTGTGGGGTTGCCAAAGTCAAATTTGCAGAAAACAGACAAATAAGCCTCTCCAAGATTGAATTTGACTTATGCTGACTTGAATCACCTATTTGAAATGAAAATAAATCTTCAAAACATTATAACCTGTGAAATATGCAAACAAAAGGCTAAAAATACAAAATCAAAAGGGGAAAAATGATTAGGGTTAGTGAATAAGGGTTTGCCTTGGTCAAAACCTACTTTTGGTAATTAAACCCTTGAAAAGAAAATGAAATGAAAGAGAAGGATAAAGTAATAACATGCAAATGATATTAACTCACCTAACTCTTGATCTTACAATTCTGAAGTAATGTCAATGGTAGCTTCAAAGTGCTTGAAAAGTGCTTTAATTGATGATATAAAAATGCTTGAATGCTTGAATGTATAGGTGGATAAGTGAACTTGATGAATGAGGGAGTGTAGGAGATGTGAAATAAGGTTAAAATAACTTATTTATACTATTTTTTGCCTTAATACATGTTCATACCTCATCACAGGTCGACATCAAGTGATTTTGAATAAAATCTTGAAAAGAAATTTGAAATATTTTGAACTTGGGGCCAAGGGGGACTCATTCGCCACCCATGGTGAATGGGTCCCACCTAGGACCTAAGAAAAAGTGTTGAGAATAAAGTTGTATTTAATGTTATTTGTAAGGATAACATTCAAAAGTACACCTAATTAAGTCATATGAGGGCATAAAAAACAAAATAAAGCATGAAAAAGGTGTAAATAGTGAAGATGTGCTTAGAAAAGTGTGAAGGCTTATTACAAGAGTTTACAACACTTCAATATAGGACTTGTTGATAAGTAAGAAGGTGATTTTTGGGTAAATTGTATTAAATATAGTCTAGAAGAATGTAGAAATGTCTTACAACAATTCACAACTCCTTCACAAGACATCATTTTTTGAGTTTTATTACCAAAATAAGCAGGTTCAAGCCATGTTACAACATAAAACCAAAGCAACATAGTTCCAACATGATGAAAGAAGACCTAAAAGGCTATGAAAATGACAAAGGGCCATTTTTCTATGACACATTTAGCCCCTACTTTAGTGAGAGGATGAACCTACTTCAAACTCACACTAAAGTAGCCAGAACATTGAGGGGAGGGTTCAAATGCACTTATGTTAGCGAGATGGAATACAACGATCAAGAGGGATGATCAAGCCCCCAGGATGAAGATCCCATGGAAAAATAAGCATAAAAACAAAGGAACACACAAGTGTTGAAATAAATATGGATGAATATTCGATCATCAATCCAACTAGTTGTGAAAAGAGATCTAGGTTGATTGTTTGAAAAAGAGAATGTGTACTCACTTTGAGGCCATAGAACTAGTTTTCCATGGTGTAAGAATGCCCAACTGTATACTCACTCTGGGGCCATGGAACTAGTTTTTTGTGAGGTGAGAAATCACAAAAAGTAAGATACATATGCTAGTTGGTATGCACTCACAAAACAAAAAAGTGGCTATGGGGAAAATTCATGCCGCTAGTTGAGATTCCCGCTCAACCATGCCAAAGTTATACCACTTGATAAATTTAACAAGGCACCACAAAGCAAAAGGAAATGTAAATGTTAATCTTTAAACAATATGACACTATAGGAATGCAAGTTGTGTTATGCAAGGTGGCCAAAAATGCAAAAATGCAAAATACAAAAATGAAATGTGAAAGATTGTTCAAATGAGACTTGTTTAGTTTATGCAAGGTTAGTCACTTAGGGAACATTGTGTCTAATGTCTCCAAGAGAGGACCAATCAAATAATAGTATATTCACAACTTAGGGGATGCAGTGTGTCGCATCAAACCACCAACAATAATGCAATATGCTGAGAAAGATCACACTTATGGAGGACATTACACCCAATGTCATCCACAAAGTGAAAAACACATCATGTAACGAAAAGGATACAATAAGAATCATGAATGCACAATGAAATAATGGTAATGTATGCCCCCAACTTTAAAGGAATTTCTACACATTATTTTGTGAGCAGTTACTTTAAAGTAGAGAAGAAAAAAAAATGAAAAAAGAAAACAAGACATGAGAGCCAACTTGGAAAGCCCTATGCCAAGTCATATGTTTCAAAGATAGGCTATGCCATGTCAAGGAAAAATGAAAAACAAAGAAAGGGACTTGCCCCCCAGAAAAGAAAGTACACCAAACACATAAGGGATCTATGGATTTGGGGTCATTATGTTCGTTGCTACAATGTTTTTATGAAAGAGTGCAAAACTGTCATCATTCCCCAAATACACATAGAACTGGAAGAATGACACAAAGAGAGTGAAAACAAAGGAAAAAATAAATTCCATTTTGAGTCAACATGGAAGTGACATTATGGTATCGATGCCTTGCATCGTCCCCAAAAGGAAAATGAAAGCGAAATGAAAACAAAAAGGCGATAGAAAATGAAAATGCTTTTGGGTCAACATGAAGGAGACATTTCTGTCTCAATGCCTTTTGTTATCCGTGAAAGGAAAAACACAAGAAAATACAAAGGAAACAAAGGAAAAAGGACCATTTGGGTCAACATGGAAGAGACATAGGGAATCTCTATGCTTTGTGTCATCCGCAAAAGGAAAACACAAAACAAAAATGAAAAATACAAGAACCATTTGGGTCAACATGGAAAAGACATAGGGAGTTTCTATGCTTTGCGTCATCCACAAAAGGAAAGCACAAAACAAAGCATGACAAATAGAAGAATAAAGATACAAATAGAAGAAGTGGAAAAAGAGAGGAGACATCAAACACATGATATGGGGGAACACGATATGCACATGAAAAGGGTATGTGCAGGATCATCATGGAAAAAACAAGCCCTTAAGTGGCAAAAAAAAATAAAAAAATCAGAGTTAGGCAACTTGACGTAAAAATTTGCATAAGTTATCTATATTATTTCAAAAATATGTAAGAATAGAATCTGTAGAAAATTGAATGTAGCTTATAAACTACTAGGTTTCTTTTAAACAAAAAAATTCTATTTGGTGAAAATTTGAAATTTCAATGCAGTGGTACTTAAATTTCAGGGAAAAAATAAGTAGGTGTCTGTCTGACCACCCTAACCACAATAAAGTTATAATTTTTTTTATAAGATTTTAGATATAAGTAGAGGACTCATGTCCTGATGTGATACATATTTTTTTGTAATTTGTTTCCAAGTAAATAATTAATTATGAATTTTTTATTACAACTTTTTAAAAAATATAAAAACTCATATGTCTAACCACCTTAACTTGGTCAAAATTTCATGAAATTCATTTTTTATTTTTTTGATCCTATAGTATACAAAGCATAGAATGTGACGCATGTTTTGTATTAAAAAAATGTGATACCGTTTGAAAGCTATAGATGTTTTTTCAATCAGCCTATTAATCAGGACTTTAGTCATAATTTGAATAGAAAATGAATAATAATTACTTATTAAATTCAAAGTAAAGAATAATTTATATCGATGGAAAGCTGAGAATCTCCTTTAAAAACCCTTTTCATTTCATCAATTTTGGGTAAAAAAATAGTTGTCAGCCACATACCCATCATATTGCCACTTTTTGGCCCATCATGATCCTGCACATACCCAAAAGAAAAAGGAAAAGGACAAGTAATGCAAATGTAATTCAACCATTAACTAAGTTATTGGTTTCTCAATCTTGGATAGACAAGTGGAAAAAAGAATAACATGGTTAAGAGACAAAAAAATGCATTACAAGAACAAGGCTAGCAATGTCTTGCCCTCCACAAAGTGTAAAGGCAAGAATGAGCTGAGATGGGTGATGGGAAAGGGTCATGCAATAGTGAGAATAAGAAAATCTACAACTATAGCATGAAAAATGGATTTAGATTGGTTTAAGGTATGACGAGGAAACATTCAGTATCAGTGAAGTAATACTTATCCAATATGTCCTTTAATGCCCGACATTCTTATGTTCAATGTCCAAGAATATGATGATATTTGCAATATGGCATATGGAAATCATTAGGATGAATGACCAATCTATTGGAAGGTGGTAAGAGTATAAGACCTTTGTTTAAAATCAATTGAAGTCTTTGTTCACATTCAGGTGGAGGATGTGTAGGAAACTTTAGCTTCTTCAATTTGTATGGTTGTTTGTGTTTGCTAGGTTCTCCTTTTTCATGAATAGGAGGAAGGGGACCCATAGGGATCCTAACATCCTTGTAATTAGAAGGAGAGAATGGTTGTTCACGTGGAAGGAGAATGTTCAAGTTAGGAGGAGGATTCAAGACCACTATACTAGCATTCTGAATTCTTCTCAGTTGAAGAGGATGTTTGTCAAGATGAGAAGGATCTTGATATCCTAATCTTGTTGTATGTGCTTCAGTTGATTGTTGTTCAAGAAGTTGATGGACGTTATGTTCATGTTTTATGTTACAACCTTGTCTACTTAATATAGTGAATCCTTTTCCACATGTTTCTTCAAGGTTAATAGGAATGTTTGTGACTTTGTGCTCATAGAATGATTGGGATTGTGGTGGTTGAGAGGAACTAGGTCTAATTGAGGGAGGAAACTTAGGTCCTATGTTGACTTCAGGATGTAAATATGCAAAGTGATCAGGAGGTACAACATGAGGAAAGTCTTGTGATCTCACAGAGGGGTAAAAAGCTGCATTTGCTTCTAGGTTATCAAGGTAATCATTGTAGAACTTGTTCATCCTAACATCATCTTCTCCAATGATGTCTACATCATGAGGAGGACCATCATGAGGAGTTAAAGGAGCATGAGGTTGTTTAAGGTCATTAAGGTCATCGCAAAAGGTATAGTTGGACATGTCTACCAATGATTTGAAGGAATTCCAAAACTTATTGAAAGAGAATGCCATGATGCCAACAAACTAAGATGCAATAAATGAGGAAAAATGAAGAATCTATAATAAAAATAGAATGCAAGAACAAAGAATAGGAATGTAGAAAAATGTCAAAAGAAATGCAAAAATATTGTCTAAAAAGTGCAGAGGGATTGATTCGCCCTGGGTGGTGAATGAGTCCTAGGACGCAATTTTTGTTTTTTTAGAATTTTAAGGATGATTTAAATGTGCTACAAAATGAAATTACAGATGTAGAATGCAGATTTTTACTTTTTTCAATGAAATTGAATGCAAAAATTAAAACTAAATGAATGTTTCACTAATGTAAAATGAAAAGTCCTAGAATGCAATAACAAATCGATGCCCTAATTGAATGCTAATGCAAATGAAAACTAGGATGCAAGATATGAATGCAATCATAAATTTAAAGTGTTCAAAAGTTGGGTTCACCAAAATGAAACATAGATTTTGGGAACCTAAATGCTTGCTCATGCACTTCTAGGGTTTTTCACCTAAAAGGAGGGAGATTTAGGTCCAAAATTCTTATGTGACACTCAAATTAGGATGTGTGTAATGTGATATGATGTAAATGAACTTAACTAAATGCAATTTATTGAGTAAAATGAAGTAAAATAAATGCAAAAGTGCAATTTAAGTTGTGTTTGAAAACACATTATGATATGCAAACAACTATGAAAATGAAGAAATTATATAGAACAAAAGGTACATGAGTAAATCTAAGTGAACCTAGATGAAGTGTGAGATTTTTGGATTTTCTGGAATGCTGATGAATTTTAGTAATTTTTGACAGTGGGATTCATTTGCCTAGGGTGGCGAATTAGTCCTCCTACTGATGAAAATTTGTCAAGAGCTAATTTATGTCTATTGGGCTCTGAAATCAGACAAAACTCAAGTTTCTATTCCTAAGGTGGGACTCATTCGCCACAAGTGGTGAATCGGTCCTCTCCCAAATTTCTAAAAAACTAGGAGGCAACTCTGCAACACCAGATCTGGGAATGTGTGCTTGTCGGGTTGCTAAAGTCAAATATACAAAAAATGGACAAATAAGCCTCTACAAGCTTGAATTTGACTTACGTTGACTTGAAGCACCTAGTTGAGATGAAAATAAATCAACACCTTATAACCTATCAAATCTGCAAACAAAAGGTTGCAAATACACATGCAAAAAGGGAAAAATGATTAGGGTTAGTGAATAGGGGTTTTCCTTGGTCAAACCCCACTTTTGGTAATTAAATCCTTGAAAAGATAATGAAATGCAAGTGAAAGATAAATTAATAACATGAAAATGATATTAAGTCACCTAACTCTTGATCTTGCAATTCTGAAGTAATGCTAATGGCAGGTTCAAAGTGCTTGAAAAGTGATTTAATTGATGATGTAAAAATGCTTGAATGCTTGAATGTATAGGTGGATAAGTGAACTTGATGAATGAGGGAATGTAGGAGATGTAAAATGAGGTTAAAATCACTTCTTTATACTATTATGTTCCTTAGTATCCGTTCATACCTCATCACAGGCCGACATAAAGTGATTTTGAATAAAATCCCAAAAGGAAATTTTAAATATTTTAAATTTGGGGCCAAAGGGGACTCATTCACCACCCATGGTGAATGGGTTCCACCTAGGACCTAAAAACAAGTGTCGAGAATAAAGTTGTATACAATGTTATTTGTTGGGATAACATTCAAAAGTACACCTAATATGAGGGCAGAAAAAGACAAAATAAAGCACGAGAAAGGCGTAAATAGTGAAGATGTGCCTAGAAAAGTGTGAAGGCTTGTTACAAGACTTTACAACACTTCAATATAGGACTTGTTGATCAGTAAGAAGGTTATTTTTAGGTAAATTTTATTAAATAGAGTCTAGAAGAATGTAGAAATGTCTTACAACACTTCACAACACCTTCACAAGACATCATTATTTGAGTTTTATTACCTAAATAAGCATGTTCAAGCCATGTTACAGCATAAAATCAAAGAAACATAGTTCAAACACCATGAAACAAGACCTAAAAGGCCATGAAAATGAAAAAGGGCCATTTTTCTAAGGCACAGGTGATATTTGTATGAGGCCTTGATTAACAAGTGTGTGTAAGGCTCTTTCCTTCTTGGACATGGGACATGGAAATTTTAGCTTCTTGAGTTTATAGGGCCTATTTTTCACAGTTGAGTGGAAAACTTATTGTAGTGGAGGTGGAGGGTCTAAGGTTACCATATCATGCTCATGAGACATTAATTGGTGTTTTGAAAAAATATTTTGAAAGTGAATACCTTTCGCACTAGTAGAGGTAGTGGAAGAAGGAGATACTTTATATCCTAGTCACTTGGTATCTATTGTTGGTTTTTGTTCTAGCAATAGATGGATTCCATGTTCATTATTTATGTCACATCCTTGTTTTCTTAAGATTTTGAAGCCTTGACAATAACCATCTTCTAAGGGGATTGGTATTTTAGTAACTCGAAGATCATAAGATATAAGAGTATCACTATTATCCTTGTTAACAAGTTCTTTCATGATTAATGGTTGAGGATTTCTTTGTGTTTCAGTTTTGAGATCTAAAAGGTTGAACATATCAAATGATGAGATGATAGGAGCTATTGTTTTTTGCATGGATGAATAAAATGATGCATTATTTTCAAGGTTACATATAGGGAATCTTGTATGAATTGTTGAAAGTCATCTTCATCTTAGCCTAATATGTCCACATCACCCAACATTCATTAGGAGGTGAAAATTCATGAATGTTATCAATTACATTAGGATCATCTCCAAATATACAAACTCAAACATCAACCAAGGATTGTAAGGCCATCCATATGTTACTAAAACACACATCCATAATGAAGTTTGATGCAATGTTCCAGATTTGATATGATAATTAACTGATTATAAAATGCAAGAACCTAAAAAATGATATCTTTTGAATACAAATTTTATGTTTGATCCATGCATTTATTTTGATCAATTAACTTGAATGAAAGAAATTTGAAAAAAAAAACAATTCCAAAAACTAAAACTAAGATCCACAAACAACCAAAAAAAAAGAAAAAAAAGATAGATTTATACCCATAAATTTGGAAAGTGGCTCGTATAAGGACATATTCACCCTAGGGAGTATGGGTCCTTGTACAGGGTTTGAAAAATTAAGTTCTATGTTTTTGAGTTAATAATTAAGGTTGTTTTGAAGGTTACAAAAAAATTCTTACAATTTTGTTTGAATTTTTTGATGGAAATGATTGCAAAAATACTAATATGTAGATTGCTATGTAAAATAAATGCAATATGCATGCAGATTTTAGGATTTTTAAGATTTTTAAGAATGAAAAATGTAATTTTAAAACCCTAAATGAAATAAAAAATAATGCAACTTTAAAAAACACTAAATGAGATGCAATGCAAACTAATGAAAATCCTAGATTTAGGGTTTTGAAAGATTACTAAATTAGAAAGCTTATAGTGTAAGAATGTCAGGTTCACCAGAATGAAACATCAAAAAAGGGAATAGGTGTGATGAGGTAGGTTCACCTAAATGAAATGATAATCTAGGACACCCTCACTTTTCCTAGTTTCATTAGAAAAAGAGATCTCCAAAGGATAGAATTGACTTTCAATATGACATGAGTCAACCATATTAGGAGGATCTGGTGTGTTTTTATGATAAAAATTAATAAATGTACTTTTGGGAGATACAATTAAATGTCTTAATAAAATCAATTATGTGATTGAAAACTTGAATTGTAGAGTATTATGATAGCACAAATAGACTAGCCAAAGGATAATGTAGTCAAGACCAGGGAGCCTTATCAGGCCACCCAATCTTGCATCCTATTCAATCCAACTTTTCAAAATATAATTTCTTGCACTTTCATTTAATTAAAACCATAGAGAAATCCACTAAAATAACATTCAAAAACTCATGTAGACAACAACAAGATTTATGCAAGTCATCTGTCTCATATTTAATCTTCAAAGCTACTAGCAAGCTACAAGAAAGAAACCCAAACTCTTCATTAACATAAATACATGAATGAATATTTTAAATATGCTGATTTTTTTTTTTATTACCAGAAAAAATAATGAAAAGACATACATTTAATCCTCCACATAATCTCCATCTGCTACAAAAATCATCTAATGGAAAGATTAAGAACAAATATGTGAAATTCCACTACAAACCCGTCACTTTCTATTCTTCACTACTCCCTGATTATCATGAATATTTTAAAAATCCAACATAGGATTTTTGTGCCTCATTCTGAAGTTTCTGTATCATTTTGAATTTTTCAATTACGTTACCGTATGAGAAAGTAATGCCCAATTTACTGAAACTGGGTCTCACAACCACGACCCAGACAATCTCCTTCTTCCCCAAAATTCTAGTCAAACCTCTACCTCCTCCATTCTAACATGGAAATTCATGAAAATGGCTTATTTAATGTTTTTTCCAAGAAAATTCAAACTTTTTACAAAAATTACCATCCAATTCATCATTCGGCAACTCCACTCCCTAGACACCAACATCATGGAAAATACTTTATTCCCAAATCATTTAATTCTTTGTGGGAGTTACAAATAATAATAATAATAATAATAATATACATTTCTTTGTGTAATGTGAAATTACACCAAATGCCTTCATATTTAATCTAAATTTGGAGCCAAACAAAGTGTAGAAAGAAGGGGCCTTTAAAAGGTTGTTGAAGGAGAGTTAATTCATAACTATAAGATAAAAATTAACCCAAAATTGAAAAAGAAAAATTAAATAAATTTTATTTTTTTGGTTGTGCAGGATAGCCTGTGCATCTAGATGCTCCTGCATGAAACACCCAGGGCAAGAAGAAATGTTTCATGAGTTGAAACTCATGAACACTTAAAAATATTGTGTTTGTTCTTCAGCCATCTTTCTTATTTATGAACCTATTTCCTCTTCTTCACCTTACTCTGAATCTTCATATTTCATCCTTCCTTTATCCTTCCTCTTTTTCTCCCCCTCATTAAATTTATTTGACTACACCATATTTCATATTTCCATTCAATTTTATCATTCTCAACACTTGTATATAAATCAGCATTAAAAAATTCATAGAAGTCAATGAATTCCATTTGCATTTCTTAGTTACCTTTTCTTTTGTCATCCTTTTCTTCTTCTATATCAATAAAATTCATTATACCTTGATGTTTTTCAGCTTGAAACCTTTTATTTCTGCTCCTAATCATCTTTTCCATTTCTCTTTCTTTCTGTATTTCATCACAATACAAATCAACTTTGACATCAACATTAATAAATTTTGCAAAATCATCAAATACCCTTATTTTCTCCTCTTTCCCTACTATTGTATAATACATTTTAGTATTCTCATATCTATTAATATTAACCATGTTATTCTCATGTGGGTCAATTTAAATTTAATCATCAAATAACTCTAAAAATTTAGACATTACATCTTTTTCAACTGCAACTCTTGTTTCATTTTCTATCAAAGCTATACACTCCTTTTCAACTACTAGAATTTGGACTAGTAAGTTATCTTCTTCTTCATTTGTTGTTGCTCCTTCAATTTTCTCATTGTTCTTCCTTTCTATGTTTTTTTCTTCAAACCGTTGCCCCAAAATTTTCATTGTTTCAATTTCCTTCATTGAACCAAGCTTTGCTACAACTTCATTTCTTTTTACCTCTATAACTTCATTGTTACTTACTACATCAATACTATCCTTTTGATTCATTTTCGCCCACACAAATTCATAATCTCTTTAACATGACTATTTACTTGTGTATTTTCTTGTTTCTTTACTATTGCCCCAACTTTTTCTTCTTGAATTTCTAATGCAATCTTGTTGTTCTCCTCTACCTCCTCCTTTTCACTCAATGGTGTCATTTTATTCACATGTATATATATCTTTCTAAGGACCAATCACTACCCCAACTTCAAAATCACCATATTTATTTTTAATGTATTTTCTTCATGCAAATCAATATTTACTCTATAAAACTAAAAAGGAGATAATACCTTTGTTTTTGCTCCTACAACCTCTTTTCATGTGTATGCAATTTCATTTTTATTTTCTTTTATATCATCAACAAGATGCACATCTGTTGCAACCTATTTCTTTCTTCCTTATTTTCTTGTGCCTTTCTTCTTTCCTTGCTTTTTTCTATCTGCATTTGTGTGGGCTGTTCCCATGACTTTCTCTCCATACTCTTTTTACATTTAAAAACTCATGTAGACAACAATAAGATTTATTCAAGTCATTTCTCTCATATTTAATCTTCAAAACTATTGGAAATCTACTAGTAAGAAACCCAAACTCTTCATTAACGTAAATCCATGAATGAATATTTGAAATCAATTGAAAATTTCTTCATTACCAGAAAAAATCATGAAAAGACATACATATAATCCTCCACATAATCTCCATCTGCTAAAAAAATCATCTATAGGCAAGATTAACAACAAATATGTGAAATTCCACCACAAACTCATCACTTTATATCCTTCACTACTCCTTTATTATGATGGATATTTTAAAATGCCAACATGGGTTTTGTGCACCTTGTTCTCAGATTTTTGGTAATTTTGAGTTTTTCAATTTTTTTACCGTATGAGAAAATTAAGCCCAATTTACTAAAATTGTGTCTCATAGCCATGACCTAGACAATTTCCTTCTTCCATAAAATGCTAGTCTAACCTCTACCTCCTCCATTCTCGCATGGTAATTCATGAAAATGACCTCTTTAATGTTTTTGCTAGGGAAATTCAAACATTTTCCAAAAATTTCCATCCAATTCATCATCTGACAACTCCACTCCCCAGACACCAACATCATGGAATATACTTTATTCCCAAATAATTTAATTCTTTGTGGGAGTTACAAATTATAATAATAATAAAATAAAAAAACTACATTTCTCCGTGTAATGTGAAATTACACCAAATTCCTTCATATTTCATCTAAATTTGAAGCCAAACAAAGTGTAGAAATAAGGGGCATTTTCAAGGTTGTTGAAGGAGAATCAATTCATTCCTATAAGATAAAAAAAAACCCAAAATTGAAAAAGACAACATTTAAATAAAAGATTTTTTTTGGTTGTGTAGGTTATCCCGTGCAGCTAGATGCTCCTGCATCAAAGGGGCAGCAAAGAGTTCCATACTAGGACAAGGTTATATGAACCCTTAACCCCCAAAGGTAGGACAAGGATGAGTTGAGATAGGCGATGAGAATGTGCTCCTTGCAATATTGAAATTATTTGCATGACATATAATACATGTAATAGTGAGCATTCTATGATTCTACAACTCTCACATGGAAAGGAGAAAATTAAATACATACTAATCAATTATATGATCAAGTGGTTCTTCAATAACACCAAGTTCCTGAAGTATCTTGTCTAAAGCATGACATTCATCACTAGTATGGAAAAAATTTCTTTGATATTGATAATGAAACATATTTGCATTTTTTTGTTTCTGATCTTCTTTTCTAGGTGGTAATGTTATGAGGCCTTGGTTAAGGAGCGTGTGTAAGGCTCTTTCCTTCTCTAGCATGGGACAAGAACATTCTGGCTTCTTGAGTTTATAGGGACTATTTTTCTTACTTGATTGGGAAAGTTATTGAGGTGGAGGTGGATGATCTAAGGTTACCAGATCATAGTCATGAGGCATTAATTGGTTTTTTGAAACAATCTTGTGAAAGAGAATACCTTTCCCACTAATAGAGGTAGCACGATGAGGAGATACATGATATCCTAGTCCCTTGGTATCATTTGATGGTTGTTGTTCTAGAAATTGATGGATTCCATGTTCATTATTTATGTCACATCCTTGTTTGCTTAATATTTTGAAGCCTTGACCATAACTGTCTTCTAAGTGGATTAGTATTTTACTAACAAGATGAGCATAGGATAGAAGAGTATAACTATTATCCTTGTTAACAAGTTCTTTCATGATTGATGGTTGAGGCTTGATTTGTGTTTCAATTTAAAGATGCAAAAGGTTGAACATATCAAATGATTGGATGATAGGAGGTGTTGGTTGTTGCATGGATGGATAAAAGGATGCATTGTTTTCAAGGTTGCATAGGGATTCTTGTATGAATTGTTGTATGTTATCTTCATCTTGGCCTAAGATGTCCACCTCACAGGACATTCTTTAGAAGGTGAAGATTCATGAATGCCATCAATTGCATTAGGATCATCTTCAAACATAAAAATTAAAACATCAACCAATGATATTAAGTTCATCCACATGGTACCAAAACACATATCCATAATGAAGTTTGATGCAATGTTCCAGATTTGATATGATAATTGATAGATTGTAAAATGCAAGAACCTAAAAACTGATATCTTTTGAATGCAAATTTTATGTTTGAGCCATGCACTTATTTTGATCAATTAACTTGAATACAAGCAATTTCAAAAAACTACAATTCTAAAAGCTAAAACTAAGATCTGCAAACTGCCAGAAATAAATAAAACATAGATAGATTTATGCCTAAAAATTTGGAAAATGACCTCTTTAAGGACATATTCACCCTAGGGCGAATGGGTCCTTGTACAAGGGTTTGAAAAATTAAGTTCATAGTTTTGATTTAATGTTTATGGTTGTTGTTTCAAGTTGCAAACATATTATTTCAGCTATAGATTTTTGGATTTTTATGATTGAATGAAAATAAAATTTGATGACAAATAACAAGAAAAATGACAACTTTCTAGATACAATTTTGTTTAAATTTTTTGGTGGAAATGATTGCAAAGTACTAATATGTGGAATGCTATGTAAAATGAATGCAATATATATGAAAATTTTAAGATTTTTGAGTTTTTGAAGGATAAAAAATGCAATTTTAAAACCCTAAATGAAAGGAAAGCTAATACAATTTTGAAAAATCCTAAATGAGATGCAATGCAAACTAATGCAAATCCTAGATCTAGGGTTTTTAAAGATAGTCATATCAGAAAGCTTATAGTGTAAGAATGTTGGGTTCACCAGAAACAAACATCAAAAAATGGAATAGGTGTGATGAGGCAAGTTCATCAAAATGAAATTATGATCTAGGACACCCTTAGTTTTCCTAATTTCATTAGAAAAAGACATCTCCCAAAGATAGAATTGACTTTCAACCTAACGTGAGTCAACCATATTAGGAGGATCTATTGTTTTCTTAAGATAGAAATGACTAAAATGCACTTTTGGGAGATAAAATTAAATGTCTTAATAAAGTCAATTATGTCACCTAGAACTTGAATTGTAGAGTATTATGATAGCAAAAACATAAATAGTGACTTTTAGGAAAATATGAGAAGGGAAGAATGGTATGTACCTGGATCCAAAAGTGGGTTTAGAACATTGCTAAAGGACATATTTACCCTAGGGCGAATGGGTCTTTGTACAAGGGTCCAAATACTAATTTCATAATCCTTAGATCCCAAATCTAGGCTTCTGATTTCTCCAAATTCCACTGTCAAAAATATGGAAATAAAATATGTAGGTGAGTTTCTATGGCCATAAAAATTTGATGAGAACTTTGACAACTTTGTAAAATTTCTCTTTTGATCCAATTACAATCCTTCTTCACTTGTAAATCTACACATATAAAGAGGGAAGAAACATGTTTATTTTTGGGTGAATAGGGGTTTTCCTTGGTCAAACCCCAGCTTGGTAATTAAACCTTGATGATGAAATAATGATAAATGAAAGGAATTTGATCAATGAACAGAACCATATAACAACTCACCAAACCCTTAATGGCTTCCCTTAGAGGACCGAAGTATAACATGTCTCTCTAAGAACTGGATCTTGCTTGAATTGACTTGAATGTTTGCTTCATTTGATGCTTGAATGCGTGCTTGAATGTTTGAAACCTACATCACAATATTAGCTCCAAAACATAATATGAACACACATGAACTTTCACATGATGATATGATCTTGATTGCTGATGTAGATGGCTAATAAGTCTTCTCTTCAATACTCTTGACAATAATTTTTGCTCTTGTGAAAGTTGTCTTAATGCTAGATGTTTTGAATTGATTAAATAACTATGTATTTATAGGTCTTTATCTAATTTCCAAAAAAATAGATTCCACAAGCCGACATTTGAAACTTGAATTTGAATCATTAAAATGTTGCCAAAAATATATTATAAATTGGGTCTTGGCACTAAAGGAGGACACATTTGCCCTTGGGCGAATAGGTCCTAGGACCTAAATTTAGGACACACAATTTCCAATGTGTTTAAATTAATATTAGCATTTGTTTAATGTGGATTTCCCTTTCGAGAAATGAGAATAATAAGACTTAGGAATGCATAATTTAGGCAATTAAAAACTTAATTAAGTCCAATTAATTACGAAGATGCAAACATAATGTGAAAATGTAAAAAAATACATTTTTCAATACTACAAAGAACATTATAATACGAATGAAATTTTATCTACAATATTTACCTATTCATTTTGTGCTATATCCATTTACATGAATATTATAGCATTTATCATCCACACCTCCACCTAAACTGATTTACAGATATAAAGTGTGACCTCCTAAATGACATTGGTCAAAGGAGACAAACTGACCTAAAGTTGGCCGAGCGAGTAGATGACTTGCTGTTAGTTGAGAAGGCTTAGCCTGAACTCGCTTTTAGAAGTTAGAGCCGTGCCCTGTGGGTTGAACACCTTTATAAAAGGTATTCATTCAGGTAGTCTAACCATTGCGGCATCTTCAGCAGTTCTTGTACACTATAACAGTGCAACATTTGGCTAGAGCTGGACTGTATTACTTCAGTAAAGGTATTTTAACCTGGGTGTTGTTGTGAGTAGCATAGCCATTACACCAGACCTGGTATTTCAGCTATTAATGTTCCCATTTTTATTTTCTTTCCCTTTTTTCTCTGTATTTATAATTTTCAGGATCCAAAAGTAAATGTCGTAACTACATTCTTAATATTAAATCTGGGAAAGCTTGAATATATACAATTAAATTAGAATCGTAATTGAATATAACATACCTGCTATATTTTAAATCTTGGCATTGGAAGTAGCAAGGAACACTGGAAGGTAAATGTGTTATGTCCTCTACACTTAGAGTTGTGCTTTAAACAATCTTCAGATATTATTCATTTCAGTCAGATATTTTAGCCATGACATACCCATTTGTCTCTAACTGGAGATTTTAAACTTAAACCTGACAGTTTCTTAAACCAATTGGAAATCGATTGTAGCAGGAGTAATGAAATTATTCATAACATTCAGCGGAAAGAACGACATACATCCAAAGTAAAAATCAGCTTATTAAGATTAGTTAATAAAAATTTCTAGTTAATAGTAGCATCCAGCTCATGAGCGATGTTGGCTTGTTGATCAAGAAAACTGCAATGGTGCTAAATATTTATCCTCTCGAATTGAGCATTTGCTATTACCAGTTTCTGCAGGCTGATATTTAGAGCAACACAAGAGCGAATATCTTTATAAACATTTCTTGAAGAATTCTGCAGCTGGAGGGTCAGAGCTTTATTTCTAGATTTGTCGGACATCAATTAAACCTTTTGGCAGAATTTTTGAGCTTTCTGACATCCTTATTTGTTCATTTGAATCTACAGTGTAAAGTAAGGAACAGGTTCAAAATGGCTTCTTCAATCAAACATTCTACTATTTCGTTTCATTCCTCGCAGGTTTCTATGGGTATCAGACAGAGTTTAATGCCGATAAAAATAGGGTACCCAAAATCAATGGTCTCAGTTTTTCAGAAGAACGCAAATGGAAAACAGAGTCGCCTTCCAAGGTATCTGAGAGTAAGGGATGTGACGAATCCAGGCAATTTGGATGCTGTGCAGGCATTTGATCATGAATCCAAGAGACGTGACGAAATTGAGAATAATAGTAAGTTAAAGATTGGCATTGTCGGATTTGGCAATTTTGGTCAGTTTCTTGCAAAGACCATTGTCAGGCAAGGTCATATAGTATTGGCTTATTCTCGAACAGATCATAGTGAAGTTGCAGGCAACATGGGAGTTTCGTTTTGCTAGGATCAAGATGATTTCTGTGAAGAGAAATACATTATTTGCAGATGTCCTTTCTGTCAAAGAGTTTCCGCGCAATCTATTCTTACAACTGCTTCCGTCAGAATTTGATATATTGTGCACCCATCCTATGTTTGGGCCTGAGAGTGGGAATGCTGGGTGGAGCGCTCTTCCTTTAGCCTATGATAAGGTTAGGATTGGAGAAGACTTGATAGCTGAGCGTTGTGAGCGTTTCTTGAACATATTTGCAAATGAAGGCTGTAGGATGGTTGAGATGTCCTGTGTTGAACATGATCGGCATGCTGCTGAAACTCAATTCGTTACACACACTGTTGGCAGGATGTTAGGGAATTTGAATTTGAAATACACTCCAATAGATACTAAAGGATACGAATCATTAGTTCGAATTGTAGAGAACACTGCTGGTGACAGCTTTGATCTTTACTATGGTCTGTTTATGTACAATGCTAATGCAACAGAGCAGTTGGAGAGATTAGAGATGGCTTTTGATTCTCTAAAGAAACAGCTTGTAGGATGTTTGCACAAGATCTTAAGAACACAGCTATTTGATGGAGTTTCCAGGGAAGAGGTGCCTGAGAATATTTCAAGTCTTGCAGATCTGCAAATCTCTAACCCATCCGACGTCACTCTTCCAAGAAGAACAAAATAAATGAATTATCTCTGTTTTTTTAATTTTATTTTTATTAAAATAACCAAGTAGAGCCATGCGTTTCCTTTATTTTTGTAACCTAATGTGATTTGTTTGTTTAATAAAATTGTTCAAACTTTCTCAAAAGCTTTCCCTCTTTCTATTGGCTTGACATTGCATTTCGATGTTACTAAATGCAACGACTAAAGGTGTAAACAACGTGTGTATCTATGTATGTATATTGGTGAGTTACAGTTGAGGATTGCATTTTTTTTTTTTTTTTAATATAAAATATTTAAAATCAAAACTGTTGAATACTATTATAATTATGTTGTCATGGTCAACCTTCTAATTCAACAAATTCTTTTATCCATGCGAAAATCCAACATTCTATGGACACCATGATCCTAGTAATGAATTTGAGTAGCTCAACTATTTTGCTCATCTTCTAAAAACATGGTGATGAACAATTTCCTACCTTGTTGCTAGCACTTTGTAAATGATCACAATGTCATTTAATAGAACAAAACCAACTCTAATCACCACTTCTTACAAAGTCAAATTTAGTCCACCTAAAAGATCCCTCCAAACCAACCTAGTGGACATGATCATGATAATCTAAGAACTTTCCAATGAACATTAGTGTCACATTTGTGTTCAACCACTCTCTTTGGCGAGCCATTAAGAATTTATGTCCAAGTATCTATTGAATGGTCAATATGGTAATCTCAACTTTCACTTGAAGAATCTCTTCCTTTAACACTCAATTACCCCCAAGGAATGCCATTTACTGATAACAAGATACAAGCTAAACATTACATTCCATGAATAAATAAAGTACAAGGAAAACAAAAGGAGAACAACATCATAGTGGAATTTTTGTGGGTGTGTTGTATTTATAGAGTTCCACACATGTTTGCTAAGCAAAAGGTATTATTTATTGGTGCTTCACCTTCTTGAAACATCATTTTCCCACTCTAATTTTAACATGGTAGCCACCATAGTATGTGATGATTAATGGTTTCATGCTTTATTATTGCTAATTTTCTCTTCATCCACTTCCAAGGAATAAATTTTTATAATTGTTCTTTTTCAATTTTAATTGCAAATCTTTTCAATGAATTAGTATTAGGGTTTATGATGCAATTTGATTCTTTACCAATTATATAGTTGATTAGAAGTGTACTTCACAGTTGGTCATGTTATAAATATATTAAATTTGATAGTCTACTATTGTGTCTAATATTGGAGATATGATCTTTAATATTTAATTTAAATGAATAATATTAAATATTGAATGTTAAATATATTTAGAAAATGAAAATAAAAAATATTAGAAAATAAAAAGTCATTTAACAAAAAAAAATGGCCATTAGAATATAAAACTTGATTAAATTATTGCATATATGGACATTACAATTAAGACAAAAGAAATATAAAAAAATATTTAAATTTAAAATATTACTAAACTAATTTTTGAAGTATATATTTACTAAAATGTAAGATCCAAGATAAAATCTACAAACATAACAATGGAATTTTATATTTGCAAATAATATCAAAGCAACTTACAAAATATGTGAATTAAATTTAAATTATCAAACAAAGGGTCATAGAGCCATTTCTTTTCAATCACTTGGGTAATTATCAAATACCAGCCACCACTTGTAATAGAGTTGGTTGGGCCCTAGGGTTTGCATTCCTCAAGGTCACAGGTTCGACTCCACTTCGTAGTGGGAAAAGGCAAGGGTTAGTTATATTGTGTGTCGGTTCCTGCTTTACTGACCCAATGTATAGGAATGGACTTTCCCCCTAACCTTCTTGAGGTTAGATAAATTTAGCCATCACTTGTAGCAGAGTTGGTTGGGGCTTGGGGTTTGCATTCCTCAAGGTCACAGGTTTGACTTTGCTTTGTAGTGGGCAAAGGAAATGGTCAGATATATTGTGTGTGAGTTCCTCCTTTGTTGACCCAGGGTATAGGAATGGAATTTTCCCCTAACCTCCTATTCTTTTAAATTAATAAAAATATTTTAGTGGCTTTTCCACTTTTATCTTAAAAAAAAAGTTATATCAAATACCTATCAATAATTAAAAATTGTGCAAACTATTAACCATTAATAGTCAAAATAATATAAAATTATGAACTAACTCTAAATTAACACTTTGGATCATAAGCCTAATAAACCCCCCTTGATCCAAAGGAACTAAAAGATGATTTAGGAAATCCATTAAATTACCTTATCATTCCACATTGTTAACTTAGTTGTATACCCCTTCCTCCAATACTTGACTAGTGTTAAAACCTCTATGCACATCCTATTGATATGTAACTATATGTTTCACATTAAGCTAAAGAATCATTTATGAGTGTTTTACATATGGCACCCTATGGTAATACCTCCCATATTCTAAAGACCCATTACCTCTTCATAAGACCACTTTGCATGATCATATTAGAATTTATCATCTATCATCATGTCTCTACCCCTTTATACATGTAATATGAGTAATATTCTTCATTGCCTAAATATACTAACCACTATAATTGTGATTCCTTATACTTGTATCCCTCAAGTGTATATTCAGACAATGCCCAATTTCCTAACCACATGTCAATCAACACTAATTTACATTTGGTTCTCTAGCCTAGGCAACACTTATCAAAGGCATACAACAACCCACTAAATCATTATGAATACCTAGTTTTTGTCAATATAATGAAGAGGTGAGAAGTAAATTAACAAAATTTAATCGAACCATTACTCAACATAAAAAATCGATAAAAGGAAACAAAGACTAAGAAAAATGTGCCAAACTATAAGAACTATAAAGACTAAACATAAATGAAATATAAGTATTACTAAAAAATATCTCTAAAGTAGTGAATAATGAGCCTAATTGATGAGTAAGAAGCCATCTAGACATCATAACACTCATTTTTCCTTTAGTCACTCCTCCAACCTCTATTTTAACAATTTTAGATTCTAATACTTAGATGTAACATGAAAAAATATAAAAAAATATATTAATAGAATCAATATTTTCATACATATTTTAAAACCCTTAAAAAGTAGAAAGTTAATTTTAACCAAAAATACAACCTTATTAAGGAGTACAAACCCAACCTTCCTTTTAACTATCTGAATTCTAATAATTAGACGTAACATGAAAATAACCAAAGCTTATTACTAAATATTTTTATAAAAATTATACCAAATAAATTCATTTTTATGAAAATTAATTCATTTCTATGGATAATGGTTCTTTCATCCAATATATTTATTAACTTATATGTTTTTTTGTCTACCTTCTTGGTTAATAAAAACCCTTGGATTTGGCTTTGGTTCATTCTTTACTATAACTTTTATACATTGTTGTACATGATAAAAAGTAAAGTGTTAAATTTACTACCATGTAAAACATGCAAAGTATTACATTTCATCATCTGAGGCATACTTTATCTTTCATAGCCTATCATGTCAATGATTACATTAATGTGTTGCAGAAGTGGTAACATTCACTATCAGTTTAGGTTAATTTTCATGGAATAAACCTTCCTATTCGACATAAACCTTCTATTTATTTTATCTTGTAGATGTATTTCATGGAATCTTCTTCATAGAAATTCCATCTTTCCCTTTAAAATATAGCTATTTCTAATCTACCTACTTGAATTATAACTTTCTTAAATATATTATCCATCGAAGAATATTTGGCTTATTTATTTGGGTATTCATTCTCACACTGATTTTTCCATCATGAACATATGTTTTATTATCATCTTAATTTGAGGTCCCATTTTATTGAATTCATTACGCTTAGTTCTTAACCAATTATTTCACATATTCTTGATTATGAAATTCATACCATTCCTTCTATTATATATTGTAACACTCCTACAATAGAAAACACTGTAGCTGTGTCTATGGATGATAGTAATAAAAATAATATTTTGAAGGAAAATGATGTTTCTACTCTGTTGGTTAATTTTTACAAACCAAACTTGATCTCATCCCTCACCTATGAATCTGCAAGTTCATTCAATTACTAGTAACGGTGAGGGTTGGCCAACACACAAGTAAAGATTTTGAGGCCCTTACTTCTTCACTTTGGGTTCTGTGAAACCTAGGAGGGTGATCCTTGAACATGCTCACATGATATTCATTTTAACAAGAGAATTTCTTTACACAGATGAATTCCTTCAAAGTGCAAATGGGAAACATTATTCTAATGTTTGGCGGACTTTTTAATACACTATTTTCCATTGCTAGGAATAAAGTAACACTAACTCAACTTAAATAAGTTACTAACTCAACTTACTCTTAAATAAGCTAATGAAGGGACTAGTTCCTGGTCAACAAGATAATGGAGTCACATTTGCAATTGATCAATACTACCCTAACAATTCAACTCAGTAATTTTTGGATTATTGGAATACTACTTTATAGCATTCAATTCACTGCATCTAAAACATAGCTTCTTAACAAATCCTATATCCTATCCTCACAGAACAAGGACCTTACTTTAGCATTAAATCAACCCTTTCCAAGCTTAGCCTTTTCACCTAGACTCTTCAAAGACAAAAAAAATTGAACCAACTCCCCCTCATAATTAGCCTTGAAATCCCCTTTTATAGAATAGGAGAGCAACAAGCATCCAGCTGAATTACGATTACATTTCACATTTCATTTGAAAATGGATTTCACCCACATTCGAGAGATTCACTTAGATGGTTATAGGAAATCATTGACATAGAAGGGGAAAGAAGAAAACAAAATTCCTCATGAGTTGTCGATGGGGAGTAACCAAATCACCATAGGGTATTGTTAGTCATTGTTGTAGTATCCACGTCAAACAAAAAATTCATCATTATACCAGCCGGAAGATTTCTTCGTAAGCATGGAAGAGTAAATGACAAAAACCATGGACATGTTGAAGAGAACAATCTTGATGTAGTGGGAATGGTGTCATTGTAAATAAAAATGAGGATACGCTAATCTGAGTTGTCAACATTAGAGTATGCTCTACCACTCCTTGTTCATGATGCAGTTGAAGGAACCATCACAACATCCTGATCAAAGTCATCATATGGCACCAGAGAGAGAAGGTAATGGTCATATCCCAAGTCAGTGTCACCTCCGCTATCTAAAGGGATATCAGAGAGCACGATGGGAGAATTGTGTTTTTTCGGGTAGGCCTTGTGACTCTTATTTATTTTCTTGGTCTTTCTTTTAGGCTCAGTTGGCTCCTTTCCCAAAAACTTGACCAATTATTCTCAAATGGTCATGCCTCTTAAGTTTTAGGTACTCTAGACAATATTTTTCTTCCTTTGACCACGATCCTTCTTTCTACCCTTTGGAGCAATTGAAGTCGCAGGGACTTCTTGATTAGCCATAGACCTATCCTCATGACACTCAAAGACACTGAGTCATCTAGACCTCCTAGTTGGTTAAATTGAGTCACCCGACTTACCCATTTTTCAAAACACATGGTAGAAGATATGCCAAATCTAAATTGAGTGAAGACTAACCAAATTTAAGTCCTAAACTAAAATTGCAGGAAAGTACGCCCATAAACACAAAAAAATTCAACAAGCCCTAGAAATATAAAACTCCTAGACAAACTAGAGCATGGATTAAACAAAACTCATACGAAGAACCATGTCATTTGGGATAAAAACATCAATGTCTCTGCAACTAAAAATTTGACACTCACACATTCCTTCAATGACCCACACTTCACATTTTCTGTGGACTTAAAATGGTGAGATCAAATGGTATGCAATCCACATTAAATAGACAATATGGAGTGTGTTCTAATTAACGATTGAAGAAATCCTCGTGCAAGTGAGTTGACAACTTAGCAGCTTAGCTTTGAATCTGGACCGTCAATATTTGAGGATTTAAAACTTCATCAATGGCTAGAACACCATTTCTAGCCTTTTACAACTTGTTCCTAAACAACGGTGATACCGCCTCAAAAGCGGCCACATCTTCCCTTAATCTTCATTAGTCACCTATGATTTGACAATTAACATGCATCTCCAACCCGATCCATGCCTTTTCATTTATATCAATAAATTACACAGAATTGACACTTGAAGAGAATATTCCTCAAAACCTCTGATCGTGCATCATAGATTTTCCCTACCCCTCCAAGGTTCAATTAATGATGATAGTATTTGGGCAATAAAATTCAGACCGTTGGATCACTTCTCACTTTAGAAATATCTTCCTCATATCGCATGTCACTGATTCATATTTGAAAATCTATACCATATCAGCGACATCTTGAAACTAGTGACAAAACCATACTATGCCATGTGCAACTGCATGAAAATATAAGGCACTAGGGATTTTTCTCAAGAGAACACTTTAGATCAACGAAAGAAAACCCTTAACAAATAATTTCATCGCTCCATGCCAATTGAACAAAATAATCACCTAGTCATCCATGATGAGCAATGGAACAAAATAAAAAAGCCCTGAGGTTATTGCTCATTGCCCATTTGAAACTCAAAACTTATAAAAATCCACAATGAGTGATAAGAGAAGATACAACAAGCACTAGGGTCCATCATACATCGCTAATTCTCATCATGAAATTCATGAGCAATTAGTGATATGAAAGAAGTTGGTGATAACAACAACATCCCACAAATCACACATCTCTAATGTGAAACATGAAACCCACAACCTATCTACGATGCATGAAACAAGAAAAATGTTGCCCATCGCTAGTCACTGATGCAAATTAGTTTTCAAAAACCATTTTCGATGAGAAAAACCAAAGAAAAGTTTCTCATCGCTCATCACCCATTTGAATTTATATTTCAAAAGTCATCTGCGATGAGCGATAAAGGGAAACAGTGGTCGAGACTTAAGTGAAGACAATTTAGCATGTACTCGAAAGTTGTTTTAGGATGGGGACCATCTAAGAAGATGCGTAAAAGGCCTCAAGGACTTATAACATTATATTTTAAATGGATGTAGAGGCCAAATAAGGATAATTGATAAACCTTATAAAATATAAGAATGTTGGACCTAGGGAAAGTGATCGGTTATTCCACAAGCTTTAATGACTCAAGATGTTTTAAGATGACTGAAAATGGGAAACATAAGGTGAATGATGAATTAGAGCCTTAACAAGGGCTTTTCCTGAAGGGTTTCTTTGGTGAAATTTTGATAGCAAAATCCCCAGCCAATATGAATGAGCATAACCCCAAGTCCAGACACTTGAGATTGACTAAAATTGGCAAAGTCAAGAATGGAATCATGAATTTTTTAGGGGTTCCATCAGTGGCTCCAGTTGGGGATGTCTAATCCTCATCGAATAAAGTGAGAATGTAGACTTTCAGGTCTAGCAGACCAAGCACAAAGGACCAAAAAAGAACCAGGACTAGGAAGGAAAACTAGACCAAAGCGAACAATATATGTATAGTATTTACACAAGTTACAAGGCCATACCAAGAGATCCAATATTACTCATTCTTGAAGCCTCATATGATGTGAAATATTTCAACTTTCACTTTGCAACTTTACCAGGATTCAACATTACTTGGTGGTTTCAGGCCTCCCAACCCTAAAACTAGTGCTTACCTCTATCAAAAACCTTGTTTTTGATAATTTTCACCATATAAAGGTCGAAAATACTATCATGAATTTCCCACCAATTAATCAAGCTGCGGCCACCACAATCAACCATTATGGACATGTGTTTGAACTTACATTCCTTCCTTTCATTCATGTCCATTTGTGAGTTGTAACTGATCATTAATTGGAATACATGATCATTGTAACATTCTATTTGACTCAATTTATAATCATATTTCACCAAATGTTCATCCAACTAAACAAGGAAAATAAAACATTCATAATCCACTTAAGGGTATGTCCAGGATCATGATGGGCCAAAAAGTGGCGATATGATGGGTATGTGTAGGGTATGTGGCTAACGACTTTTTTTTTACCCAAAATTGATAAAATAAAAAGGGTTTTTAAAGGATACTCTCAGCTTTCCACCAATACAAATTATGCTTTACTTTGAATTTTATAAATATTTATTATTCATTTTCTATTTGAATTACAACTAAAGTCCTGATTGATAGGTTGATTGAAAAACATCTATAACTTTCAAACAGTATCACATTTTTTCAATTGAAACATGCATCACATTCTATGGTTCACATACTATAGAATTAAAAAAAAAAATGAATTTCATGAAGTTTTAACCAAGTTAAGGTGGTTAGACATAAATTTTTTATATTTTTAAAAAGTTGTAATAAAAAATTCAAAATTAATTATTTACATGGAAAAAAATTACAAAAAAATATGCATCACATCAGGATATGAGTCCTCTACTTATATCTAAAATCTTATAAAAAAAATATTATCATTTTATTGTGGTTAGGGTGTTTAGACAAACACCTACTTATTTTTTCCCTAAAATTTAAGTACTACTACATTAAATTTTCAAATTTTCACCAAATAGTTTTAAAAATAAATAAATAAACCTAGTAGTTTAGAAACTACATTCAATTTTCTATAGATTCTATTCTTAAATATTTTTGAAATAATATATCTTATTCAAACTTTTACGTCAAGTTTCCTAACTCAGATTTTTCTAAATTTTTCGCCACTTAAGGGCCTATTTTTTCTATGATGATCCTGCACATACCCTTGATCACTATCATCATACAAAATGATATCAAATTTATTTTTCTCATTAAACTACAAACCCTCATACACATTCCTTCCAGGGCTCCCATTCAAGGACATATGTCCTAACTATTTGTTGTGATACTACAATTTCACATGATGTAGAATTCAAGGGTCATTATCATCTAGCTTTTGTTCCAGATTAAGCACACATTCACTTTGTGTGAGGAACAAAAAAATTTCATACATAGGATTCTATTCAAATTGGTGCTCATATTCACCAAAGAAATATAAACCAGTTATGCTACCATATTCTTCATCTCCTCAGGAAATTGATTCAGTTGTCCCCATTGCACTTTCACTCTCATTAGGTTTATTCCTACAAATGGAACTATCCACACCTTCCCAGGCATTAAAAAATACTATTATTTAAGGATCATCAATACACTCCCATCCTCCTTTGAAATCATTTCTCAAATTGAAACAAACTTTCTCAAAGGATGAGTCTACTAACTTAGGATTGATGTGATTAGTAGTAAGATATTCAAGTACACCATCAGTTGATAGGTTTTCTAGCTCACTTATGTAGGATTTCTTGCAACCTAAACATTTCTCATTTTTAGCTAAACAAGACTCCTTAACCCATTCCTTGTTGAAATCTATCATGTCCATCTCTATTATGAAACTTGTACATTCCATTTTTGTTCTATACAAGCATTTAGAAATAGGACCTTGTTGACTAGCATCACTAATCCCATCATTTTTAACATAAACCTCAGGCTCAAGACCCTAAGTAAAGACACTCTTATCTTGAAATTCATTTCTACCACATTTTTAGGGCATTCCAATTTGGATACAGATGGATTGCATTTCAAGAATCCATCTCATGCTATATGTTCATCCAATGGCGAAGGAACAACCTCATGAGTACTGGTACAAATGAACTCTTTAGGCAAGAGGGATTCCTTCAAGACAATCTCACAAAAAGATTCACACTTCTTATGAGAGAAATCAAGATTTTCATGATCACTATCTTGGTCACCCATCTCCAAAGGTACATCATTAGTACTTGTTTCGAATTATGTCAATATCATCATCTATACTATTAGATAGATATTCTTCTTTTGAAACTTCTTTATCCATTTCTTGAGGATATGTGCAGGATCACCATGGAAAAAACAAGCCTTTAAGTGGTGATGAAATTCAAAAAAATTAGAGTTAGGCAACTTGATGTAAAAATTTGAATAAGTTATCTATATTATTTCTAAATTATGTAATAATAGAATCTATAGAAAATTGAATGTAGTTTCTAAACTACTAAGTTTATTTAAAAAAAATCCTAACTGGTGAAAATTTGAAATTTCAATGCAGTAGCACTTAAATTTTAGAGAAAACATAAAAAGTAGGCGTCTGTCTGACCACCCTAATCACAATAAAATGATAATATTTTTTTTATAATATTTTAGATATAAGTAGAGGACTCATGTCCTGATGTGATGCATATTTTTTGGTAATTTTTTTCCAAATAAATAATTAATGATGATTTTTTATTAAAAATTTAAAAAAATATAAAAAAATGTATGTATGACTAGCTTAACTTGGTGAAAACTTCATGAAATTAAATTTTATTTTTTAATCCTATA
Source organism: Sequoia sempervirens (assembly GCA_007258455.2). Lineage (NCBI taxonomy): Eukaryota > Viridiplantae > Streptophyta > Pinopsida > Cupressales > Cupressaceae > Sequoia > Sequoia sempervirens. Next base: position 145,220,370 of record VDFB02379711.1, on the reverse strand, counting down.
GTATGCGAAGCATAGAATGTGACACATGTTTCAGATTCAAAAAATGTGATACCATTTGAAAGCTATAAAAAAATTCAATCAACCTATCAATTAGGACTTTAGTTGTAATTCAAATAGAAATGAATAATAATTATTTATTAAATTCAAAGTAAAGAATAATTTATATTGGTGGAAATTTGATAATCTCCTTTAAAAAACTTTTTCATTTGATCAATTTTGGGTAAAAAAAAAGTCATTAGCCACATACCCATCATATTATCACTTTTTGGCCAATCATGATCCTGCACATACCCTTGAATAGATGCTAGATTAATAAAAATAGGAGGATCACACCTTTCATCCTGGGACATCATTTTTGCATAAATTCACATTAGCCTCCTCGACAATCTTGATCCAACCAATTAGTTGATCAAAATCATGGGGTTTTAATTGCTTAGGCAAGGTTTTAAGCCTTGGCTCATAAATGTCACAAAATATGTCAATAAAAATTGAATCTTTAGGTCATAACCTTCTAGGGATCTCCAAAAAGGAATCCAAGAACTTTTCTATCAACTCATAGGGAAATTACCCTTCATGTCTCTTCATACTAGATAGTATAAATAATACCTGATCATTATCACTCAGACTTTGTTGTAGCTCATCTTGCACCCGTTCATGATTAATGTGTTGTGATGGTGAACTAGATAAGGTATTGGGAGCATCATTACTCTAATAATTCTTTTCATCCTTATCTATGCCATTTATATGGCGTGCATCAAGACAAAAAACACTTGCTGCCATATAACCCCTCATCATTGAATATTTCATAATATTCTCAATATCCATAGAAATGTGATAGGCCTGATGCAATTTTTTAGGTTCCTTATCCCTTATCAAATAACTCATCTCATTATCAAACACACCTAGATATATAATTAAACACTCTGCATCACTAAGCATTCGGTGGTCAAGGATACCTCTTACTGCTTGTATGAATCTCAAGTTAAAAGTAGGAACCATCTCATCTTCATCCTTTTGGATTTCCATAATTTTTTTCTTACCAAGCGAGGATTAACCCTTTAACCAAATTTCTCCATAAATGCTACCATAAACTCATCCCATGAAGCTATAGAATATATTGGAAAATATGAGAACCAATCTCTAGAATTTTCTTTTAAAGACCGAGCAAAGAGATTCATGACAACATCCTCATTATCTATCTCAAAGACACCCATCAAATCTATGAATGCATTTAGATGTTTAGAAGCTGACTCATCACTTTGACCTATAAATTTAGGAAAATGTTTCATAATATCATTTGGAATCTTGTTAGGAAAACCATGAATACCATTAAAACTTAATGGCCTATATCGCTCAATAGAGAACTTCTTTTTATGGCACGATAAGGGATGCTTTCCTTTCATGTTTTTACTTGATGTTCCACAAGGAAATACAAGGGAGTGATAAATTTCTTTTGATGCCCTTATTTAATCTTCATAAATTGACTTCATAGTCAATAATCCACTACCTCATTCCTTAATTTAAATAAAAATATTAAAGCTCAAACATATCCATGGTTTAAAACTTTTCTAAGAGGCATAGTTCAGAGTAAGCATAATTCTTCAACCCAACTTAGATATTACACATTTTACCTTAGAATTATGTAAACTAACTACCATTCCCTTTATTTGTGGTTAATTCAAATAATAGGGAAAAAAATATTTCACCAAACCATTTCAACATGGTTTTGTCATGGATTCATTTCTTCTTGAAAACCAAGGCAGGGGAACATACCTGGATATATTGCAATAATTCCTACATTGTGCTTCTAACTGGAAATCCTTGTAGATCTAGAACTTTCTTCATGTTTTCCTTAAGTTCTTATGTATAGAGTCACCACCTCCTTTATAGAGGAACAAACTACCACAATATGAAGTTTCTTTCACAAATAAATTTCACTTCAAACCTCATTAATCAGTTGAGTCACACATAGGTCCTTTACACTTTCTTATTTGGTTTCTAGTTGTAGACACTTAAAAATGTCTTGATGGATCACATTGGCTAACTAACATCATTTCATCTCAAATACATCCTCTTTTTGCTTAATTAATTGAATTATCCTAGCTAATTAATTAATTGCATCATTTTCATCAATTAACCTAATGCATTTAAATGGGTTAATTCCCCCACTTCACGCTAACATTTCATCTTATTAAATTAAATAAATCAAAACATTTAATTTAATTCCCTAAGTCATCTTATTTAGTTAAACAACCCTAAGTTATTTAATTAAATATCATTTCATCTCTCTCCCCCCATTTATTAAATTAATTACTAAATGTCACTTTATTCTTCAAATCTCCTAATTGCATGATTAAACCTTGTTTAATTAGCAATTAAACTAACTTTCCTCTAAGAAAAGGGAATACTCCCATGGAACATTCCTTACCCCCTTTTTGTACAATTAAAACTTTATTTTAATTTGCAAAATTCTTTTTTCTTCACCCATGAGAACATTCCAAAATAATATTCTTATTCCTCCATCATTTGAAAAAGGGATATTTTCACTTAGCTTCTTCTGCAAGTTTTAACCTTTAAGATTTTGAACAAGTCACCTTTGACCTATGTGTGCAGGTCAAAATTGTGTTTTTTTGAAGCAAATGTGAGCCCTTGATTAAAATACCATCATGCATTCTCATCCATTGATAAGAACCCATGGTCCATGCCTCTTATCTCCTTCATCTTGGACCATTGATTAATCTTTTTAATCTCAACCCTCCATTTCTCATTTGTTCTCCTATAAATAGGACACTATTTGGAGACAAATGGATCCATCATTTTTCGAGAAAACTTATGCTGTTGAATTCACTTGCACTCATGGGTATGTGCAGGATCATGATGGGCCAAAAAGTGGCGATATGATGGGTATGTGGCTTGCGACTTTTTTTTACCCAAAATTGATGAAACGAAAAGCGCTTTTAAAGGAGATTCTCATCTTTCCACCAATATAAATTATGATTTACTTTTAATTTAATAAATAATTATTATTCATTTTCTCTTTAAATTATGACTAAATTTCTAATTAATAGATTGATTGAAAAACATCTATAGCTTTCAAATGGTATCACATTTTTTGAATCTAAAACATGCATCACATTCTATGCTTCACATACTATAGGATTTAAAAAAAAAAATTAATTTCATGAAGTTTTGACCAAGTTAAGGTGGTTAGACATATGAGTTTTTTATATTTTTTTAAAGTTGTAATGAAAAAATCATAATTAATTATTTACTTTGAGAAAAATTACAAAAATATGCAACACATCATTTTATTCTGGTTAGGGTGGTCAGACAAACACCTACTACTTATTTTTTCCCTAAAAATTTAAGTACTACTGCATTGAAATTTCAAATTTTCACCAAATAGATTTTTAAAAAATAAAAATGAACCTAGTAGGTTAGAAACTACGTTCAATTTTCTACAGATTCTATTTTTACATATTTTTGAAATAATATAAATAACTTATTCAAATTTTTACGTCAAGTTTCCTAACTCTGATTTTTTTGAATTTTTTGCCACTTAAGGGCCTATTTTTTCCATGATGATCCTTTACGTACCGTCACACTCATATTTACTTACTTTTAGATTATTTTTGTTAACTTTAAATTGCATAATAGCTTAGAGCATCCATTAATGGCTTCTATGCATCCATTTTAGCTTTTTTATAAATTAGGGTTTTCATCTTTTAGCTTAGAATTAGTTTAGATTAGCTTAGCAATAGCATAATCAATACATTTTTAGCATAAAATCATGGTAACTTAGCTTGCGTCATGTTCATTTTTAGCATAAACTAGGTTTTCATATATCAATCAAAATGGTTTCATCGATTCTCTTTCATAGAATCGATTGAAACAGGCTCACTGGTCACTGGATTGGGAAAGGGTCATCATTTCACATCAACACGACACCAATTCCAAAATAGGATAAGTTTAAAATGGGTTAGATTAGGAATTTAATTGTTTTCTTAGTTTGTAGCTTTCAATTTCAGTAAAATGCTTAGTTTAGATTTCCAATTTGGATGATATTATTTGTAGATGTAGGCTTGTTTAGCAAAGTTATTCTTTGATTCATCATGAATCAAGTGTAATTGACTCTCATTGAAATTTCCTTTTCTCTCACCAGCAACCTTTCATTCCATTTTACTAGAATCTCTCAAAATAATTTACACTAGTACAAAGAGTTTTCAGAGTCGCCACACACTTCTAGCAAGAATTTCTACCAATATTCATGAAATTGTGACAAATATTGACAACATGTGCAAATTTTCATAGGAAACATAGTAAACTCCTTCACTATGCTAGAGGATTGACTCATTGAAACAAAGCCAAGCTGGGCAATATAATTTTCTAACAAATACTTTGACTCTTTACGATAGAATTATCTTCTATCATAGTTTTCTCAAATCTTCCCTAGCAGAGTCTCCATTTTTGTTGGTTACTCAGATGGGAAAATAAGATTCCAAAATTATCAATCTCTAGTTACAAATTTGAATTACTCTTTGATAGGACCGTCTGCAACCAAAACTTCTTAGTTCATCCCTAGTAGAGTCACCATTTTTGTTGGTTATTTTTTATGAACTAAACATGATCTCATCCCTCACCTGTGAATCTACTAGAATTCAATTACTAGTAAGGGTGAGGATTGGCCAACACACAAGTAAGGAGTTTAAGGCCCTTAATTCTTCAGTTCGGGTTTTGTGAAACCTAGGAGGGTGATCTTTAAACATGCTCACATGATATTAATTTTAACAAGAGCATTTCTATTCATGGATGAATTACTTCAAAGTGAAAATGGGAAACATTCATCTAAGGTTTGGCAGACCTTTTAATAAACTATTTTCCCTTGCAAGGAATAAAGTAACACTTTAGGTTGGGTCATTATAATTGAATGTTTTTTATGGTTTTATTCTCATTTTAAGCCTCTGGCTAGGTGCATTACTAACTCAAATTATTCTGAGATAAGTTGATGAAGGGACCAATGCCTTTTCTATGCGATAATGGATTCACATTTGTAATTGATTAGTAATTCCCTAACAATTCAACTCAATAATATGTGGATTATTGTAATACTACTTGTGTGTATAAAATAAGTGAGTGCATAAGAAAAAAATACAACACACCAATGAAACATTATATTAGAGAATCCAAACAATAATGAAATCAAATTGAAACAAACAAACTCTCTAATGGCATCTCATTGTCCTCTATCTCCAAGGAGTTTTCAAGCCATTATTGCTCTCAGATTATGTATGCACATGACTCTTCAAATGACAACCTAAAGAACGAGATGCTAGAAATGAAAAAATCTTCCTACATGATTGATTGTAAATGATATGCTAGGATTAAGTTGTTGTTATGATATTAATAATGAAAATGATGGGATGCAATTACAGTAATTAAGATGCAGCTAATGGTAAAGCCATGATTATTCTAAATGATGCTAAGATGCAAATGCTAAAATTCTAAGGCTATAATGCTAATTAAAATTCTCTCTAAAATTCTATAGAGTTTAATTATGCTCAATTCTCTATATGAAATGTTGTAAATGTGACTCTATTTGTAGATTTCTCCAAGGCATTAGCCTATGTCGTAGGATTCAATGGTTTGGATTTGATTTGTAGAGATGGATGGTTGACAGTGAAGAGGTTGGAGTGAATCAAGGAGTGTGTTCCTTTAGTAGAACAAATTGCCGCAAGTGTGGATGAGAATCAAATGGAGGTGAAAGCCAAGTGTCTCAAAATTAGTTGGAATTTGTTGAGATAAATGTCATATTAAATATAAGAATATTTAATATCATGAGAGACATGATGAGGTGGAAGATGAGAAGTTAGTAGAAATGTGACTAAATTCAAATTTAATAAAAGAGAGTTAATTAAATAAAACAAATTAATTAAAGTTGTTTATTTAATTAAAACATGAAGAAAATGATTTAGAATAAGAAGAATTAAAGAAAGTGAACTATATAAATAATTTTTTTGATTTATTTATAAGTAAAAGAATTAAATATTTATTAATTAAATAACTTTTATTTAATTAATTTTCTCTAGTCCAATTTTAAGTGTATACATTTTTCCCCTCTTTGAAGTGATGTGTTTGTGACACATTGCTTCAAAGAAAAAAAATTGTTGATGGTGTCAATAAGAATTTCGATATGCCCCAGACAATGAATGTCAAGAGTGATGCTATGCAAGTATGCCCCCTTGGGAGATAAATCAAGAAATTTTGAATTTTTAGGATTGTTTTGAATTTTTAAGATTTTCTGATGATTTTCAAATTTTATGATGTTTAGACAATTTATCTCTCAATAATGAAGAATGATCCTGCCAATTTGATTAATTGATGCCTATTTGAAAAATAAAACAAATCCCACTTAATTACCCCATGTAAAAAGGTAAAAGTGATGAAAAAGAAGCCCATTTGATTCATTTGCATTTTGGAGATTGAGTTGATTGGAGCAATTGGAACAAAATGGTGATCGCATACCACATGCATAGATTCGAGTGAGTTCAATGTCACAACCGCCCTACCACATATGGACCTTCGGTACGTACCTTGAGAAACCTCTTTGTCAAATTTAAATTTGTTTTTCTCGTGTTTTTGATCATTTAAACTCTGCCAGTTTGTGTTTTAGTGCATACATGACCCGATGTACTGCATTAGGTTACTATTTTAACACATTCAGAGATATACCACATAGATGAAGTTTTTCATTGTATTTAGTTGATATTTTAGTGTATTAGGATTTTTAACGCATTGATAGCACAAAGTAGTGTATAGAGTGATTTGTTTAATGCATCGGGTGATTTTTCTAGTGTAGTCAGTTTATTAGTGGATAGAGACTACAAAATGGCACATTTGGTTTTTTTTTTAGCGCATTTGGTAGTTTAGCACATAGGGACCTTGTTTTGGTGCATTGATAGAATTTTTTTAGCGCATCCATGATTTCAGTGCATAGAAGCACTGTTTCAATGCATTTACACTAGATTGATGAAATTTTGATTATTCTCCTTGATTTTGATGTTTGATGATCACGTCAGCCGATGTTTTGATGATGTTTGATGATTGATATCTCGATAGGTGAGAATCAATGATAGGATAGATGATGGTTGACCTCATGATTTGTGAGGGTAAATGATAAACAGTTGATGAGATTTGATCAAAATCTCATTAGAGCTGATTAGATTGATTGATAGGTTGATTGATAAATTCTTAATTTGTGATATCTTATGATTATAGGAGGATTTTAGAGTTCTTCACTCTTGGGAGTGATTCCCGAAGACCTGGGACATGATTCAACAACTGGTGCAGGCTAATTTAGATGTGATTTCACGATGTGGGTTGACTTCTTTGATTGATATACCCCAATATAGGATCAATAGGTGACTTTCGACTGCTTTGGATGAGAGGTGGCATAGTGACTACAACACATTTCATTTAGCCACTGGTGAGATGACAGTTATTCAAGAGGATGTTTATTATATCTTGGGGATTCTCATTGTCAACGAGCTAGTTGTTTATGATCACATGGAGTAGGGTGGTACCAATGCACTACAAAGGATTTTCCATGATGGCGAGATTAGTGAGTATGAGATCCCATGGTGGGAGATGGTTGCTTTATATCAACCATTACCTTGTGTTCTAGCGAGATTCATTGGAGGTTTTATATGGCTCAACCATAGGTTGAAGGGACACTCAGTTGGCTGGGGACGGATATTAGAGAGCATGATTACATAGGGGATCAAATACGTCTAGGGTTCCTACATGTTGGCTCATTTGTATCATGATCTAAATTAGGTGGTCTACCTTGGAGCGGCTAGTTTATCAGATGGGGTTAGACTACTACAGATTAGGGCTTGGGATCACATAGCTATCACTCGGCTAGTGGCAGATAGGGATCATCCACTTGGCAGGTCCTATGTGTTTGGATACACAGATTTAGTTCTCCAGCACAAGATGGGAAAATTGGAGTGTTATGGATGATCTGGAGACAGTCAACTGGTGGCCATATTGAAATTGTGAGTAGTGTTCATAGGATGACATCAAGATTCCATATGTTTTCACCTCCAGATACTTGGTTGGGTGGACATTGTATGTTATCGAGTGATTCTTGGTTATGACGGTGCTTCCACAATATAGTAAAGTACAAATTATTCCCCAGAGAGTTACCATGTATGGTCGGTGATGATAGGATATTCCAAAGTGGGGATCCTCCCTATCATATGTTGGAACTTATCAAGATTACTTTTGGATATAGCTATGGATATGGGAGTACCATCTAGAGATTGGAGATGTGTTGATGACAGATGATTATGCTTGTTATTTCTTCACACATCCTTTCTTGAGGATATCAAGTCTGAATGAGCCAGTACTGACACTAGATGATGATGAGAGAGCACCACCATGTGCATCGAGACAAAGGAGAGATGGGGAATATGGAGATGAGGAGGAGGGAGATGGTGGTGATGGAGATGATGGGGATGGTAGAAATGCAGGTGGAGGTGGACCGATACTGGATGTCAGAGTGGCTTAGAGGAGGAGATCTATAGTGTCTATAGGATAGAAGTAGACATGTTCCTCATAGATTTAGATTCGTGTGCCCTCTCATCAGTAGCAGGCATAGATAGCCACCTTATTGGCATAGGTGTAGAGCTTACATGGATAGTTGACATAGGCACATGCACAAATTGTTACTCTCACAGTAGAGAGAGATAGCATGAGGAAGAGATGTGAGCAGGCATAGGCCTTAGCTAAGAGACTATCGAGAGTGGCCGAGGGCACCACAATAGGGGAAATTATCTAAGAGGTGTAACATTCGGCCAAAGAGGCAGAGTATTATAGGTTGTTGTATCATGAGGCAATGCCTGTAGAGTAGTGTGTTAGTTATGCATAGTCCACCAGTGCCAGATCAGGTCGGAGCCACTCATAGACGACTAGCAGAGGTGTGACCAAGCAGGAATCCAAGTCTAGGTCCATCTGGTGGTGCAACATGAGGCTTAGTTAGGCCAACAATGTCTAGTGGGAGCAACACATAGCCCCTTGTTGTTCATATTGATGTACACACTTGTTTAGTTAGAGATATTATGATATTCTACCACATTTAGTTGATGTATCTCTCCACATGTTATGATATCATTGTACACTTGACATTTATTTTGAGATTATATGATATGTAGTGGATACTATTGCTCTATATGTTGTCTATATGCTTTTTATGCCATGTGATGTTTTATATGATTATGCTAGGGTTATGTATGAATGCAATGATGCAATGGTGGTGCATGGATTATGATGCTATATGGTTTCTATGGATAATGCTTTATGTTATATGAAATGGATGCAAATAAGATGTGATGCACATTATTTTTTTTCATTTTTATAATGGAAATATAAGATATAATGCTTTATAATGTATGATATGATAATCCTTATGCAACTACTTATGAAGTATCTTGTTTTTGTTAATGTCAAATGTACTCAATCATTTAATGAGAGAGATAAAACCATTTTGAAAATTTCCAACCTTGAAAAATCTAAAATGTAGATGTAAAACTAATATGGATGCAATCTATCTTAACCATGCAAATCTAAATATGCAATGTTATCATTTTGTTAGCTGATTTGTCATACTTGGTATCATTATTGAGCTTTTCATATGTTGAAAGTTAGTACAAAAATTGATGGTATAATTAAACCATGATGACTTGAGTACAACTTCCATGAATTTTTGATATGCCAAGGTAACACAAGCATCTAGGAATAATTGAACCAAGATCCCTTGAGTATTACTTGCGTAAAATAGACAAGAGTTAATCCTTTTCCTATGCAAATCTAGAATTTCATCAATGATACTTTGTAGAGCATGTCTCGCAACAATTTACATAGTAATAATGATCAACTCACAAATAGCAGACAAAGAAAAAATCATACTCCATCCTAGCTCCTCTAGTATATGACATCCTTGAGTTGCTCTAGAGAAATGATAACAAAAATCAAGATATAACAATTGCACATTCATGTTAAAGTGATTAAACCATGATTCATAAGAACATCGTCTAACTAAATTTGTTTTTTATTGATATTGTTGTTGATTTGGATAGTTGGTGTTGTTTGAAAGATTGTGATGGATGTTCAATGTTGATTTCCCGTTGTGATTGTTGTGTTCACTACGTTGTCTGACTGTTGTTTTTCTGTTGTTTTCAGCTAAAAGAAGGTTTCCCCCAGTGAGTTCAATATTTTTCCCCCAGTGAGAAACCAACCATTTATTGTGGATATGCACAATGATAACCAAGCCAGGATGAGACATGATCGTGAAGCCCAGATATGTACATGAGGTTTTTTTGATAATTAAGCATAGTGATGGAGAAAGTGGATGACCGACACACGTGACAATAGATGGAAGAAGCTAATCTATCATAATAGTGCATGTTGCTAGGTTTTCACTACTTGTTTTTATTGCACCTTTTCTGATTTTATGAATTTTTTGTTATCACCAAGACGCCTCTTTGCCAAGTTTTCATCAAGGTAACGATTTTTTTATTTTTCACTTATTTTCATTGTAATTCCTCTTTTTTTTCTTTTTTGGATTTTTGATCTTTTTTTATTTTTTCTGCATTTTTTCCTTTTTTACTTTTTTTTTTTAAATTTGTTCTTTTTCTAATTTTTTGGATTTTTTTGCTTTTAACTGTGCACTCGATGAGTTATGTGTAAAACTTCTTGAGATGAAGGTTGTTGATAGGTTCTTCAAATATGTCCCCTTTAGGTGTAGATAATTGATATGCTCCAAATCATAGACTGATACAATGACAAAAGGACCTAGCCAATTAGGTTAAAATTTTCCCTTCTTTTCTCAATCTTGTTGATTGTGATGATTCTCTTTTAGGACCAAGTCGCCAACCTAAAATTTTCTTGGTCTAACCTTGTGGTTATAGCTCCTTGAAATTCTTTGTTGATAGGATTTTAGATGATCAACAACATGCTGGCCATGTTCATCTAGCAATTCCAACTCTTGTAGTATGGCTACTCAATAGTATTCCTCTGAAATGATTCCTTTTAATGACACCCAAAGTGAAGGTAACTCAACCTCAATAGGTAAGATGGATTTTGATCCATACATAAGGGAATATGGTGTGGATCTTGTAGGGGTGTGGATGCTAGTATAGTATGCCCACAAACTAGGGTTTACTTGAGCATACCAACCACGTCCAACATCATTAATAGTTTTCTTCAAGATTTTCAATATGGTGTTATTTGAGGCTTCTGCTTGGCCATTCCCTTGAGGGTAATATGGTGTGGAAAATCACTATTGGATATGGAATTTTTCACAAAGTTCGTGTACATCCTAATTTTTGAAAGGTCTACCATTGTCAATGACAATGGAGCTAGGGATGCCATACTGACAGACAATGTAATTCAAGATGAAAGAGGCAATTTCTTTACTAGTGATGGTGGTTAAAGGGACAACTTGAATCTAATTTGTGAAAAGGGAAAAGATAATTTGGGGAGTAAATAAAAATGTGTGGGACAAGTGATTTCAAAATGTGAAAATATTGATTTTGTGAAAACATTTTCACCTAGGGAAAATGGGTAATTATTTCACCGTATAAATATTATGAAGATAAATATATTGGTGAAATATGAATTTGTAGTGAGGGGGATAGCGAAAATATTTTTATGGAAATGCAAGTGAATGGGAGAAGAAAATGCTATCATTTTGGGAAATAAATATGAGTGCTAGATATGTAGTTTTGAAAAGTGATTTTTTTTTAACTGGAGAAGTTAAGAGAAAGTGAAGTGGCGAGATGGGTAATTATTTTTACCCAAATAATATATTTATTTATTGGGTGAACGTACAAACACAAAGTTTCCAAAAAAAGGAGGATAATAATTAAAATTGATTTTTCACAAAGATTGCAAAATGAAGATTAAGGTTAAAATATTTAATTTTCTAAAAAGGAAATTAATTAAATATTTTATTTTCGCCAAAGAATGTTGAAATGTTGCACTAGAACAAATGAAGGGTCATAACCCTAAAATGTGTATTGTATATATGTAAAGTAAAATCATGAAAAAAATATTAGAAGTAGAAAAAAGAGGAGTAAGTAGGTTAGTAAGTTTTGGGGAAGGGATTTCTTGCTAAGAAGATTCTTGGGCCAACAAAGGAGTAATGTATTAAAGAGTGTTGTTCAGAAAATGGTGTCAACCATTTATTGATTTCAAAGAAAAAAACATCATTTTGTTGTCTCTAGACTTTTGTTTTATTTTATCATATGAATCAACATATCAAGCATGTGTTTGATTTGTCATTGCACTCTTATTCTCTTGTGTAATTCGTTCAATAGGCTCTCTCAAGTAGAGATTAAATTCTTTTAAATGAATTATAGTGATAAAGGGGGATCAAGTTAGATTGAAAAGAATGATTTTATGATGTAATTACTTGCATGTTTATGCAAGACATAAACAAAAAGGTGCTAAATGGTTAGACTTTTAGACCATAGGAAGAAGGAATATTATTTAGATTTCATTTCCCAATGAATGAAGGCACCGATCTTTCACACCCTAGAAAATAAATTTCATAATTTAAATAAATTATATATAAACTTTTTTTTTCATGCAGTAGGAGTAAAAGTTACTAGAAATATATCATCTATTGTGTTTATGCCACTGTGATAGATCCATCAATTCAATCAAGTTATACAACTCTAAATCTTCTTCAATTATAAAGGTATAACTGCCTAGGTTAATAGAGCCTGAAGTGTAGGGAGTTATCAAACACAAAGGTTAACTTCATTCATTGGTTCAAGAACATTGCAAATTTGATCATAGAGTTTGGAATCCTCTTAGACTTTGCAATCTACATTTTTTAGAACCAATAGGTTCCATGATGCCTTTTTTTCTTTTTTCGATAGGAACCTTTCCTTCATATCCCATATTTTCTAAGATTGCAAATCCTTTTCCATATGGTTATGTTAGTACATTGGAAGTTGATGCTTGGTAACTGTCTTCATCTTTGTACAACCAATTTAAAATGTCTTTGTCTTCAGATTCATCAACTAGAGTGCCTACTTTTACAAATCTACCATCAAAGAGCGTGATGGGTTCTGAGGATTATTATCTGGATGTTGATGGTTATCCATATGACTTTGGAGAAGGCAGTAGTTTTGAGAGACATAAGGATTTCTCAAAAGAATATTGACACATGCCTTTGTATTTCAATTGAGCTTTTTTCTCAAGTAGTTTTGACAAAGAATTTAGCTGACTTTCATTAGTTGAGGAAGTGGAATCACCAATACCTTTATCTTTCAACTTAACCTTTTTCTTAGACTAATTTGATAAAGAATTAAGTTGGCTATCATTACTTGATGAACTAGGAGTGATAGCTTCCTTGTGTGGCACAAAAACATATTGGACCATCTTAAGAGTATTGCAATATTGAGGATTGTTGGAATTAGCTAAAGGGTATGTGCAGGATCATCATGGAAAAAAAAGCCCTTAAGTGGCGAAAAATTTAGAAAAATCAGAGTTAGGCAACTTGATGTAAAAATTTGAATAAATTATCTATATTATTTCAAAAATATGTAAGAATATAATCTGTAGCAAATTGAATGTAGTTTCTAAACTACTAGGTTTTTTTTTAAAATCCTATTTGGTGAAAATTTGAAATTTCAATGTAGTAGTACTTAAATTTCAAGGAAAAAAGAAGAAGTAGGTTTCTGTATGACCACCCTAACCACAATAAAATGATAATACTTTTTTATAAGATTTTAGATAGAATTAGAGGACTCATGTCCCGATGTGATGCATATTTTTTTGTAATTTTTTTCCAATTAAATAATTAATTATGAATTTTTATTACAAATTTTTAAAAATATAAAACTCATATGTTTGACCACCTTAACTTGGTCAAAACTTGAAATTCATTTATTTTTAATATTATAGTATGTAAAGCATAAAATGTGACACATGTTTCAGATTAAAAAAATGTGATACTGTTTGAAAGCTATATATGTTTTTCAATCAACCTATCAATCAAGACTTTAGTTGTAATTCAAATAGAAAATGAATAGTAATTATTTATTAAATTCAAAGTAAAGCATAATTTATATTGGTGGAAAGTAGAGAATCTCCTTTAAAAACCCTTTTTGTTTCATCAATTTTTGGTAAAAAAAAATTTTCAGCCACATACCCTACACATACCCATTATATCGATACTTTTTGGCCCATCATGATCTTGTACATACCCTGAAATGGTGATCTCTTGTCCATTGTATGGGAATTTCAAGCATTGATGATACGTTGATGGCATTGCTTACATTTCATGGATCCAAGGTCGACCCAAGAGTATTTTGTATGTTAAATCTTTGTCTAAAACTTGGAAAACTATATCTTTTTGAATCGGTCCCACTTGAATTGACAATACAATCAGTCCTTGGGAGGATCTCTCTTCATCATCATAAGCTCCGATGGTGATCTTTCTTCTGGAATCTATTACATTTTGGGAGAATCTTAGTGCATGAATAAGCTTTAAAGTATAGATATTTAGACTAGCTCCTCCATCTATCAAAATGCACTTGACCCGATGTTTATGAATTATAACCTCAATGTGGAGTGGAGCATTGTGTGGATGAGTAAGTGATGCATCAAATTTTTCAGAGAATGATAGACAATGAGGTGTAGTCAAATGTCCCACCATGGCTTGAAATTGACAAACTTCCATATTAGTTGGTACTATGGTGTCCACCAAAGCCTTTTCTAGAATTTCCTTATGGGTTGGTGAAATTTTGAGAAGTTCCAATATGGATATCTGCAATCGGATCTTTTGTAATTGGTCTACAATATTTTATTGATTTGAAGGGGTGGCAGGTGTTTTAGATGTACTTCCTTTCAATACATACTTAGACTGAGCTCTTGTGGTCACGTTTACCAAAAAGTTATTTTTTTATTGTTGATTTTAATGACATTGATTTGATTATCCATTGCAACCATGTATTATTTGATGTCATTTATTTGATATGATTTGATGTTGATATCATTGAGTTGATTTTTAGGTGTAACACTCTCATTGATTTGATTACCAACTGTAACAATGTCATGTTTCTGCTCAATTGTGATGTCATTAATTTGATTATCAGCTACAACAATGTCTTGTTTTTCATTGATTTCAATGTCATTAGTTTGATCATCAACTACAAAAATGTGGAGTATGGTAGAATCATAGACATAGTTCAGATTTTTCCCTTTGGTGTTTGTTGAAGAGGATTCCCCTTTTTCATGTTGGGTAAAGGGTTTTTGAATGCTCCATGATCAACATTTGTTTGAGGTACTTCTATTGATATTTCACATCTATCTGTCAAATCTTGCACTAAATGTTTCAGTTGCATACAATCATTTATTTTGTGACCTTTTTCTTTATGAAAATCACAATAATGTGCATCATTCCACCATGATGGTTTAACTTGTGGTTCCCAATCTCATGCATCTGGTAATGTTATGAGTTTCGCAGCAAGAAGCTCTTTTAATGTTGATTCAAGTGACTATCCCAAAGGTGTGAATCTTCTGCAATGTGATGGTGTTCGATATGTTGTTGAAGATGGTTTAGATTCATTATTGTTTTGGTTTCTATTTTGATTGGTGTTTTGATTGGGCTAGGGTGTAATTCCTGGTAGATTAAAGATAAGTTTTGCATTATGTGTTTTAGTTGCACCATCATTACCATCATTCTTGTTTCTTTTCCAAAATTTGGGTTTCTCATTGTTGTTATAATGATTGGAGGAGTTTGCTAAGTTTTTCCCTTCATTATATATTTTTAACACTCCTCTTTTAACCAAGGTGTCCTCAATTTTGAGTCCATTTTCAATCATCTTTTCAAAGTTGGGTGCACATTGCAATTCAAGTCTATAGCTCATCTCATCATTTAAATTATCAATGAATATTTCCATATTTTCTTTTTTAGGTATCAGACGAGGATATCTAGAAAATAATCTTTTCCATCTTTGTAAAAATATGAGAAATGATTGACCATTTTTTGTGTTTTGTGTTGCAAATATCTTTCATAGTTATCTCATGTTGAATGTTGTAGGAATATTGAGTGATAAACTTATTGACCAACTTTTCAAATGATCTAATACCTGGTGGAAGTTTTGAAAACCATTCCATGCATTGACCACCCAAACTTCTTGGAAACAATCTTATTAAATAGGTCTCTTCATGTGCAAATTCAAGACTCATGGTGCAAAATTCGCTTACATGATCTATACGGTCATATTTTCCATTGTATTTTTCATATTTTGGAATATCACAATTAGGTGGAAATGGTATCATGTTCAAAATTCTATCCAAGGGATAAGGGAAGATGTCTTGCCACAAATATCATTTTGTGGTTCCTGTTTGCATGTCTTGGATCTGGTATTGAAGTTTTTCCATTTGTTGGGTCAAAGCATTCATTGGATCTATGTTTTGTGAATCAACCTCTATCCTCTTGGGAGCTCCTTTCAATTGGTTTACATCAAATTCATTAGTTATTTTCACACCTTGGTTTTCCAACATAAAAAATTATTTCTCTCCATCTTTTTCTATAATTTTCTCCATGAATTTGTGAAATTTAGGGTCTTGTTGAGTGTGTTGAATGTCCTCATCCTTTATTTCATCATTTTCAGGTTGGTGAAATCTATGGAAGGGATTTTCTTCTACTTTTTCCATGGTGGTTTGTGTTTCAATTTCTTTCTCTTTGATTTTTTGTTTTTGAGATCTTGCTAAAATGGGCATACAAGTGATAAAAGTTTACTATACTTTGATCTTCGTTTAGGAGTACCAAGGAGATACCTAAGTCAAATAGAATGATGGATTCTATTGATGAGACTAAGGTGATAAATTTGATGACAACGTGTTGTTTTGTGATGAACGATGATAAATCTCGATGATGAAAATTAGCTAACAATCAGATGATAGGTTTGATGATTTAGGCACTTTTAGATGTTTGATCCAAGTTTAGTTAAGAGAATTTCACTTGCAAAAGCTAGTTTCTTCACGTTTAAACTAATTTTTGAATGAGGAATGATCTATGCTCTGGAAGGATCCCTAAATCTAGTTTTAATTGTCTGATAGACATTCAAATTAGCTCTTTGTTTGTGAATCAAATGGATGTGCTAAAACAGGGTGTAGATGCATTAAAAAAGAGACTATATGTGTTAGATTGTATCCTAGATGTACCAGAACAGAAAATGTATGTGCTGAAAGATGAAACACATGCATTGGAAAAGACCCAGATGTGCCAAAATGGGAGCTAAATGTGCTAGAAAAGAACCCAGATGCACTAGACTACCCCCTATATGTGCTAGAATAGAAAGTTGATTTGCTGGAAAATGTGTTGAATGCACCAGAACATGGGCTAAATGCACTGAAACATGAAGCCAATGCACTAGAAAAGACCCTAGATGCACTAGAAGATGGAATGAATGTGCTAAAACAAGCTAGAGATGTGCTAGACTACCCCTAAATATGGTTCAAGTTATCTAAGAGATGTTCAACTTAGCAATCTGTTGGAGTATTAGGTAGATGTGCTAAACAATTTGCAAATGCGATGGAAGATGGGACAAATACGTGAGAATATGGCCTAAATGCACTAAAAGGTATGATGGATGTACTAAAACAAAAACTGGATGTGCTAGAGTATGAGCTAAATGCGTTGGAAAAGAACACAGATGCACCAGAATATGGCCTAAATGCACTGAAAGGTATGATGGATGTGCTACAACAAAACATGTAGGCACATAAATTATACTGATTGATATCGCACACTCGATCCTGATCTACTAACATCAGTTCTTCCTAAATAACTTCTTTACTAACCATTTAATTAAATAATCTTTATTTAATTAAATTAATCATATTTCCTTTGTTAATTAAATAAATCAAATTTATTTGATTAAGTCGTCATCTTCTTTTAATTAAATAAATAATTTTATTTAATTAATCCTATAGTCCCCCTTTAATTAAGTAAATCAATTTTATTTAATTAATCTCTAAAGTCTATCTATTAAATTGAATAAATTAACCTTTGTTTAATTTAATCTAACATCATTCCCGTTTGATTAAATAAATCAAAATATTTATTTAATTAAGTCAAAATCATTTTCCTCTCATCTTGATTTATTTTTATCCTAAAATCTAAGTCAAAATGGTCAAATCGACTTAAAACCTCCGCTTATTTAATCAAATCATGATTAAAACTAATCTTAATCCATGTCATATCCTCTAGCTTTTGCGACGTGCACAAATAAATCATTTAATTGATTTATTAAATCTTCTAATTTTCCTCAACATGACATCAAAAGGGAATATTCTTCAAATTTGAAATCTCCCCCCGAAAAGGACTTGTCCTCCAACTTGGCATTTATGAGCTCTTACATGTCTCTTACACAAGTCAACTTGGCATTAACTACCTTCTTTCATCCCCCCTAAACATGTCATTTCATCAAATTCAAATTTCAAACTTGCACATTGATCAAAATGTGCTCAACCTTCATCCTCTCACATGTTGACAAGTGGTGCTTTATCATTGGATCATTTTTAGTCCCACATCCTCCATATCTTTCAATCTTAAATCCTTATCTCTTATATATAGATGCCTTCTCTATTTGTTTGGAGGAGCCACAATCAATGTAAAATCATTATGCTCATTTGAGGAGGATAATTGGAGCCAAGTTTATCATCTTCATCCATTCTTTATCCATTTTTATCATCTCTTAGCTAGGTTGTGCAGGATTTTCTCCAAGGAACCATCAAATCATCAACAATCTTCATCAAATATCATCAAGCTTGCATAGGAGTTGAGAAAGGGTCAATTTCCACATCAAATTGGCACCAATTCCCCCATGGGATTGAGAGTTTGCATAATTAAATAGGATTTCATTTCTTTCTTGTTGTGTTCTTCATTTTATTTCCGATTTTGAGCATTGTAGATGAATTTCATGGGGAATCTTAGTTCTAATTTGCATATGGATCTAATTATGTGTTTGTTTCTTGTGTTTGTGCTGGTCTAGGATTGGGGTTCACAAAACCTAGATGCGTTGAACAATTGGGAAAGTGTGCTAGAGCAGAAAGCTGGTGCACTAAACTTGGAATGGTCACCATTTTTTAAAGTTTGTCTGGTTTTTCTTGTTTTCAACTCAATGAATTGGGTGTTTTTCTGGATGAAAGATCTTGTGAACAATGAGTTTGCTTGGTTTTCTTGTTTGTGAACCATGTGAATTAAGTGTTTTTAATGGATTATCTCTTGAAAAATGATTTCAAACACAACAACAAGTAGTAAAATAGTTGAATGCAATTTTCCTCACAATCATGTTTGATTATAGTGGGTTGGAATACTTAGCTTTAGCAGTTCCCACTTAGGTCATTCTCGTAGGGTGAGCAATTTCTCCCACTATGGCAAGCCTTCTCAATGTGCTAATGCAATAAATGAAAGAGTGAGTTGGGCATTCTAGTCGCCTAGTGAAGGGGACAGCATAGGCCTATCACTTTACAAGCGCAACATACATGGTGTTCATTAACCTCTTAATTAAACTAGATTCCTAATTTAATCAAAGGAAAACAAAAAATAACTCTAGCCCCTGCAAACACCATTAGTAGTTTCAGATAATTGTCTTTGATAGTATTTAAAGTACCTACAAAATAGAAAGACCTTAATTAGTTTCCAAATTTTTGAGTTTCTACCAATAAAGCTAAATGCGCTAAAACAGAGACTATATGTACTAAAAGATTCACTAAATGTGATACAAAATAGCCTAAATGCACTATTCTAGAAAGAAGAAAATGAAAACCAAATCCTATAATGCACCAAAAGAAAAGTCAGATGCATTGAAAGATCCCACATATGTGCTAAAATAAAGACTAAATGTGCCAAAATATCAGTAGATGCACTAAAACAAAGACTAGATGCACCAAAAGAGCAAGTATATGCGTTGAAAGAAGCTTCGGGTGTGCTATATTGAAACTCACGATCAAACCTACAAAAGAAAACTTTCTAGAAAATGTTAAAAATGGGGCCAAGCCCCATGGTGGGCGCCAAATTTATGTTTGTATAAAATATGTGAGTGCACAAGAAAAGAATACAACAGACCAATGAAACATTATATTAGAGAATGAAAACAATAATGAAATCAAATTGAAATAAACAAACTCTCTAATGGCATCTAATTGTCCTAAATCTCTAAGGATTTTTCAAGTCATTGCTCTCAGATTGTGTATGCACATGACTCTTCAAATGACAACCTGAAGAATTAGATGCTAGAAATGCAAGAAATCTTCATACATGATTGATTGTAAATGATGTTTTAAATGATATGCTAGGATTAAGATGCTGCTATGATATTGATAATGAAAATAATGGGATGCAATTATAGAAATTAAGATGCAGCAAATGGTAAAGCCATGATTAATCTAAATGATGCTAAGATGAAAATTCTAAAATGCTAAGGCTATAATGCTAATGAAAATGCTCTCTAAAATTATACAGAGTTTAATTATGCTCAATTCTCTCTAGTTATTGTTGTAAATGAGACTATAATTATAGATTTCTCCAAGGAATTAGCCTTTGTGGTAGGATTCAACGTTCTAGATTCGATTTGGAGGGATGGATGGTTGAGAGTGAGGAGGTTGGATAGAATCAAGGAGTGTGTTCCCTTTAGTAGAACAAATTGCCAAGTGTGGAGGAGAATCAAATGGAGGTGAAATCCAAGTGTCTCAAAATTGGTTAGAATTTGTTGAAATAAATGCCATATTAAATATTAAGAATATTTAATTTCATGAGACACATGATGAGGTGGAAGATGAGAAGTTAGTATAAATGTGACTAAATTAAAATTTAGAATTAAAATTTAATAAAAGGGAGTTAATTAAATAAAACTAACTAATTAAATTTGTTTATTTAATTAAAACATGAAGAAAATGATTTAGAATAAGAAGAATTAAAGAAAGTGAACTATATAAATAATTTTGTTGATTTATTTATAAGTAGAAGAATTAAAGATTTATTAATTTTAAATAACTTGTATTTAATTAATTTTCTCAAGACCAATTTTATGTGTATACACTTCTTTATAGCATTCAATTCATTGCATTGAAAACATAGCTTCTTACCAAATCCTATATCCTTTCATCATAGATCCATGACCTTACTTTAGCATTAAATCAACCCTTTGAATTGAAGCATAAATAAACTCATTCATTCAATTTATTCAACATAATACAAATGAAATTATCATTAACAATTTCATTCATAATCTACAAGGAAAGTACACTGGAGAACATATATTTTAGAATTGATATTTTTTATTACTAATGTTACTGTAAAACCATTTAATATCACTACATCATGACTCATACCCTAAACTTGTTCTTGGTATATTCATCAATCTATGTATTTACATTTATGCTAGCTCCTTTCCAAGCTTAGCCTTTTCACCTAGACCCTTGAGAGACAAAAAACTTAAAGGACATAAAATCCAATGTCACCAACAAGAATACACGTCAGATGAAATAAGAAGACCACACTTAGAAAAAATTCATGTAATTAAGAAAGCAACAAGTGGGAGGCATAAAGCCTCCACTTTAAAGAAATTTTTGAGTACCATGCTATGAGAAATTACTTTAAAGTAGAAGATGATAAATGCCAATTGATAAAAGATACATGAGAGCTTATTTATAAATCCCTATTCCAAACATATATTTCCAAATAAAGCTACATCATGAAAAGTAGGTTTCCCCCCATATGCAATATTAAGATAACACATAAGGGATCCACAAATTTGGGGTTAGCATATGTCTTTGATACGGTTATATAATCAAGCTCCAAATTGTCATCATTCCCCAAATAACTCATGGAACAATGAGCACAAATAAAGAATGATACAAAAAGAGTAAAAAAAGGGAGAAGCCTTGAGGGTCAATGTGGAAGAGACCTAAATGTCTAGATGCTTTAGAATGCCCCCAAAAGGAAAACATGAGATACGTGAAAAGGAAATGGTGATGATAGTTAGGAGAATGAAGATACAAATACAAGAATGTCACAATAGATTCACTTACTTTGTATCCTTTCACCAACAAAGTGATAAGAATCATCCAAAGTAGGTCCACAAATGTAAAGAAATGCCAAGCAACACAGTAAGGGAGGTCAAATTGCACACATGTAATCACACAAAGACAATGAATAGACATAAAGCTAGTATGGGACATGTGAGCCGACTCAAAGTAATTCATCTAAATCCCAATATTTTTCATTGTATATAGAACAAAGATGACTAGCCAAAGGGGAAACAATGAGTTCCATACTTGGTCAAGGCTATCTAATCCTTTATCCCCCAAAGGTAGGACAAGTATGAGCTGAGATAGGTGATGAGAATGTGCTCCTTGTAATATATAAATGATTTGCATGAAATAGGATACATGTAATAATGAGCATGCTATAATTCTACAACTATCACATGGAAAGGAGAAAAGTACATATATACAAATCAATTATATGATCAAGTGGTTCTTCAATAACACCAAGTTCCCAAAATATCATATCTAAAGCATGACATTCATCAACAGTATGGCCAAAATTTCTATGATATTCACAATGAAACATATTCACACATTTTCCTTTTTGATCTTATTTTATAGGTGGTAATGTTATGAGGCGTTGGTTAAAGAGTGTGTGTAAGGCTCTTTCCTTCTTGGACATGGGACAAATAAATTTTAGCTTCAAGTTTATAGGGCCTAATTTTCTTAGTTCATTATGTAACTTATTAAGATGGAGGTGGAGGGACTAAGGTTAAAATATCATGCTCATGAGACATTAATTGGTGTTTTGAAACAATCATGTGAAAGAGAATACCTTTCCCACTAGTAGAGGTAGCGGGAGGAGGAGATACTTGATATCCTAGTCCCTTGTTAGTTTTTGTTAGTTTTGGTTCTAGCAATAGATGGATTCCATGTTCTTTATTTATGTCACATCCTTGCTTTCTTAATATTTTGAAGCCTTGACCATAACCCTCTTCTAAGGGGATTGGTATTTTAGTAACTCGATGAGCATAAAACAGAAGAGTATCACTATTATCCTTGTTAACAAGATCTTTCATGATTGATGGTTGAGGCTTTCTTTGTGTTTCAACTTCGAGATTGAAAAGATTGAACATATCTAATGATGGGATGATAGGAGTTGTTGGCTTTTGCATGGATGAATAAAAGGATGCCTTGTTTTCAAGGGTACGTAGGGAGTCTTGTATGAATTATTGCAAGTCATCTTCATCTTGGTCTAATATTTCCACCTCACGAGACATTCATTAGGAAGTGAAGATTCATGAATATTATCAATTGCATTAGGATCATCTCCAAATATACAAATTGAAACATCTACCAAGGATCTTAAGGTCATCCATATGTTACTAAAACACATATACATAATGAAATTTGATGCAATGTTCCAGATTTGATATCATAATTGATTGATTGTAAAATTTAAGAACTTGAAAAATAATATCTTTTGAATACAAATTAAATATATTTGACCCATGCACTTATTTTGATCAATTAACTTGAATGCAAGAAATTTTAGAAAAAACAATTCCAAAAACTAAAACAAAGTTCCACAAATAGAAGCAAACAAACATAGATTTATTCCCAAAAATTTGGAAAATATCTCATATAAGGACATATTCACCCTAGAATAAATGGGCCCTTGTACAAAGGTTTGAAAAATCAAGTTCTAAGTCTTTGAGTTAATGTTTAAGGTTGTTTTGAATGTTACAAACATATTCTTCCATTTACAAATTTTAGGATTTTTATGATTGAATACAAATGAAATTTGATGAAAAACAACAAGCAAAATGGCAACTTTCTAGATACAATTTCGTTTGAATTTTACATGGAAATAATTGAAAAATACAAATAAATAGATTTCTATGTAAATTGAATGCACTATGCATGCAAATTTTAGGATTTTTGAGATTTTTAATGTTGAAAATTTTAATTTTAAAACCCTAAATGTAAAGAAAACTAATGCAAATTTAAAAATTCCTAAATGAGATGCAGTGAACACTAATGCAAATTTGAGATCTAGGGTTTTGAAAGACTATCAAATCAGAAATCTTATAGTGTAAGAATGTCAGGTTCAGTAGAATCAAACATCAAAAAATGGAATAGATTTGATGAGGTACGTTCACCAAAATGAAATGATAATTTAGGACACCCTCACTTTTCCTAGTTTCATTAGACAAAGATATCTCCCAAGGATAGAATTGACTTTCAACCTAACATGATTTAGCCATAAAAAAAAAAAATTGGTGTTTTTTATGATAAAAATGACTAAATTGCAGTTTTGGGAGATAAAATTAAATTTATTAATAAACTCAATTATGTGACTAAAAACTTGAATTGAAGAGTATGATGATAGCACAAATAGACTAGCCAAAGGGTAAACAACGAGTGTCATACTAGGACAAGGTTATTTGAACCCTTACCCACCAAAGGTAGGACAAGGATGAGCTGAGATAGGTGATGAGAATGTGGTCCTTACAATATAGAAATTATTTTCAAGAAGTATAATTCATGTAATTGATGAATAGAAAAAATGTGGGTATCCTTTTCGGGATATCACACTTTTCTCACTAAACGATTCACTAATGTCCTAAGAGTCCTAATTGGATTGAATAAAAACCTCACAAGGTGAGCCAATTATCAATTATGAGGGTCCTATGAATGAGTTCTTAAGTTCTAAGGGGTTCACCACCAAGCAAATGCTTGTAAAAAAAAATGTTTGAAAACACGCTGTGATATGCAAAATGACCTAAAACTAGAAATACAAGCTAAATGAAAGATGCAAATGATGAAATTATGCAATAAGGGGGGTAGTATGTGTGCACTTGGTAAATCTAGAGATGTTGTGAGGATTCTGGAAAAGCAAAGAGGCTACCAATATATGTTGTGGAGGACTAAGATGCCCAAGATGGCATATTAGTCCCATTGTTATTTTTCGGGGCAAATACGAAGTCTTCGGATCTTGGAAAATATCTTAAAATTTAGCCTGGGAGTACTAAGACACCCAAGATGGCATATTAGTCTCATTCTAAATCTGTGAAAACTTTGAATAGGTCTTGACCTCCAAGGATTGCACTAGCTTCCCTTCGCATTTTAGGTTCTAAAACTTTTGAATATGGGATGTAAGTGAGTTTTTGTGAAGATGACAACTTTTTAATGCAACTTTGCAACTTTTTCAACTTTGCACTCCAAGTGATCTTCAAGTCCACAACCCAGATCTGCAATCACAAATATGCAAGAGGGAAAAAATTGTTGTTTGTTAGTGAATGGGAGTTTTCCTTGGTCAAACCCCTTGATGGTAATCAAACCTTGAAATGAAATAGAAATAATGAAGGAAATGGTGAATGAACAACATGAAATGCTACAACTCACCAAACCCTTACAAAGTCTGCAAACTTGTGTGTAATGACTGCAATGGATATGGATCTTGAATTATTGAAAGATAGTACTTGAGTTGCTTGCTTGAATCAAAAACCTACATCACAAATGTTAGGAAAACAACACACATGATGCAAGAAAACTCTTTGATATGATGCTTGAATCTGAAAATGGCTTCAAATGCTTGATGAATCTTCTCTTCAATTCTCTTATGAACTCAATTATGCTATGATAAAATATCTCACAAAAGACTTGGGTTAAAATGAATGAATGAACCTTGTATTTATACTGATCTATGCTTAATATCCTGAAATTATATCACACTAAGCTGACATAAGAATTCGTTAATTAAAGGAGGCTAAATCCTACCATA
Organism: Sequoia sempervirens; assembly: GCA_007258455.2. Taxonomy (NCBI): domain Eukaryota; kingdom Viridiplantae; phylum Streptophyta; class Pinopsida; order Cupressales; family Cupressaceae; genus Sequoia; species Sequoia sempervirens. The sequence goes on along the minus strand of VDFB02379711.1, from coordinate 145,194,509 downwards.
ATTTGAAATTAAATCTTGAAAATGACTCAAGGAGGACTAAGACACCCTAGGCGGCATCTTAGTCCCAAGTCCTAAAACCTTGGGGTACAAACACCAAAAAGGGGCCTAATATAGAGATGTCAAAATTAGTGTCTCGAGAGCCTTGGGGGAATAAGACACCCTAGGAATTTTAGTCCTTACCCAAAAATTAGGGACACACTGATGGAGTCATTAAATTAACATTTATGCATTAGATAATGGGTGAAATCACAATACTGTGTCCCAAGATGGACATTTACATCAATATTTTTAACTAAATCTCCATCTTCTGAGACCTATAGAAGCTAAACCTTAAAGAATTTGGAGATGACGTGAACTAGTGATTTGTGGAAATTGGTGTGTAGATTCTAAATAATTTTTTTTTTCAATTTTTTTGAAATAAATCATGAATGTTTCAACATCTCCTTTAATAATTGGTTTTAGATAGAAAACAACATTTTCAGAAAGTAAGGTTTGTGTCATACAACATAACTCTTTTCTATAAAGAATTAAATTCTATTTTTTGGAATATAGATTCTCAACATCAATATCTAGGGAAATGATATTTTTTCACAATTTTTTGTTGCATATTTTTTTAAAATTAATTTTGAAGTCACTGTAACTATAACTTGGACATATGTGTGTGTCATACAATATAAATTTTTGTGTATATATTGAATTCCAATTTTTCTTTTTTGGGTGAAACAAGGAAACCAATATCTAGGGAATGGGTATTTTTTGAATTTTTTTACAATGGTTTACTATTTTTCCACCTCTACACAACAAATAGCTTGATGTTTAGAGAAAAAACTATGTTAAGTAAAAATTAAAAATTAAATACATGCTAAAATGAAAATATATCAAACCTATACTTGTTGGAAATGTAGATTGAAGGGCTAAATTATTGAAAAAATATAATTTTTAAATGATGTTATTTAATCCCTCAAAAGGTAAAGAAAAAGTGGTTTTTTGCTAGCATTTTAATAGTTGTGAAGGAGACTCCATTGTGGGTATGATTTAATAAGTATATAGGTGTTCTATCCAAGGGGGTTTAATCTAAGGGGGTCTTATATATCCATCTTCAATTAAAACTCTTTAGATGGATCTTCTCAAGACTTAAATCATTAGGTTTTCTAAAAAAGAGTGATTTCAGGCAAAAATCAGCACATCCCAAAAGTGAGACACAGTATTTTGGCATCACCCTAATGTGGGGATTAACCAAAAAAATATGTCATTCATAGGGCTTTTGGACACAAAATAGGACCAATTAAGCCATAAAGAATCATAAATAAAGTAAGGCAAACCCAAAAAAGTGTGAAAATGAAAGGGTATGCATTTTAGTACACTACATTTAGCCCCCACTTTAGTAAGAGGATGAACATGCTTCAAAATAACACTAAAGTAGCCAACCATGCAATCAAGAGGGGTTAAAATGTAAAAATGTTAGTATGATAGGATGACAATAATCAAGAGGGTGGCCAAGCCCCTGGGATCAAGATCCTATGGAAAAACCAACATAACCACAAAGGAACATGCTTGCGAATGATATATGAAGCCATAAGGAAATCACAAACACACACGAATAAAGAAAAGAATAAGGAAAATGAAAAAAAAAGGAAAAACTACAATGTATCAAGCTTTTACGAGTCATCTAACGTGGTGGATAGATTCTAGGCTATTTGTCTAAATATAGAGGTTTAAAAGTGGAACGTGTTGTCCACTATGCAAAAAAAATGCACGATCACAAGGGCTAGTGGGAGATAGGTGTGCACTAGGTAAGCCCCAAGAGACCATATTAAATCCATACCTTCATGAAATTAATAAGGTACAAAAATGCATGCTCACATGGGCTAGTGAAGCTAGGTGTTCACTAGGTGAGCCCCAGGGGACCATATTAAAGTCATACCTCAATGACTTTAATAAGGTACAAAAATGCATGCTCACACGATCTAGTGAAGCTAGGTGTTCACTAAGTGAGTGCTAGGGGATCATAATAAAGCCATAGCTCCATGAATTTAATAAGGTACAAAAATTCATGCTCACATGGGCTAGTGAAGCTAGGTGTTCACTAGGTGAGCCCCAAGGGACCATATCAAAGCCATACCTCCATCAATTTAATAAGGTACAAAAATGAAACAAGAAAGAAGGATGCTCAAAGTGATTTTTCTTAGTTCATGTGAGTTCTTACTCTTAGGAGAAATCATTCCTAATATCTCCATGAGAGGATTGATCAAAGGATAAAAAAGTTTCACCACTTAAGGGATATAGTGCATCGCATCACCACTAAAGGGAATATAATATGCTAAGATAGGAAAAAATCTTGAAGGAAATTACTCCCAACATCACCACAAAGAGGAAAAAATTTCATGTGAAGTAAGAAAATCACATCAAAGAACATGAAAAGTTAAAAAGATGCAAGCGAAATCATGCCAAAATAATGCCAATGTGTGCCCATGTTGGTTATTTTTTAAGAACCAAACTAATCTCCAAAACTACCTATGGAATTTTCTGTTTCCAATACTTAGTACTCCAAAAGGATTGTCCAATGAATTAGTATCAGCTACAAGACATCTACTCCTACACTTTGGGCTCTATGAAACTCGAGAGGGTGATCCCATAATGTATACTCAGGAATTCACACAACTATAATTAAATACATTGTCAATAACAAATAATTCTCATAAAATCACTCAACAACATAGTATATCAAATAAGTTGGCAACTCATTTATCAATCTACTATACTTGGAGCATGAGAAGGTATAACTCAACACAAAACAACTACAATGGTATCCATTTGAAGGCTTGTATTAAAATAAAAGTGATTAGCTGATGAATCAACCTAGAAACTGAATCATGAAGACTTTGCATGAACTAGTGCCTTCGTCCTAAGCACATAGTCAATATCAACCTATATAACTAGACAAAAACTAAACAAGAGCAACATACAATCTCAAGAAATATTACATTACAACATTCTCGTATTACATTCATAATCATTACTACTTACAAATATCCTAGCACCTAATTCTTAGGAGTTAACAACCTCATCCAAGAATTTACATTAATTCTTTGAATTAACAAGTAGGAATGAAATAAAACATCCATTGAGAAATAATAGATACAAACAAAAGGAATCCTAGATTTCTTTTCATTCATAAGTCATAAAATGAGTACAAGGAGATACAATAGCAATAAAATTTGTATTACTCTGTACTGTATTTGGCATACTATTATCGAAATTACATACATAACAATAAAGTGTAAACTTAAGAAAAAATATAAAACATGCTTTATATTCCTTTTATAATTTATAGTGTTGATTGCAAAACAACGAACCCTTGTTTTTGGCCCTGAATTCCTTCTTATAGAAATGAAGGAGAAAAAAAAGCCTCAGGCCCGAAAGTACACATGTCAAAACTTCATTGGACTGCTATAACAAAGATAATCCTATTTAGTTACACTACGTTCCCAAGAGGTGGGAAACACGTGGGAAATGAAAGTAGTCTTCATTCATTATTGAAGATCTAGTCCAATTTTCAAAAAGCTATCACCAAATAGTTACCTCAAAAAATTTTCCTATGCAAAAAAAGAGAAAGAAATAAATCATGACATAAATAGAAAAGAAAAGATGAAAGATATGTCCATGTCTGTAGCCTTGTCATCAATTCAACTTGAAGAAGATGCACTATATTTTCCATACTTTATGAGAAGCCTAATCTATACTAAATCTAGGCTATGTAGTGCAACTCTCACTTATCCATTACTCATCATTGGTTGTAGACTTCAAAATTTCAAATCACTACCCTACCATTTCATATCAGCCCACCACCCCTTCCAAGTATCTACCTTTCTGTGCTATAAATTCATCTTTAGTGGGTCAATTGAAATTCATGACTTCATCAGCCATTTCTCTATAAGGAGTATACATGGTAACAATCTGGTTAGCCTCCTTATCCAATTCCAATAGGATAGTCTCATCATGAGCTAACATATCCATATTTATCTTTAATGTGTCCATATCAAATTTCTGACAAATTGACATAGCCTAATCTAAAATAACTTTATTGGTTTCATTTTTCCACTCTTGTAGATTTTTTATACTATCATCATCCATTAGGATGGATGGAAGTAGGCCATGATGTGATTCATGGAAGGATTTTAATAGATCTTTTATTTTTTTCTCCAATGGTTCTATATTTCCCCTTTATCCTTCAATCTTGCCTACAAGAACCATAGTAGGTTTAAACTTTTCAAGTGGATTGGCATCCTAATTAACTTTGATTGACATCAATACCAATTCCTTCTTCCTAGGGATCCAAATTTCCATGAGTGGAATAGCTCTTTCTCTGTCATTGTCAAAATTCCTAATAGCAACCACTATGGATGAATAGCTATAGTGAATACTATTCAACCTATTACTCACTCTTCTATTCAAATGTTCCAAAACTGTAATGACAATCTTCATATTTCTCTTAAAATTCTCTTCATCATGATAATCAAATTTCTCTTTATATTCATTTAGCTACCTAATCAACACTTCCATGTTGACATCTTCTTCAACCTGGGGCCCTACTAATGTATTGGGTTCCACTATTGAAATGGGAACACTTCCCATGTTGTATGGCACAATTTCCCATGAAGAACTTACTTAAGCATTAAACTCTGGGGGTACAACCTCTTGTGAAGTGGTGGGAGAATTAACATCATTCCACAATGGTGTTTCATGTTGCAAACTTTGCAACTTATTTTCCAATAATGCTACCTTTGTCTACAACTGCATATTATGTTACTCAAGCCTTCCATACTTAATGAGAAAATTATTGTAATCCATCTAGAGCTTGTTCTTTTCTATGGTTATAGATTGTACAATGGCCCTGGTAAATTATGCAACATGAACTGACATCTTTGGTGCCTCTAGAGCTAATTTTTCTAAAACTCTTTTTTATTATTAGGCCTCCACTGTAGTTAGGTACAGGCTTAGCAATATCACGCTTCCTTGTGCTTGTGGCCAAAGATGATATTGCAAAGGCTTCCCATAGCTCACTGAAAGTAGTCCCCTATAGTGCAAGTGCAACTTCTTCTTCTGTATCATAAAGAGGCCTATCACATTTCTTTATTGTGTAAAAATCTATGGAAGAAGATAAATCCCATTTTGGAAGCAACAAAATACCACTATTCTTGATCAATTCTCAACCCCCTTTTGTAGTCATCTTCTGGAATCTAGCTCTCATTTCATTTAAAACCCTTTTCTGGATGATGGCATCTGGTAATTCTAGATGAAGGATTCTCTCTATATCTAGGTTTTTTACATATTCATCTCTTTTAGCTCTGTATGAAAATTCTATAAAATCACGAGACTTTATAAATAAGTCATCATCTAAGAACTTTTCACATGCCTCAATCCCCATATCATCTTTTCCATTGAGTCTAGTGAGATCACCTTTAATCAATCTCATGCCCAATTGATGTGTCACCCTTACTACTGGTGCAGTGGGAACTTCTTGCATTTCCTACTCTGACACCCAAATATCATCATCAGAGCCTTTGAAATCAACATAGTCCACCAGAACAGTCAGTTCAACCTTTTTCCTTTTCAATGGTGGCTCTCTTTGTGGTAATTCACTGGGTGGTGGAGAATCAATGTCCACAATTTTAGGCCCTGCTTTCCTTGGAGGAGATGGTGGTGGTACTTGTTTCATAGGAGAAGGAGGCTTATATTCCTCTTCTTGAGAAGGATCAGAAGCTGCATCAATTTTATTTGCCTTACCCTTTCTCCTTATAAAGAATTTTATTCTTGGTTCATCAGATGCTTGAGATGTAGATTTTTCTCCCATAGCAGGAATTTATCCTCCACTTTTTCTTCTACAATTGGATCTTTCCCTTTATATTTACTTATTACCCCTTTAGTTTCAAGGTGGACTACTATTGAGTCAAAATTTCTTGATACATGTTGCACCTTTTGTATTATATTTTAAGTCTCTGGAAGAACCTTCAAGTCAAGTTCTTCTTGCATTATCTTTCTTTGCATATTATTGAAGGAAATCCACCTTGCTATTCTCCTTTCTTGCTCCAAAAGGTCCAACACATTTCTTATCACATCCTCCAAATATTGGAAAATTTGTATAAATTTGGAACTCCTTTTTCTTTCTTTCAACCGAGCCATAAAACCTTCAGGGTCATACCTAACCCTCTCAGCTGAACTTTGCATGTGATAGGTTTTGAGTATATAAATAATCTTATTCCAACCTTGCTTGGTCATTACAAAATTAAAAAAAACAAGTGTACAAAGGAAAGAATGTTTCTTTTCCTTGATTCAATAAGTGTCCATTTTCTACACTTCCCAATTGCCACATTACCTCAAGGAAACCAATTCTCTCTAGCACAAACCTTGGAAGCAAGTGAGGTGCTACCATGGAACCATATACTCTTAAGATAGTGTAATCAGGGTATGGGATAAGATCTCCCTAATTATGATCAACTCCTAGCTCAGACCTTCTTTCCTTGGGTCCTGAGAAATCATATAGAGCTATAGGAATTCTAGGTACACTCGCAATTAAGACTTTCCTTAGTTATGAAGCAAAAAAATTCTAAAATGTCACATAATCATATGTCCTATCATCCTTGTCTTAAATAGTAGTCCAACATTGCATGGGAAAGTCCAAGTTACCCTCTCTTCTATCTAAAGTGATACTATTCCAAAATTAAATTGCACCTTTCAACAAAAACATATGGATCAATAGTGAATACCAACTGAATCTTACTCCCAATTCACCTTTCTTCAACCCTATCAACCCTTCTTGCATTCTCTCTAAAACAAACCTCACATAATCATACACTATGAAATATTAGGGATGTTGACTATGGGAAACCATGTACATCCATGCCATTGTCATTCCCATTACAGGATCATAACCAATTATTTGAGAAATAGAATAATTTTTTTTCAGAAGTAAGGAACAAAATAGCTAATAGGGAAAGGATCTTCTCATGTGGCCCTACTACAATACTTCAACCTAAAATTTCTTCTAGATATTTCGGTATGATGTGGACTCTAAATGAAATCTTAGTTTTATCATACTCCTGCTTAAGAGTGTTCTCATTTATCTTATGCATTTCATCACTCCATCTAGTGAGTTTGAAAACAAGACCCAATTCCTCCTTCGTGATCTTGACCATTTCCTTCCCATCAAATGTGCTTATAGTTCTTGTGACTAGGCCATAGTTGGAAGCCACTACCTTAAGTAAGTCAACATCCATATAGAAATTTGGTACACTAAACTTTCCTAGGTCACAGTTCCAAGGGTTACCTGCCGGGATACCCATGTTTCTATTCCTAAACCAGCTATAAAATAGTCCCCATCTAGTATAAGGAAATTTTAAATCTTTAATAAAGTAGTTATTGTCAATCAAACCCTCTACTAATTGTGGTCCTTTGAGAAGTGGTTGGCCCTTAGGTTTAACATTGGTCAAGGGTTGTAACTGGTCAATGAGGTCTTTATTCAAAGGTCTTTTAGGAGCAGAAGCTTCAACTTTAGACAAAGACACTTTTACTTTATGATCCATAACACAAGAGGTATTACAAGGCATGGTTTTTTATTTATTTGAACAAGGCTTATGACTTTTGTAAGGATTTGACATGAATTATGCAATGTATAACTAACAAGTTCTCTTTTATGAATGTCAAACCTTAAAAATGATAAACCAAGAAAACCCTAATAGACTCAAAAGTTTTAGAAACCAGAGCTTATCAATAATTTTGATGGGATGGAAATAATTCACTTACTGGTTCTTTTTGTAGGTTGACAACCCTAGTTCCAACATTAGAAAATATTGAAAACCCACAACATGAGCTCCTTGAATGTGTAGAGTATAATTCACAATGTTGTATTTTTCCTTTAAGATAGGCATCAATAATTATGCAACTCCTTACTTTGGTAGCTCGATGTCCTTTCAACTATTAAGGCTCACTCATGCAAACAAGAATGACTCACTTTCCCTCAAACTGAGTTTTAAATACCAACCATTGATCTCTTTGTAGTGTTAGTTGATAGATAATCCAGATTTGGCCATCTTATTATGAAAGATTTGATTGTGCACAGCCACAATACTTACCAAATGGAAAAAATCCACATGGAACCACTTGTTAGTGTTATGTAGGCTCCACCATCTCTTTGTTTTTGTAGCTTGTATCAATGTGTCTTCTTTCCCTCACCCCTGTGAGTCATAACCCATGTGCAACTTTCATCAACGGGGAGATGGGGAGAGGCTGAGATTAAATCTCTCAGCTTCTTCATACACACTTCTTAATTAATCATAGCTTTATCCTTCTTACAACATCCACAAACTAGATTAAAAGATCTTCAAACACATGCAATATATCTACATTAGCAACAAAAAAATTATTTTCCATGCCCCGTGTTAAAATATTTATTTAATATTTTCCCCTGCACTAGTGCTTCTACGTCCTCTCAATCACTTCACGTGGAAAATTCCCACTTCCCTGTTGGGAGTCTTGTAGTAAAGGTGAGACTCATACAAGATAGCAAGAAGTAGTCAATATTAATCTACATCACCCTTTATTGACTGTTGATTCATTTGAAATCTCTATGACAAGCCACTTGAAACCACTGGGCCCACTGTTTAGTCGAGATACGCGGTATCCTCCCGCCAACCTATATGATTACTTTAATGGGAAAGAAAAAAATGGGTGCATAGGGAATGGTCTAGATGCATCCATATCATTCATTTCCCACCGTTGATTTCCTTTGAAAACTACCTACACTCCTTATCAAATATATCAGGCCTACCAATTGTGCAAGACACATTTCCTTCTCCCGTGAGCCCATGGGAATAAAATAATAAGAAATAGGTGCATGAGGAATGGTGGAGATTTCTTTGCATCAATCAAACATTAGTCAGGGGTCCTCATATCTATGCATGCCAAAATTGTTAATCTCAAAAGAGGGGGTTGACTAGGACGATGAGACAACACCCATGGAAAAGATGACTTAAAAACCATAACAAATTTAATAGGAAATAATTATCCTGACTTAGGAAAAAGTTAAAGTAGTGGCCCAACACATGATAATCGGTAAAACAAGACTAGAGGGCCAGTTACATATCGGGTTTAGATGGCACAAGATGCAACTTAAAAGATTGAGATCTAGCAGCAAGGGGTCAACAAAGAATTAAAACCTTGGTGAAGATACAAACGCAAACGGTTTTTCAAATAAGATTTTGAATAACTAGAACCCTTAAATAGTGACAAGAGACAAAACCTTAAGCCTCAGATACAGTTTCAACCTATGTTTAAGCAAGATTTTGGAGATGGAACATGAAAAATTTAAGGGGTTCCTTTAGTGGCTCTGAATGGGGATGCATGTCTCTCGTAGGCATGACGAGATCCTAGAATCTACGGTAGAAGGGGACTAGTCAAAAAACAATGAACCAAAAATTAGGGAACTACATGGACTAGGTACTAAGACCGAACCAGACACAACCAAAGAAAACACAACTATACACAAAATATAAAAAATATACATTGTACATGGAATAAAAAACACACTCAGGAGAAGTATGGCTTTAAGAACTACCCATGTACTATCAGTTCAAAAAGTTCACTTGTCAAGCTCTGGAGGAAATATGAATCCTCACCATGTGTATTCCCTACCAGATAAGGGCCAATCCATAATGTTTCAAACTTCCTATTTTTTCCATTGTCTTGAGCCCTTGCATTCTAGGCTAACACCATACTATTTACCTAAAAAAATTTGGGAGAAGCTCACTTGTCATGTAAATGCTTAACTTGCAACTGCATCTTCATATTTTTAGCATGAGCTTCTCTTCTAGTCTCATCCAATTTCACTAGATTATTAATTATGTGTTGCATATCATCACATATCCTCATCATATTCTTGCACAAACTTATACATCTTTAGCATGTTATTCTATGGGAATCTAGCATCTAGACCATATACCAAAACAAACACATAATAGCCAATAGCCTTTTTCACACTCACTCTATCTACCTAGAGTGCTAACTTTAGTTCTGAATCCCAAGATTTTGTGTTCTTCTCCATCACCATTTTGACGATTTTCATTAAGATCTTATTGCTAGACTTATCCCAACCATTTCCTTGAAGATGGTAAGGTGAAAAATAAGAAACTTGTATGCCATTTTTACCACAAAATTATTTGAATTCCTTAGATCTAAAACACATAGCATTATTTGAGATGATCTTTTCCAAGACTCCAAACCTTATGAGAATGTTATTTAGTAGTAAATCTACCACCACCTTGATTTTTTCCTTCCTTTTGGGTATTGCTTCTACCCATTTTGTGAGATAATTAGTGGCAACAAGGATCCATGAGTGCCCTCCACTAGACTTTTCTGGTATCTCTCCAATGAAATCAATTCTCCATTTTTGGAAAGGGGCTTGAATAGTCATAGGCCTAAGTGGTAAATTCCCTAAAAAATTAAACTTTCTTGAAAACCTTTGACAAGCATCACAAGTATTAACAAACTTGTGAGCATCCTTAAAAAAAGGTCACCAGAATCCCACTCTCAAGATCTTGTGGGCAGTGGTATTTTCCATGTAATGACCACCACACACCCATTATGCATCTCCTGCAAGAGTTCTAGTTCCTTCTTCCCATCCACACATTTAAGCAGTATACCATTTGGGTTTCTCCACCATATATCATTGTCAATAATTACATACTTGATGGCATGCAATTTCAATGTCCTCTTGTTATTGTTAGCCATATTTGTAGGATATTGCAAAGCTTGTAAGTACTGGACAATTCTTCTATACCATCTGCATGTTTGTATATCATAGATAGGTTCAACATCAATCACTTTTTCCTAATTTTCCTGGTTAGCCTCTAAATTATCTTATGCCATCAATTTAGCTTGGCCCTTCCCTCTTACTAATTTGGTCATCTAAAAATGAATTTTAAAATCTTGGACCTTGTTGATCCATCTACACCTTCTGCTTGTAGTCTCCTGCTGAGTGAAAAATTCTTTCACAACAGCAGTTGGTACAAAAGCTATGATAGTAGCTCCATGTAGGTAAGTCCTAAAATTCTTTACAGCCTTAACAAGAGAATACGTTTGCTTCTCAATCATGTCAGATTTTAGCTCTTCGGCCTTTAAATACTTTCTAAAGAATACAATGGGATTTTCAAAGCCCTCTTCATTTTTTTGTAATAAAAAGAAACAATAGTATGAAAGGAAGCAAAAGAGAAAATGTGAATTGGCTGAAAAAAGACAGGAGGCTTCAAAATTGGAGCCTCTTCGATTTATTTTTTAATTTTCTTGAATGCCTAGATAGGATCCTCACTCCAAAGCACCTTTTCTCCCTTCTTCAGCATCTTCGAAATAGGTCTTGTGATTTCTACAAATTTAGTCACAAAGCTTCCTAAAAAACTTATTTGTCCAAAATATGACTGAATCCCTTTGACACTTTTTAGTTGAGGAATTTTATCTATGGTTGCTACCCTTTCAAGGTCTATCCTTACTCTTTCTTTAGACACAATGTACACATTTCTTTGGATTAAGATATATCCCATATTCTAGAGACCTAAAAAATACCTTTTCTAAGTGCATGCAATGATCTTCCTCCTTCTTAGAGTAAGTGATCATGTCATCTTGATATATAGTCATAAATAATTCAATAAAATAAAAAAATCTCTCTGAAAAGTGGCACCTACATTTATTAAACAAAAAGGAATTCTTACATAGACATAGGTGCCCAAAGGAGTAGTGAATGCAATCTTATACTACTTAGACTCCTTCACCTTTACTTTGTTATAACCTGAAAATCCATCCATCATTGATACCAGCTCACATCAAGTCACCTTTTGTAACATGTCTTCCATGTTTTGCAATGGGTAGTTGTCCTTTAATGAGGATATATTTAGGTTTCTAAAATCAATAGACAACCTTATGTCACCATTATTTTTCCTTATTGGCACTAGATTCGATACCCATTAAGAATGTCTAATGGGTTTTATAATGTCATCATCTCTTAACTTTACCAAATCCTCTTGCATCTTGGGAGATATATTAGGATTGATCAATCTTTTCTTTTACCTGAAAGGTGTAGCATTCTCCTTCAGAGGAATCTCATGTTGAAACAGTTCCTCTCTGTAAGCTTTCAGGGCACCATATGACCCTTCAAAGATATGCCTATATTTTCTAAGAAAAGCAATCATCATTTCATTTACCTTTGGCTTCATCTTCTTTCCTAGATAGACTTTCGTAGGGGCATTTTTTAGTCCCCAATTTTACTTCCTTCAGGTCTTCTGGGTGAGTAGTAATTGTCTTGATCTTTCTTTTATCTTGATTGTCAAAGACCCTTACAAGTGCTACAAGGCCTTTGGGGATCTTATTTGTATTTAACTGGATTACCTCTTTTCCAAATACCATGTCCTTTCCATCAAAATTTTCAACAAACCTACCAAATTCAATCTCTCGACCTTCATACTCATCAGTGCAGTTCAAAAATTTGAGAATATACTCATCATCATTGAAAATCTACTAGTTGGGCACATTGTCAGGAATGGACGATCTTTTTTGTATCTCAACCTTATAAATTCTCATAAATTTTTTATATCATTTGGTCTCAATGAAGTGTTTGCAAGTAAGTCAACTATATTTTTTTCCTCTTTCCATCCACTCAATTCCAAAAGCATCAAATTATTCAATGGAATCCCAGACAACATTTCTGTATTGCTTCAATTTTTTATTTTTGTAAGCATATTTGGATCTTATTTGGAATATCAAAAGCTCAGAATCACCAATTACCATTAATTTTTTTATTCCATGCTTCTCAAAAAATGTCAATCCTAGTAATAAAGCTTCATATTCTACCACATTATTCATGCAGACAAAAGTTAATGTGAAAGAGAATTTAAAAGTATTGCCACTAGGTGATACCAATAATATCCCTGCACTAGATCCTTCTTTGGAATTCACACCATCAAAGTACATTTTCCAAAGTCCATTTTTACCATATAATCTTAAAACTTTATTTTATATAGGCACATGGCACCTATCAACTTCTTGTGGTACTTCTTCCATCTTGACATCGCTAATATCAGTTTCTATGGAAATTATTTTGTCATCTTTAGGAGCATTCTCCAACATATGTGGTACCCTTGGTTCTCTCATCACTTGAACATCCTTACCATCAATGGGAAATGTAGCATAAGCTATGTTGCATTGCATATTGCCTCCCATAGATACACTCATTTTCAAGATAGAAACATTCCATAGTTAGGTGGGATATCCACTACTACCACACTCATTTTGAATTCTTTATTAGGGTAGGATACTAATTTATAGGGAAGTTCATTTATCACACTGATGGTAGGGACTTCTCTTGCATCAATGGCATCAAACTTTCCATGAGTGCTATCAACTTTCAATCTGAATGCCTCCATGATTTTAGCTGGTATGATGTTGTTGGATGCTCCAAAGTAAATAATACAATTTTTAATAAAATTTCCCCTAACCATCAAGTTGAGGAAAAATGGATCTATCTTCTTTAGACAAGTAGTCACTGAATTTCCAAGGAAGATATGGGGAATCTTAGTGATGACTCCCTTAACTTCCTTGTAATTCTTGTATTTTGCACTCAGTTTGGGTGGAGTGGGCACCACTAAATCATTACAACCTATAGTAGCACCATTGATAAGGGCTACTACCTTTTTATTATGTTCATATATTCTCATCATTTCAAGAAAAGGAATAGATACTTTTACTTGGCTAAGTAATTGAAACATATCAATAGGAGTGTACTTGGGAAATCCAATTGGGAGCATACATTTTTCATTATTGCTCTCCTTCTGTTGATTTTTGGGTACCTCAGATCTATGCTTGGCATCCTTCATTGTAACTTTAGGATTTTGCTTATGTGTCTTTATCTTTGCAACAGGAGATTTGAATTCTTGAGTAGATTTTGGATTTTCTACTCTCTTAGCCCAAATTTTATCTTCCCTGCCTTCTTTAGCTTTGATTTCTTCTATTTTTTCATCAGGCTTGCACTCTTTTCTTTTGGCATTCTACTCTTTGATAAAAAAACTAGTAGGATTTCCTTGTTCACCACCAACTGTTCCATTCCTCAAATAGTAATAAATTCTAGCTTGGGCAGCCAAGGCCACAATATATTTTGTAATCTCCTCATCTACTAGCCTTCTTCATGACACACCATCTTCTATTGCTTCCAAATTGTTTACCTCAATACTACTATCAACATCCTCACCAGAAAGAACTTGTTGATGATATGTACTATAAATTTTCCTTTGACTGTCTACATCTACTTTGTAAGAATCCACATCAAAAGAGCATTCATTTTCGACCACATCAACATCCTCTTCATTTTTCTAATCATAGTCTTCAAACATATCTTCTTCTACTTCAACCATATGTGCAACTATGCACTACTGAGGAGAATGTGGTATTTAGAACACCAGGCACCAAGGTGTATCTTCAACAAAATTTCCTGAATTGTTTTGTGGATGATCCGTAGGGACTTTATTCTAGGTATTTTTTTGATTATTTAGAATAGGCTTCTCATTATACCATTTGGTATTATATGAGTGGTCTTGCAACCAAGGAGGTCTTTCATTCCTTTGATAATTTTTTGGTTCAACCTTTTCTTGTTTCACAATTTTTTCATTTATAGTTTTCATAAAATTATCAATCTTGTCCTCAAGAGTTCCTTATTTAGCACCTCTCAACTCTTATCTTCCTTTTTTGAAATTTTGAAGATTTTTGCATCATCTCTTCTACCAACTTTACTAGTTGCTTTGCTAATATTCTCAATATGCTTTGGCATCTCGTAGGCTTCCCTCAATTTTTGAGGATTCTTATCTAGCAGGTGGTAACTCATTTTTGCATCAAAATAATTACAGTAATTTACCAAGCACACATGGTCATTCAATTGTAAATGAGGGGGAAACCTCTTCCTAGCCTTTTGGAATCTTGTATTGAACTTAACCATAGATTCATTATAACCCTTAGCAATATTATTAAATTGATTCAATAGAAAACTTGAATCAGTCTTGTTACTATATTGCTCTCTAAATACCCTATTGAATTCCTCCCAAGAGCTGATGCACCCAGCAAGAAAACTCCTATACCACTCTTAGGAATATTTAATTAGAAACTACATAAACAACTTCATCATGACATCCTCTCCCTCAACCACAAAATCATCCATAATATTAGAAAATTATTTGAGATGGTCTTCACCACTCAAGGCATTGTTACCAAAGAATCTTACTAGAGTAGGTCTGAAATCTTCAGGAAATGGGTTAGGGTAGCTGGGTATTTCAGTGAAACACAACTGTTGGTATCTATCTACTTGGAGTGGCCTCCTAGTATTTTGATCCCTATGAATATATCTTTGCTTATCATCTGTTTTATTATTAGATTGACTACTATCCTTACCCTTTCCACTTTCACCATCACCACCTCCCTTCTTGTTTCATTTACAATCTTCAAATTAAGAATTCTTATTCCCCTTACTTCCTCCACCTCCACTAGGAATATGTCCTTCCCGCTTCTTGTGTGACTCACTACTAGTATTTCCAAAGCTTGAATCCTTTGGAGTGGGTGTCGACATTTTAAGAAAAAAAATATTCCTAACCATCTCTGCATTAGAAGCTTCTACCTCATATTTCTTCAAATGTTCTTGTAGTTTTTCACTCTCCAACTATAATCTCAAGATCTCGGGATCTAGAGATGCAGTGGATGAAGTAGGATCAATTTTGACCTTGTGTGTGGGACTTACAACAAATGAAGTATGGGTAGTGGTATTGGTGTTGAAGGTAGTTTTCTTGGGCTGATCAATGGGCTTCTTCCCATGATTTACAAATGATATCCTCTTAGCTATAGCAGGAGGATTTAAGGCTCTGGTAGTTGAAATAGATGTGGCATAGGTACTAGTAGCAAAGGTTCCCATCAGGACGGTTACTTCAAGGATGTCATTGGTCATTTTAGTAGCAAATTTAAGAATATTTTTGTCAAAGGTTTTGGGCCTAGCAACATCTTCTCCAGTCTTTATTTTTGAGAATCCCTCTCAAGTTGCTTAGCTCTAATCCTCTCTTCCCTCTCCTTTAACGCCTGCAGTCTATTATCTTCTTCTTCTTTAAGCATTAGTTCTTCCTCTTCTATAGCTTGCATATCCTTATCTATGTCTTCCTCATTTTCTAGAACATCTCCAGGCTCACTTGGGGTAGGAGTATAGTAGGCCTAGTCAACAGGATCTCCCTCAAGAGAAAGGTACACTTGTACATCAGTAGATTCACCTCTTGGCTTAAAATTATTTCCATTAAAAATGAAGCCAACTACAGGGGTTGAAGGCTCTGAAATTTTTTTATTCTTACACCAAAACTCCCACCTATCCTCCTCTCTTGAAATATTAATCTCATTATCAAACACTTGCTCAATAGGAAAAATTCCTTGGTCTATATTAGAACCTTCAACTTCACGTGCCTTTTCATGGATATTAGTAATACTTACTTCAATATTAAACGTAAGAGATGTATCAATAGGACAATCAATAGACTTACTCAATTTAGAGCTTTTCTTAACCCAGGTGGGTTGCTTCTCTTTTGCAGGTTTAGATTCTTCCTTCTGGTCATGATGCTTCTTTGCATAACTTTTGGTCTTCTTCATTATGTCAAATATGTCAAAATCCTTCTTCTTACATTCCTTTTGAGAACTTATCCTTACACTAGTATTAGAGAATTTAGAGCCACCACCCAAAATAATGGGAAATAGAAAGTGATTGCACTTTGACTTTGTACTTCTAACTTTAGAAAATATTTTAAACATATAACCTAACACAAGGTGACAAAATGAACTAAGATTTGACATATAATATTGGGTATGACATGACTAATTACAACAAAAGTTAAACCAATTATTCTTCAAATGGTAAAGAACATCATAATAAAAACACTTGACTCTAAATGTACCAGATCTAAACTAGAGACTTTGGACTTAGCTAGTCCCTAACAGAGTCACCAATCTATTGGTTATCTTTTATGAACCAAACTAATCTCAAGAAATTCCTATGGAATATTCCATTTGTAATACTTAGTACTCTGAAGGGATCGACCAACGAACGAGTATCAGTTGCAAGACTTCTACTGATCCTATGCTTTGGGCTCTATGAAACCCGAGAGAGTGATTCCACAATGTATACTTAGGAATTCACAAAACTATAATTAAATACATTTTTAATAATAGATACTTCTCATAAAATCAATCAACAACATAGTACATCAAATAAGTTGGCAACTTATTTATCAATGTCCTATACTTGGAGCATGAGAAGGAAAAACTCAACACAAAACAAATACAATGGTATCCATTTGAAAGCTTGTCAAATAAAAGTGATTGGTTGATGAATCAACCTAGAAACTGAATCATGAACACTTTGGATAAACCAGTGCCTTTGTCCTAATCGCAAAATCAATATCAACCTATATAACTAGATAACAACTAAACAATAGCAACATACAATCTGAAAAAATACGGCATTACAACATTCCCCTATTACAGTCATGATCATTACTACATACAAATATCCTAGCACCCAATTCTTATGAATTAACAATCTCATCCAGGAATTTACATTAATTGTTTGAATTAACAAGTAGGAATGAAATTAAACATCCATTGAGAAACAATAGAGACAAAAAAAACAAATCCTTTATTGCTTGCATTCATAACATATAAAATAAGTACAAGGAGAGATAATAGCCATGAAATTGGTATTACTATGTGTTTTGTATTTGCTATACTGTTATCGAAATTACATACATAACAATAAACTAGAAACTTAAGACAAAACTCTAAAAAATGCTTGATATTCCTTTTACAATTCACAGTGTTGATTGCAAAACAATGAGCTCCTACTTTTTGGTGTTGAATTCCTTCTTATAGAAACAAAGGAGAAAAACAAGCCTCAATCCAAAAAGTACACATGTCAAAACTTCATTAGACCAATATAACAAAGATTCTCCTATTCAGTTACACTATATTCCAAAGAGTGGGAAACATGTGGGAAAATGAAATTAGTATTCATTTGTCATTGGAGACCAAGTCCAATTTTCAAAAAGGTGTCACCAAATAGTTACCTCAAAATTTGTTCCTACACACACAAATTGAAAGAAAGAAAGCATGACATAAACAAAAAGAAAAGATAAAAGATATGTCCATGTCTCTAGCCTTGTCATCAATTCAACTTGAAGAAGATGCACTATATTTTCCATACTTTATCAAAATCCTAATCTATACTAAATCAAGGCTATGCAATGCAACTATCACTTATCCATTATTTATCATCGTTGCTAACTTCAAAATTTCAAATCACCACCCCACCATTTCATATCAGTCCACCACCCCTTCCAAGTATCTACCTTTCCATACTAGAAATTCATCTTCAGTGGACCAATTGAAATTCATGACTTCATCAGCCCTTACTTTATAAAGTGCACACTTGGTGACAATTTGGATATCCTCCTTATCAAATCCCAATAGGAAAATATCAATATGAACTAGCATATCCATATTTATCTTTAATGTGTCCATATCAAATTTCTGACAAATTAACACATCTTGATTTGAAATAACTTTATTGGTTTCATTTTTCCACTCTTGCAAATTTTTTGTGCTATCATCATCCCTTGGGATGGATGGAAGAAGGAAATGATGTAATTCATGGAAATATTTTACCAACTCTTTTATTTTTTTCTCCAATGGTTCAATATTTCACCTGTATCCTTCAATCTTACCTACAAGAACCATAGTAGGTTTAAAATTTTTAGGTAGATTGGCATCCTACTTTTAACTCTGATTGACATCAATATGAATTCCTTCTTCCTAGGGATCCAAATTTCCATGAGTGGAATAGATATTTCTCTATCATTGTCAAAATTACTGATAGCAACCACCATGGATGAGTAACTATAGGGAATACTATTCATCTCGTTACTCACTCTTGTGTTCAAATGTGCCAATATTGTAATGAATCTTCATGTTTCTCTTGAAAATTTCTTCATCATGACTATCACATTTCTCTTTATATTTATTTACTACCTAAGAAACTCTTCCCTATTGATATCTTCTTCAACCTGGGGCCTTATGATATATTGGGTTCCACTATTGAAATGGAAATACTTCCCATGTTGTATGACATAATTTCCCATGAAGAACTTACTTCAGTAGTAAACTCTGGGGGTACAACCTCTTGTGAAGTGGTGGGAGAATCAACATCATTATGTATAGGCTTTTTCAGGTTGGAAACTTTGCAACTTATTTTCCAATAATATTACCTTTGTTTGCAACTACATATTATGTTTATCAAGCCTTCCATACTTAACTCTAAAATCATTGTAATCTATCCTTGAGCTTGTCCTTTTCTACAGTTATAGATTCTATAGTGGCCTTGGTAAATTTCGCAACATGAACTGACATATTTTCTCCCTCTAGAGCCAATGATTCTAACGATCTTTATTATTAGACCTCCATTGTAGTTAGGTGCAGGCTCAACAATATCAAGCTTCCTTGTGCTTGGGGCCAAAGACAATATAGCCAAGGCTTCCCATTGCTCACTGAAAGAAGACCCCTGTAGTGCAAGTGCAACTTGTTCTTCTATATCATAAAGAGGCCTATCACGTTTATTTATTCTGTCAAATGCTATGGAATGAGGTAAATCCCATTTTGGAATTGGAATCTAGCTCTGATTTCAATTAAAACCTTTTTAAGGATGATGGCACCTGATAATTCTGGATGAAGGATTCTCTCTATAGCTAGGTTTTTTACATATACATGTCTTTTAGCTTTCTATACAAATTCTATAAAATCATGAGACTTTATAAACGAGTTATCATCTAAGAAATTTGCACATGCCTCAACCCGCATATCATCTCTTCCATTGAGTCCAGTGAGATCAAATTTTCTCAATATCAAACCCAATTGATGTGTCACTCTTACTAGTGGTGTAGTGGGAACTCCTTACATTTCCTGCTCTGACCCCCAAATATTATCATCAAAGCCTTCATTAGCATAGTCCACTAGACCAATCACTTCAACCTTTTTCATTTCCAATGGTGGCTCTCTTGGTGGTAATTCATTGGGTGTTGGAGAGTGAATGTCCACAATTTTAGGATTTACTAGCCTTGGAGGAGATGGTGGTGGTACTTGTGGCATAGGAGGAGGAGGCTTATATTCCATTTGTTGAGAAGGATCAGAAGCTTGATCAATTTTCATTACGTTATGCTTTCTCCTTACAAATAATTTTATTCTTAGTTCATCAGAGGATTGAGATGTAGATTTTTCTCCCATAACATGAATTTATCCTCCATTATGTTCTTCTATAGTTGGAGCTTTCCCTTTATCTTTCCTTATTACCCCTTTAGTTTCAAGGTGGCCCACTATTGAGTCAAAATTCATTGATACATGCTCCATGTTTTGTAATATATTTTCAATCTTTGGGAGAACCTTGAAGTTATGTTCTTCTTACTTTATCTTTCTTTGCATATTATTGAAGGCAATCCACCTTAGTATTCTCTTTTCTTGCTCCTAAAGTTCCAACACATTTCTTATCACATCCTCTAGATATTGGAAAATATGTATAAATTTGGAACTCTTGTTTCATTCTTTCAACCAAACCATAAAACCTTGAGGGCCATACCTCACCCTCTCAACTGACCTCCGCATGTAGTAGGTTTTGAGTATATCATGAATCTTATTCCAACCTTCCTTGGTCATTACAATTTTAGAAAAATAAGAGTACAAATAAAATAATATTATTCCAATCTCCCTTGGCATTCCCATGACAAGATCATAACAAATTATTTGGAAAATAGAATAAAATGGGTTTTGGATGTAAGGAACAAAATAGCTAACAAGGAAAGCCTCTTTATCATGTTTCCCTATTACAATACTTTGACCTACAATTTCTACTAGATATATCGGTAGGATGTGGACTCTTGATGCAATCTTAGTTTTATCATTCTCCTGGTTAAGAGTGTTCTCATTTATCTTATGCATTTCATCACTCCATCTAGTGAGTTTGAAAACAAGACCCAATTCCTCCTTGGTGATCTTGACTATTTCCTCCCCATCACATGTTCTTATAGTTCTTGTTACTGGGTCATAATTGGAAACTACTACATTAAGTAAGTCAACATCCATATATAAATTTGGTACAAACAACTTTCCTAGGTCATAGTTCCAAGGGTTACCTACTGTGATACCCATGTTTCTATTCCTGAACTAGCTATAAAATAGTTCCCATCTGGTATAAGGTAATTTGGAATCCTTAATAAAGTAGTTCGCCCTTAGGTTTATCACTGGTCAAGGGTGGTAAATGGTCAATGAGGTCTTTATTCAAAGGTATTTTGGGAGCAGAAGCTTCCCCTTTAGATTTTGACACTTTTACTATAGGATTCGTAACAGAAGAGGTACTACAAGGCATGGTGTCTTGTTTATTTGAACAAGGCTTACAAATTTTTTAAGGGTTTGACACAAATTATGCAATGCAAAAATAACAAAATTCTCTTTTAGGAAAGTCAAACCTTAAAAATGCTAAACGAAGAAAACCCTAAGTGACTCAACAGTTTGAGAAACCACAACTTATAAATAATTCTGATGGGAGGGCAATAATTCACTTATTGGTTCTCTTCGCAGGTTGTCAACCCTAGTTCTCACGTCAAAAATATTGAAAAACCACAACACAAGTTCCTTTGATGTGTAGAGTATACTTCACAATGCTGAATTATTCCTCAAAGATAGGAATTAATAATTATGCAACTTCTTACTTCTATAGCTCAATGTCCTTTTAGTTATTAAGGCTCGCTCATGCAAACTAAAATGACTCACTTACCCTCAAACTGAGTTTTGAATGCTAGTCATTGATCTTTTTGGAGTGTTAGTTAATAGACGGTCCAAATTTGGCCATATTATTATGAAAGATCCAACTGTACACAACCACAATACTTACCAAATGGTAGAAAGCCACATGGAACCACTTGTTAGTGGTACGTGGGCTCCAACATCTCTTTGTCGCCGTAGCCTAGATCCATGTGTCTTCTTTCCCTCACCCCCATGAGTCATAACCCATGTGCAACTTTCATCAATGGGGAGATGGAGTGAGGTCGAGATTAAATCTCTTGGCTTCTTCATACACACTTCTTAATTACTCAAAACTTTATTGTTCTTAAAACATCCACGGCCTAGATTAAAAGATCTTCAAACACATGCATTATATCTACATTACTAATGCATACTTTATTTTCCATGCCCCATATTGAAATATTTAATTAATATTTATGCCTGCGCCAATGCTTCTACATCCTATGGATCATTCCACATGGTAAATGATCACTTCCCCATTGGGATTCTACCAGTAAAGGTGAGACCCATACATGATAATGGGAAGTAGTCAAGATTAATCCATGTCACCTGCTATCGACCATTGATTCATCTAAAATCTCTATAGTAGACCACTTGAAACCACTAGGCCCACTATTTAGACCAAACACATGACATCCGTTCACTAGCTTGTATGATTATTTTAATGGAAAAAAAAAACAAATGGAAATTTGGGGAATGGTCCAGATGCGGCCACATCATTCATTGCCCACCATTGATTTCCTTTGACAACCAACTACATGCATTATTAAAGACATTAGGCCCGCCAATCATACGAGACACATTGCCTTTGCCCATGAGCCTATGGGAATAAAATAATAAGTAATAAAATGGAATTGGCATGAAGGGAACAATGGAGATTTTTTTGCATCAATCAATTGTTAGTCAGGGGTCCTCATATCTACACATACTGAAACTGCTAATCTTAAAAGAGGGACCCGACTAGGACAACAAGATAACACCCATGGAAAAGATGACTTAAAATCCAAAACAAATTTAATAGGAAATAATTAGTCCGACTTAGGAAAAAGTTAAAGAAATTTCTCAACACATGACAACTAGTAAAATAGACCAGAGGCTTGATTACTTAACAGGTTTTGATGGCACAAGATGTGACTTAAAATATTGAGAACTGGCAGCAAGGGGATAATATAGAATTAAAACCTTAGTGAAGATATGAACTCAAAGGGTTTTTCAAATAAGACTTTGAATAACTAAAACCATTAAACAGTGACAATAGACAAAACCTTAAGCCTCAGTTAAAATTTCAACCCAAGTTTAAGCAAGATTTTGGAGATGGAACATGAAATATTTAAGGGGTTCCATCAGCCCCCACTTTAAATAAATTGCTAACACCATGCTATGAGCAATTACTTTAAAGTAGCAAAATGAGAATTCAAACAAGAAGGAAGAAATGAGAGCCATCTTGGAAAGCCTTGTGCCAAATCATATGTTTCTAAGTAAAGCTACTTCATGCAAGAGAAAAGGAAAAGGAAGGGGTTGCTCCCAAAATGAAAACACCAAACACATAATGTATCTATGTATTTGGGGTTAGTATGTTGTTTGATACAATGATATTAGAGAGCTTGGAACTATCATCATTCCCCTAATACACAGAATTGGAAGAATGATTCAAAGAGAGAAAAAGAAAAGAAAGGAAAGAGCCTTTTTGGTCAACATGGAAGAGAAATAGGGTGTCTCGGTTCCTTGTGTCATCCCCAAAAGGAAAACACAAGACAAATGAAAGGTAAATAAAATATAATGAAGAATATTTTGGGTCAACATGAAGGAGACATGAATGTCTCAATACCTTGCATCATCCCCAAAAGGAAAACACAAGAAATGAAAACGAAAGGAAAAGATAAAAGATTAATTAAAAGGTAAAAGTATATGACATATAGAAGAATAAAGGTACAAATAGAGGAACACACATAGAGAGAGAAACATCAAATAGAACATCATGGGGGATCACAGTATGCACATGCAAGCAAACAGAAAGAAAATCAAAGGAAAAGAAAAAGAAAAGATAAAAGACTAGTAAAGAACATGTGATTCAACCATCTAGCAATTCATTGACATCCTAGTCTTGTTCAATATATGTAGAATGAAAATCACTAGCAATAGGGACAACATCAAGTTTTGTACTAGAAGAATCACCAAGTTCAACACATGGTGAATCACTCGATTTAGGAGGATCACCATGGTTTTTGTTGTTTAAGCTCATAAAAGAGGAAAATAAGAAATTTAACTCATTATGCACTTCCTCATCAATTTTAGCTATTTCCTCATCATCGTACAAGTTAACCACAATAGGATAATGAATGATAATATCCATAGAAGTTGTTGGTCCTTGTTGTGTTTAAGGTATAGCTTTTTTTTATTCTAGTAAGAGAGGAGGGCCATCGTTTATTGCTTCTGTCAAGTTTGGATTTTGATTTTCAATGTTATCCTTATTAATCTTTTGAGCAATAGCACAACATCTACATCTACACTCTTTATCATTGTGGTTTATTTTATTATGATTTTCAAGTTTCATTTGTGTAGGAGCGGGTTTGTTAACCATAGGTTCCTTTTATTCTTGTGAAGGAAGAATAGAACAAACTATAGAAGGTTGTTCAACCACTTTCTCTTTGACTTTGTAAATTTTCTTTGGAGGTAGATTAGGACTTGTTTTGTTTTCTCTAGGTCTATTGTAGGAAATAGGCAAGGGACTTTTCATGGATGGGCCATGGTTTGTTGGAATGGTTTTAGACTTGACATTGTTTTCTCTAGGTAGTGGAGGTTCAAGCATGGGTAGAGGTTTAATCATGGGTGGAGGAAAGTTTTCAAGGGATAGTTTGGCTATACATTTTTCCTTGAATTTTCGGTAGGATAGGAAAAGTAAGTCTTCATGGGGTTTTATAGGTTCCATAGGTTCAGACCAAAAAAAATCTAAGGAGAAATTTCCATGAAAAGACAAGGGTCTAAACCCACTATGGTTCACTTTGAATATTTTATTGTTGACTAGAAACTTTAAGAACTTATGGAGAATGGATGGGACCACATTCATGGAGAGAATCCATTTATAACCTAAATTCACATGAAATTGGTTCAAATTAGAGATGATAGAGAATGATACATTTGATTTCTTCAGTCCTACTTGTAAAGGTAGTGTGATTGATCCCATCTTAGTATGAGAAAAACCATCATGTGTGTTTTAATCCATGCTTTTAGTTTATCATATCTGTCTTGAGTAAGTTCATGCACATATAAAAGTTCTTTTGTGATCACATTCTCTCCATAGACTGAATCAATTAAAATCCCAAGAGTGGGGTTGTTATTGATTCTGTCGGCTATGTAAAGAGGACCATCAGGTGCATGTTTGATTATTTCTTCTAAAGAGAAAGTAATGTCAATGGTTTGTTGTTTGTGTGGCTTGATGTTAACCACTCCAATCATTGTATCAATAGGAATTGGTTCATTAGTATCCTTAGGAATTTTTTCATCATCATCCATAGGAATTTGTTCATGATTGCTCAGATTCTCATCATCTATTTCAACATTCATCACATCGGTCTTAGTTTCATTAGCCTTAAAAAAAGAAATATTATGGTTGGTTATGGGATTGGAAAATATTTATAGGTTTTGGTTGGGAGGGGCCACAAACTTATTACCTTTGTCATTTATACCTCCAATTTGGATATGATTGGAATTAATGAGGTCTTGCACAAGATGTTTAAGATGCTTGCAATGTTTTGTATCATGTCTTTTTTGTTGGTGATAAGCATAGTAGGAATTGTTTCTAAAGTTTAGAGGTAATGGCTTGCTAGGGTCAAGGGGTCAAACGAGAGGTAAGGTAAGCATGTTTTTGTTTAAGAGTTGGGTCATAATGTTGTGAAGTGTGTCGGGTAAGGGAGTAAACTGTCTTTGTGGATGCACAAAGATATAAGAATTACTCTTTTTTATAGAAGCTACTTGGGTATCAACTGGTTGGGTAGGTTGGGAGGTGGAATTTAGTTGAAGGAAACTTCTATTTTGTCCTCTGAAAGGTTGGTAAGTGTTTTGGTTTGAGGCTTTGGTCTTTTCGATTCACTACTAGTTAGGGAATTCTGATAGTCTCGAAGGGTAGTGCATAAATGCATGAAGGAAGAGAATTTCATCATGGTAAGCTTATCCCTTATCTTGCTTTGTAATTTTTCTATGAACATCTTCTGAAGGTGGGAATCGATAATTTTCACACTGATTTGGGAATAAAGCAATTGGTAGCATGAAATAAAGTCAATAAATTTTTCACCCTCATTTTGTTTGTATCTCATCAAATCAACCAATGTCATGGACCAATGACCATGTGCACTTTGAAATGGTTAATAAAGGTCTCAACAAGTTCATTGAATGAATGAATTGAGTTATTCAGTAATGCAAAAACAAATCCAAATTAATTCTTTCAAGGATCGGGGAAAAAGTTTAGCCAATGTTTTTCTTCAAGGATAAAGTCACTACACAAAGTAGTAAAGGCATTAACATGATTAGTAGGATCTCCCTTTCCTCCATATTTCTCAAATCTAGGGATCTCTATACCTTGTGGCACTGGAGTTCTCAATATCTCCAAGGAAAATGGATTTCTCTTGACATAGTATGAAGGTGGACCATTTTGATTTTGATTTATGGTGGAAACTTGGCATTGGATGGATGAAAGGATTTGTAAGAGGTGATTAATGATAGGTTCATTGCTTCTAGTAGATGATGGAGATGAATAGGTGGTGGTATGTATCTACTAGAAGGACTAATGAATGAGTTTCTTACTGGAGGAGATATAAGATTAGGTGCCACATAGGTATAAGGAACACTAGTGGAAATGTTCGAGGTAGGAAGGATGCTACTAGTTGGTTCCATTGTTGTGGTCACATGAGGAATGGTATAGGTGGGAATTGAGGTTATGGTTGAAGAGGGAAGATTTTGATTTCCTCCTTAGCTTTGCATATTGTTTGAGGCTTGAGCACCATTAATGCTGGGAGGAAGATGATTTCCAATGAGTTTAGCTATGTTACATACAACTTCTAATCCATCATCACTTTCCATCATATAGTGAAGGTTCTCTTTGGAAGGTATAATAGTGTTTGAAATGTTTTCAGTACTTACACTATCTTATAAATGAGATAAGTCTTTATGCATTTTCATTATGTTTTCTTGAGGAATATGATCAATCTTTATTTGGACACTTGGTACAACACTTGTAGGTAAGGTAGGTATAGGAAAAGAGGTTTCAAAGGTATGGTCCATACATAGTGAACTAGTTCCATCACAAGAAGAGAGATTGGTAAGCCAATATCAACAATGAGCATCTTATCGTGGGATGCCATGAGTCTCTCACTTCATCTAACCATAGTAATGGAAGTAGGACACCAAGTACTATAGCTCATACAAGGGATAAACCATAAAAAGTGCAATGAAAACAATATCCTATGCTTGCAATTACACTTGAAATGAAAGAAATTGGAATAACAACAAATTTGGAAAATGAAACACAAAACAAAAAGAAACCCATAGAAACATAGAAAACAAATTTTAGATTCTGAAAACATAAGAATCAAAGTCAACAGGGACTAAGATGCCAGGTGTAAGCGTGTAAAAGGGGAAAACTAAATAAACAATGCCTCTACGCTTCTAAATAAGATATTGCCTCTAAGATTAGGAAATTTAAACTAAATTAAACTACAAAATATACATAAATTTATCCTATTGCTCTCTAACTCTAAAGACTTCTCTAATTTACTTAGCTCTCAGATTTATAAGCTAATTAAACTATTAAGTGACACTTAGAGAATGAGAATTAATCTATTATGATTCTATAATGCAACTAAGATGATTCTACAGTAAAATTCATGAGAAATAAACTACTGTAAACAGCCATGATTGAAGAACTATGAAGTGCTGAAGAAAGCTTGATGGATTGCTTGATGAATTGATCCTAAAACTTGATTGCTTGAATGCTTGAATGTCTGGAAACCTGCAGAGTAAAATTGCATAAGTTAGGATCCTTTTTGTGTAGCCCAAGAGCTATATTTATAGCTTTCACGGCAGCACAAATGTACAGGAAACCGGGATGAGGGGCTGTGATTTCTTCTGGAGAATCCAAAGGCATGGGATGAGAAGGAGCTGATCATGGAGAATGGTTTCTCCCCATGAAAACACCAGGCAAGATAAGAGGGAAGGTGGGTGGAAGGTTGTTGAGAGATCTTCCTGCAGATTTTCCCTGAAGCTTTCCCGTGAATGGCAGTGCCATTAATTTGATTGGTGGGGAAATAAATATTTATTGGTGAGGGAATAGTGCAAACTTTATGCAATAAATTTAAATAATTTTAATTTATTTAAATTTAGCAAAAATGAGGAATAAATAATTTAATAAATCAAACTATAGGGTTTGGTTTTATTAAATTAAAGGAGAGTGATAATTAAATAAAAGATTTTTGACAATCTTTATTTAATTAAGAGGAAATGTGAAATTAAATAACACGAATTATTTAAATTGTGTATTCAATTTTAAGATAGAAGAAATAATGATAATAATTAAATAAAACAAAGTTTTTAATTTTGTTTATTTAATTAAGAGAGAATTAATGTGATAAAAATGATAATAATTAAATAAAACAAAGTTTTTAATTTTGTTTATTTAATTAGGAGAGAAAAATAGGAGAATTGATAAATGAACTTAATATAAATAAATATTTCTATTTATTTACTAAGTAGAGGAATTTAAGGTTAATTAATCAAATAAGGTGTATTCGATTAATTGGATTCTCCAGACCATTTTTAGGTGTCTACATTTTGCCCCTCTTTGAAGTGATGTGTTTACACAGTGTTTCAAAGAATGTTTTTGCTTCGGCTGCCAGTATTGACGAAAGGTTTTAAAGCATGCCCCAGACTTGTCCCAGATGATGAATTTCGAAAAGATAGTGATATATGCCCCCTCGGGAGATAAATTGATGAATTTTGGATATTTTATGAATTTTTCAAAAACTTTGAATTTTTTATGATGGTTTGATGATGAATTGATGAAGAAACAATTTATCTCCCGACAAGATTGTAAATGGCCCAGTGATTGACAAGAATTATTTCTCAGAATGAGAAATAAATAAATCCCATAAAATTTCCCCAAAAATAGCCTATAAATGCTCCAAAGGTCATTTTCAAAAGTCATTTGTGCATTGAATTTTACAAATTTTGAGATAGAGACCCCCCAGAGTAATCAGAGCTAGGATGCCGATCCCATACCACACCCACCGACTCGAGCATGTGCGTCGTTATCAATGTCCGGCCGACTATGGACCTCCGGTATGTACTTCAACTTGTCCTCGTAATTTGCGCCTTTATTTTTGATTTATTTTTGTATTTTTAGAGTTTTAGCACGCGGTGAACGCGGTGTAGCGCGCCCGTGTTTTTCTGTAGCGCGTCATAGTTTTAGCGCATCCGGTCAATAGCGTAGTGCGTCCAGTATGTTCTGTAGCACGTTAGGAGTTTTAGCGCGCAGGGTCAGTTGTGCAGCGCGTCAATGAAATTTTACAGCGCGCCAGGTATTTTAGCGCGCAGGGGTAGATCTGTAGCGCGCCTGGTGAGTTTTGTAGCGTGTCAGGAATTTTAGCGCGTTAGGTTGATTTTGTAGCGCTTTTAGTAGCATTGTGCGATTTGATATTCGTCGATTTGTTTTTAGTTTGATCTTGATGGAGAATTGATCTCATGATGAGCGAGATCGATTGATTGATAATAATTACCTTCATGATAGGTGAGGAATAATTATGTATTCTGAATGAATGAACCCAATTGTTAGACACGGGTTCTCTGATGATTTGATAGGTTGATAGGTAAAAGCACAATGTTTAGAAACTTTGATGATCTTGTGATATTCTGATTAAAATGTTTTGTTTTGCATGAGTACAGGAGCAGTTGGATGTGATTCAGTTGCGGGAGTAGTTCCCTTGGCCGTTTGATATGATTTCACGACTGTCTCCTGACGAGAGACAGCATATTGCTTCCTGTGGTTTAGCTACATTGTTGGACATGCCCCATATTAGACTTAATAGGGGTTTATTGACGGCCTTGGCAGAGAGGTGGCATAGTGACCACAACAGCTTTCATTTACCCACTGGTGAGATGACAGTGATGCCAGAGGATGTATGGCATATCCTTCGCATACCGTTCGTAGGAGAGATTGTGGTCTATGACTCGGAGGAGGTTGGTGGGGTAGAGGCCATGCAGAGGGTCTTTCAGGATCCCCACATTGCAGGAGAGTGGATCCCATGGATAGATATATATGAGTCATATGCTCCTCTTCCTTCAGTTTTGGCAGGTTTCATTGGTGGATTCCTTTGTCCTAATAAGAGGTCAAAGGGTCTATCACTTGGATGGGGTCATGTGCTAGAGGGCCTGGTGGTCCATAGGACAAGATATGCATGGGGCATGTGCATGCTTGCCCAGTTATATCATGATTTGCATTGGATTGTTTATCTTGGCGGCAGCAATCTATCGGCAAGGGCTACCCTTCTCCAGGTATGGGCCTGGGAGCACATTGTTGTTACACGTCCCGTACCCGTGTTGGCCAGACCAGCGATGAGGCCGTATGTTTTTCGATACAGAGGTAGGCCTACCCAGCATATGATGGGGAAGCTTGAGTATTGGAGATGGATTGTTGATGACATTGAGGCAGTGACCTGGCATCCGTACATAGACTGTGATGCTTGGGACAATGATGATATTGAGTTGGGGTTCTTATCCGATTCCATGTATTTGATCGGGAAGAGCCCCAGGGTCTTGGAGAGTTCCCTGTTTCGTCGGGTGTATAGACAGTACGGTATTGTGCAGTGCATGCCACAGGGTGTAGCCCACTATGGATGGCGATGGATTGATGTTCCTGATTGGGGTCCTAGCTTGCCTTACGGGGCACTTGTTGAGGGTTACCTTGCCTTGCAGCCATCAGCGTGGGAGGTTCGACGAGACATTGTCAAGGCACCCATTACACCTGAGTATGGAGAGTATCTGGCTCTGCACCCGCCTCCACGAATTACCATTCCAGATGAGCCAGCACCTGTACCGGCAGCCGTACCGGCAGTAGCACCAGCAGCTGCACCAGCAGCAGCACCAGCAGGGGGTATTCAGGTCGGTCAGCGACGGGGGAGAGAGGGGGATGTTGATGTTGATGTGGAGAGCAGCTCAGAGACTGACCGCAATGACAGTTTTGACAGCAGTGAGGATAGCAATGACGATGATGGCAGAGATGGGAGAGGACCGAGCGTAGCAGGTTTATCAGAGCCATCCTCCAGTGTGCCTCGTAAGAGGCAGGCTGTTACATCTTCATTGGCAGATCCCTGAGAGGTGGCAGGCTTACAGGTACAGGTGTAGACTTTGCAGGGACAGTTAACACAGGTGCAGGGTTTATTAGCTCAGACCTAGGCTCAGACGCAGGCCCAACTAGCTATTGCTCAGACCCAGATCACATCTCTGATTAGTGAGAGAGATGGGGCTTTATAGGCAGCAGCGACCGCATAGGCTCAGGTGACAGGGTTACGAGCACAGTTGTCCACAGCCCAGGCACAGATCGCAGCCTTGACGTTAGAGCGGGATACCATTAGACGGACAGCTGAGACAGCACAGGCGACTGCAGAGAGGTTACAGAGAGTGGCAGATGGGACTTCGGTAGCGGATTATATGCGAGAGGCCATGCGGGCAGGTGCTGAGATTGAGTTCTACTGGAGCCGTTACCATGAGTTTTTCCCCCCAGAGCAGAGAGCCAGCTATGTTCAGTCACGCTCAGAGAGGAGTCGGTCTAGGACAGTGAGCAGAGGTGTGACACAGCCTCTTCCGAGAGATCCGAGAGATCCTAGGATGTCTGGTGGTGGTACAGATACTGGTGCGAGACCTGCTCCTTCTGGTGGGAGTACTACCTGATATGTATATGCGTACCCACTGAGAGATTGATACCGCTATTTTTGACATGATGTTATTTTCATTCTTTTCAGACTTCATTGTATACTTGACACTTGATGAGATATATATGTGCAGCGGTTCGATTGATTCATGATATGTGTTGACATGATTTATGTGATGGATGCATTGATTTTATGATGTATTGACTTGATGGATGTGTGGATTTTATGATGTATTGATGTGATGTATGAAATGATATTGACGATGTATTTCTTTTCTTATGAGATGTAATGTATGATTATAAAATGTGATTGATGATGTATGGAAATGTGATTTTGTGATAAATGGATGACTAATGATAAAATGTAACGATGTATGTAAATGAAATGTGATAAATGAATATGTGATATGTGTTAAGTGTATGATGAATAATGAGATGTGAATAGAATGATATAAGATAAAATGTGATTTAAAATGTAATGACAAATGAGTAGATGATATTTAATGAATGATGAGATGTAAATGTAATTGAAATGTAATGATGAATGGAATGATATTTAATGAGATTGAATGTAATGATGTGATGAATATGTAATGATAAATGATGTATGGATAAATGAATATGTAATGATGAATGTATATGATAGATTTAAATGGAATGATATGTATGATGAAGATGTAATGCAATGAAATGTAATGATAAATGGAATGATATTTAATGAGATTGAATGTAATGATGTGATGAATATGTAATGATAAATGGAAATGTAAATGATATGTGATGAGATGTGATTTAATTGTAATGATAGATGAGTAGATGATGTTTAATGGATGATGAGATGTAAATGTAAATGAAATGTAATGTAATGGAATGCAATGATGTATGATGAACATGTGATGATAAATGAAATGGTGTAACATAACGTGTATACATGATGTCACGAAATGAGATCTTTATTGTGGATTGATGAGATGAAGATATGATCCCATATGAGGTGTCAAGTATACTCAGTCTTTAGTAAGAAAAGATAACATCATTTGCGATTGAATCATTGTAACTTGTGCCATCAGTACTCTGCAGATGTATTATTATGAATGCAATCTATGTTAACCATGCAAATGCCTATTTTATCAATGCAAATCTAAGTGTCACTTTAATAATTATTTAATCTGCTTTGTATCATCACTGAGCTTTATTTTTAAAATGTTGAAAGCGAATACAAGCATCAATGATATGAGATAGACCAATGATGACCTGAGTATTTCTTTCATGATTTTTGATATTGCAAGCGAACACAAGCATCATGGTATAAGATAGACCAATGATGACCTGAGCATTTCTTGCGTAAACAAACAAGAATTAATCATTTTCTTAAGTGAATTTAAATGTCATCCATGATACTTGGTAGAGCATTTCCCGTGACAATTCACAAAACAATAATGACTAATTCACAAGCAGCAGACAAAGAAAATATATCATTCTTCTTCCTTACATCTCTAGTTCAATACATCATTGAGTTGCTCCAAAGAAATGATAATCAAATGATAAAAAGCACAACAATTCAAATTCTAGTTAATGTATTTTCAAATCATTATTCAGATTAGATCATCATTGTCGAGATGTGTGTGCTGATGTGTGCATGATTTTCCCAAATGTTTTGACCAAGTGATGCGACCTAAAAGACCTATCCTAGGGGTCTCAGGGACTGATCAAAGATTAGTCTTGCCTACGTTATACATGCAGAGACCACGTAGTTCGACTAACACAGGCTCCACTGATGCAGACTCTATTTTTGGGTTTTTGATTTTCTGATGTCTTTGGAATTTTGGATTTTCTGATGTTTTTGGATTTTGAATTTTCTGATGTTTTTGGATTATGGATTTTCTGATGTTTTTGGATTTTGATGGGTTGCCACTTGATGTTGTTATGTTTAACTGTCCTTCCATGCAAGCTAAAAGACTACTTGTACCAGATAACATTAGGATGTTGCCCCCAAGCTAGGGTAAAACATGGTATCCTTGCTATGATATGGATAGTGATAATCTAAAATGATAGATGGAAATGATATGAAAGGAAACAATCGTAACAACACTGTACCCAATAGATAGAGGAGTTTTGGTAAAAATCACAAGTAATGCCTATTTGCCAGGTTTTCATCATTTGTTTTTATTGTGTCCTCTTTCTTTTTCTTCTTCTTCTTCTTCTTTTTTTTTTAATCTTTTTCTGTCATCATGACGCCTGTTTGCCAGGTTTTCATCGAGACAACTTTATTGACCGTGCACTAGATATCCTCAAGTGTAGAATCGCCGGAGATGAATGCTGTTCATGGGCTCCTCCAACATGTCTCCCTCTGGTGTAGACAGTCGATATGCTCCTGATCCATAGACTGATATGATGACATAAGGTCCTATCCAGTTAGGTTCAAACTTTCCCTTCTTTTCTCTGTCTGCTTGATTTCTAGGGTTTTCCTGTAGGACCAAGTCTCCAATCTAGAAGACTCTAGGTTTAACCCTATGATTATAGTTTCTAGACATCCTTTGTTGATAGGCTGTCAAATGATTAACAGCTTGTTGTCGACGTTCATCAAGTAGCTCTAATTCCTGAAGTCTAGAGACCCTATAATCTTCATCTGAAATGAGTCCCTTTAGTGAGACTCGAAGGGATGGAATTTCTACCTCAATAGGTAATATTGCTTCTGACCCATAGACAAGAGCATATGGTGTAGCTCTTGTTGGTGTTCTGATGCTTGTCCTGTAAGCCCAAAGAGCAGGGTTAAGCTGAACATGCCAATCACGTCCCACTTCATTTACAGTCTTCTTGAGAATTTTGAGGATTGTCTTATTTGAAGCTTCTGCCTGTCCATTACCTTGAGGGTAATATGGGGTTGAAAAGCGATGTTGGATGTGGAACTTTTCACATAGTTCTTGGACGTCTTGGTTCTTGAAAGGCCTGCCATTATCTGTGATGATTGACTGGGGTATCCCATATCTACAAATGAGATAATTAAGAATGAAAGATGATATTTTCTTTCCAGGGATTGTGGTTAAGGGAACTGCCTCTACCCATTTTGTAAAATATTCGGTTGCTGTGATAATGAACTTGTGTCCATTAGATGAAGATGGGTGAATTTTCCCTACCAGGTCTAATCCCCACTGACAGAAAGGCCATGTAGTTGCAAATGGATGCAACTCCTGTGCTGGTGCATGTATAAGATTACCATGTATCTGGCATTTTGAACATCTTTTGACAAACTGATAAGATTCTTGTTCCATGTGTGGCCAGTAATACCCTAAACGAAGGAGTTTCTTGGCTAAAGATAATCCACTTGAATGTGTTCCACAAATTCCTTCATGGACCTCGTGTAAAGCGGAAGCGGATTCGTCATGTTCTAAACAACGTAAAAGAGTACCATCTAGGCCTCGACGGTAAGGGGTGTCGGCAATAATGGTATGTTTGGCGGATTGGCGTATGAAGTTGCGCTTTTGGTTGCGAGAAAGATCTGGTGGTAAGATATTATCTTTCAGATAAGCATAGATGTCTCCATAAATGGAGGATTGGGCACTATCTAAGAGGCTTATGGTTTGGGATTTGGGATTTGCGTATGCAGGATTTGATACTTGTTCTATAATAAATTGATAACGATCTTGCGTTTCAGGCATTTGTAGAAGAGATGCTATTGTGGCCATGGCATCTGCTGCTTTGTTCTCTGATCTTGGTATCTGCTCAAATTTGATTTCTATGAAGTAATTTCGTAGGTCATCCACCAACCTCTTGTACAAAATCAGTGTGTCATCCTTAGTTTGATAATCATTGTTGACTTGATAGATGATTAACTGGGAGTCTCCATACACCTGTAGTTCTGTGATTTTCCATTCAATAGCCACTTTAATTCCAAGGATCAAAGCTTCATATTCTGCCACATTGTTAGTGCAACGGAAGGTAAGCCTGTATGATCGCGGGATTGTGTGCCCAAGAGGTGTGACAAATAGAATTCCTGCTCCTAATCCATGTTGTGTGTAGGATCCATCGAAGTAGAGTTGCCATGGTTGTGTTGTTACATTGAGGATATCTGCATCAGGAAATTCCATGGTCATATGATGACTGTCAGATAATGGAGCTTCTGCTAATTGATCGGCGATGGCTTGTCCTTTGATAGCTCACCTTTCCACATAATGAATATCAAACTCACTGAGGAGCATGACCCACTTTGCCAACCTTCCTGTTAAAGCTGCTTTGCCCAGTAAATACTTGAGAGGATCAATTTTTGCAACAAGCTTTATAGTGTGAGTAAGCATATAGTGTCGCAATTTTTGTGTTGCAAATACTACTGCTAAGCATGATTTTTCAATGAAGGTGTAGTTTACTTCATGTCCATTGAGTGTCCTGCTGATATAGTATATAGCCTGTTCCTTTCCCTCTTTATCCTCTTGTGCTAGCAAGGATCCTAAAGAAATGTCTGTTGTTGCAATATATAACAATAATGGCTTGTCTTCACCGGGTGGTACCAAGACTGGTGGCGTCATCAGATAATGCTTGATTTGATTGAAGGTATTCTCACACTGTTCATCCCATTTGAAAGGCACATTTTTATGTAAGAGATGGTTGAACGGATGACACCGATCTGCTAGTTGGGAGATGAATCTTCTGATGGACTGTAGTCAGCCTTGTAGAGATCTTAATGTGCTGATATTCTTAGGAGGTGGCATTTCCATAATGGCCTGGACTTTTGTCGGATCTACTTCAATTCCCTTTGTAGAAACTATGTATCCTAGGAGCTTTGCTGATGTTACTCCAAAGGCACATTTCTTTGGATTTAATCTGACTTTGAATTTTTCCAACCTGTCAAATATTTTGGCCAATATCTCTAGATGTCCTTCCCTGGTGTAAGATTTGGCTAAGATGTCATCCACATAGTCCTCCATGAAGGTATGCATCATGTCGTGGAAGATTGTTGTCATAGCCCGCTGGTATGTAGCTCCTGCATTCTTTAACGCAAAAGGCATGACGTTCCAGCAAAAAGTGCCCCATGGACATGTAAAGGCTGTCTTTTCTTGGTCTTCAGGAGCTATCTTGATTTGATTGTATCCTGAAAATCCATCCATGAGTGATAGCATTTTATGTCTGGCTGTGAGATCTACAATCATGTCTATGTTTGGCAAAGGAAAATCATCCTTTGGACATGCTTTATTTAAATCCCGGAAATTAGTACATATTCTGATGGTGCTATCCGGCTTTGAAATAGGCACAATGTTGGATATCCATTCCGCATAGTCAATAGATCTGATGAATCTAGCATCTAGTAATTTCTTCAAGTCATTTTTCACTAATAATGCAACATGTGGATGCATTTTTCTCAGCTTCTGTTTTACTAGTTTAGTGCCAGCTGGTAAGGATAAGTGATGCATAATGAGATCTGTGTCCAAGCCTGGCATGTCAGAGTATGACCAAGCAAAATTGATGCATTGTTCTTCAAAGAATTTGATAAAATCTGGCTTTTCTGTATCTGTCATGGATGCGGCCAGGTGTAATATTCTTGCTTTTTCTGCTGTGCCAATATTAATAGACTGTGTGGGTTCTATTAACACTGATGATCTTTCATGGTAATGTTGCGGGAGAATGTCAAACCTTCCATCCTTTGGTGCCTCAATGAGGTTTTCGCCATCGGATGCGTTCTTTATTTTTACTATTTTAGGATCAAATACTGCCATAGAATGGTTTTCACCATTAGATCCATTTTTTTCTTTCATATTTTTGCAACTAGAAGGTTTGGCATCCTCCTGCCTAAAAGCATCATTAAAAGAAGTATTGGTAGAACAAGCATCGGATTCCTCACAGCAAAGGTAGTTAATAATGGAGGAATCATTGTCAAAAACAGGGAGATTAATAGGATGTTGGGCTTCCCATTCGATAAGTTCAGGATGTAGTAAAGGCAATGAATCATTAGATGGGTTGAGGTCAGCGATTGTGAAAGCTCAGACGGAAATGTCGTCTAGGTTGTCTATGGTTATGTCGAGGCCTACAAAGGTATTTTCTTCCACATCATTTATCTCAATCGATGTCCGTTCATCTTCACTTGAGTCATCGAAATTTTGTGTTTCAAAGACAATAGGATTAAAACTTGAGCTTTGACCCTCCTCGTGATTGAGGGTATACTTTTTGATAATGTCAACCTGAATATCTTCATAGGAAATTTCTGATAAGTTGTCCCACTCATACTCATTTGAATCTGTTTCAGAATTATCTCTTATTTGAAGAATACGCTCCACAGTTTTATTGGCGATTTCTGCTCTTGCTTTTTCTGTGTATCCTAGTCTAGTTTTATCCTTATGTTGGAGCGTAAGAGGCTGGATTGGTTCTGTTATACCTTGTTTCCTTA
>VDFB02379711.1:145103391-145156160 GCA_007258455.2 Sequoia sempervirens | reverse complement strand
CCTAGGAGGGTGATCCTTGAACATGCTCACATGATATTCATTTTAACAAGAGAATTTCTTTACACAGATGAATTCCTTCAAAGTGCAAATGGGAAACATTATTCTAATGTTTGGCGGACTTTTTAATACACTATTTTCCATTGCTAGGAATAAAGTAACACTAACTCAACTTAAATAAGTTACTAACTCAACTTACTCTTAAATAAGCTAATGAAGGGACTAGTTCCTGGTCAACAAGATAATGGAGTCACATTTGCAATTGATCAATACTACCCTAACAATTCAACTCAGTAATTTTTGGATTATTGGAATACTACTTTATAGCATTCAATTCACTGCATCTAAAACATAGCTTCTTAACAAATCCTATATCCTATCCTCACAGAACAAGGACCTTACTTTAGCATTAAATCAACCCTTTCCAAGCTTAGCCTTTTCACCTAGACTCTTCAAAGACAAAAAAAATTGAACCAACTCCCCCTCATAATTAGCCTTGAAATCCCCTTTTATAGAATAGGAGAGCAACAAGCATCCAGCTGAATTACGATTACATTTCACATTTCATTTGAAAATGGATTTCACCCACATTCGAGAGATTCACTTAGATGGTTATAGGAAATCATTGACATAGAAGGGGAAAGAAGAAAACAAAATTCCTCATGAGTTGTCGATGGGGAGTAACCAAATCACCATAGGGTATTGTTAGTCATTGTTGTAGTATCCACGTCAAACAAAAAATTCATCATTATACCAGCCGGAAGATTTCTTCGTAAGCATGGAAGAGTAAATGACAAAAACCATGGACATGTTGAAGAGAACAATCTTGATGTAGTGGGAATGGTGTCATTGTAAATAAAAATGAGGATACGCTAATCTGAGTTGTCAACATTAGAGTATGCTCTACCACTCCTTGTTCATGATGCAGTTGAAGGAACCATCACAACATCCTGATCAAAGTCATCATATGGCACCAGAGAGAGAAGGTAATGGTCATATCCCAAGTCAGTGTCACCTCCGCTATCTAAAGGGATATCAGAGAGCACGATGGGAGAATTGTGTTTTTTCGGGTAGGCCTTGTGACTCTTATTTATTTTCTTGGTCTTTCTTTTAGGCTCAGTTGGCTCCTTTCCCAAAAACTTGACCAATTATTCTCAAATGGTCATGCCTCTTAAGTTTTAGGTACTCTAGACAATATTTTTCTTCCTTTGACCACGATCCTTCTTTCTACCCTTTGGAGCAATTGAAGTCGCAGGGACTTCTTGATTAGCCATAGACCTATCCTCATGACACTCAAAGACACTGAGTCATCTAGACCTCCTAGTTGGTTAAATTGAGTCACCCGACTTACCCATTTTTCAAAACACATGGTAGAAGATATGCCAAATCTAAATTGAGTGAAGACTAACCAAATTTAAGTCCTAAACTAAAATTGCAGGAAAGTACGCCCATAAACACAAAAAAATTCAACAAGCCCTAGAAATATAAAACTCCTAGACAAACTAGAGCATGGATTAAACAAAACTCATACGAAGAACCATGTCATTTGGGATAAAAACATCAATGTCTCTGCAACTAAAAATTTGACACTCACACATTCCTTCAATGACCCACACTTCACATTTTCTGTGGACTTAAAATGGTGAGATCAAATGGTATGCAATCCACATTAAATAGACAATATGGAGTGTGTTCTAATTAACGATTGAAGAAATCCTCGTGCAAGTGAGTTGACAACTTAGCAGCTTAGCTTTGAATCTGGACCGTCAATATTTGAGGATTTAAAACTTCATCAATGGCTAGAACACCATTTCTAGCCTTTTACAACTTGTTCCTAAACAACGGTGATACCGCCTCAAAAGCGGCCACATCTTCCCTTAATCTTCATTAGTCACCTATGATTTGACAATTAACATGCATCTCCAACCCGATCCATGCCTTTTCATTTATATCAATAAATTACACAGAATTGACACTTGAAGAGAATATTCCTCAAAACCTCTGATCGTGCATCATAGATTTTCCCTACCCCTCCAAGGTTCAATTAATGATGATAGTATTTGGGCAATAAAATTCAGACCGTTGGATCACTTCTCACTTTAGAAATATCTTCCTCATATCGCATGTCACTGATTCATATTTGAAAATCTATACCATATCAGCGACATCTTGAAACTAGTGACAAAACCATACTATGCCATGTGCAACTGCATGAAAATATAAGGCACTAGGGATTTTTCTCAAGAGAACACTTTAGATCAACGAAAGAAAACCCTTAACAAATAATTTCATCGCTCCATGCCAATTGAACAAAATAATCACCTAGTCATCCATGATGAGCAATGGAACAAAATAAAAAAGCCCTGAGGTTATTGCTCATTGCCCATTTGAAACTCAAAACTTATAAAAATCCACAATGAGTGATAAGAGAAGATACAACAAGCACTAGGGTCCATCATACATCGCTAATTCTCATCATGAAATTCATGAGCAATTAGTGATATGAAAGAAGTTGGTGATAACAACAACATCCCACAAATCACACATCTCTAATGTGAAACATGAAACCCACAACCTATCTACGATGCATGAAACAAGAAAAATGTTGCCCATCGCTAGTCACTGATGCAAATTAGTTTTCAAAAACCATTTTCGATGAGAAAAACCAAAGAAAAGTTTCTCATCGCTCATCACCCATTTGAATTTATATTTCAAAAGTCATCTGCGATGAGCGATAAAGGGAAACAGTGGTCGAGACTTAAGTGAAGACAATTTAGCATGTACTCGAAAGTTGTTTTAGGATGGGGACCATCTAAGAAGATGCGTAAAAGGCCTCAAGGACTTATAACATTATATTTTAAATGGATGTAGAGGCCAAATAAGGATAATTGATAAACCTTATAAAATATAAGAATGTTGGACCTAGGGAAAGTGATCGGTTATTCCACAAGCTTTAATGACTCAAGATGTTTTAAGATGACTGAAAATGGGAAACATAAGGTGAATGATGAATTAGAGCCTTAACAAGGGCTTTTCCTGAAGGGTTTCTTTGGTGAAATTTTGATAGCAAAATCCCCAGCCAATATGAATGAGCATAACCCCAAGTCCAGACACTTGAGATTGACTAAAATTGGCAAAGTCAAGAATGGAATCATGAATTTTTTAGGGGTTCCATCAGTGGCTCCAGTTGGGGATGTCTAATCCTCATCGAATAAAGTGAGAATGTAGACTTTCAGGTCTAGCAGACCAAGCACAAAGGACCAAAAAAGAACCAGGACTAGGAAGGAAAACTAGACCAAAGCGAACAACATATGTATAGTATTTACACAAGTTACAAGGCCATACCAAGAGATCCAATATTACTCATTCTTGAAGCCTCATATGATGTGAAATATTTCAACTTTCACTTTGCAACTTTACCAAGATTCAACATTACTTGGTGGTTTCAGGCCTCCCAACCCTAAAACTAGTGCTTACCTCTATCAAAAACCTTGTTTTTGATAATTTTCACCATATAAAGGTCAAAAATACTATCATGAATTTCCCACCAATTAATCAAGTTGCGGCCACCACAATCAACCATTATGGACATGTGTTTGAACTTACATTCCTTCCTTTCATTCATGTCCATTTGTGAGTTGTAACTGATCATTAATTGGAATACATGATCATTGTAACATTCTATTTGACTCAATTTATAATCATATTTCACCAAATGTTCATCCAACTAAACAAGGAAAATAAAACATTCATAATCCACTTAAGGGTATGTCCAGGATCATGATGGGCCAAAAAGTGGCGATATGATGGGTATGTGTAGGGTATGTGGCTAACGACTTTTTTTTTACCCAAAATTGATAAAATAAAAAGGGTTTTTAAAGGATACTATCAGCTTTCCACCAATACAAATTATGCTTTACTTTGAATTTTATAAATATTTATTATTCATTTTCTATTTGAATTACAACTAAAGTCCCTGATTGATAGGTTGATTGAAAAACATCTATAACTTTCAAAAAGTATCACATTTTTTCAATCTAAAACATGCATCACATTCTATGGTTCACATACTATAGAATTAAAAAAAATGAATTTCATGAAGTTTTAACCAAGTTAAGGTGGTCGACATAAATTTTTTATATTTTTAAAAAGTTGTAATAAAAAATTCAAAATTAATTATTTACATGGAAAAAAATTACAAAAAATATGCATCACATCAGGATATGAGTCCTCTACTTATATCTAAAATCTTATAAAAAAAATATTATCATTTTATTGTGGTTAGGGTGTTTAGACAAACACCTACTTATTTTTTCCCTAAAATTTAAGTACTACTACATTAAATTTTCAAATTTTCACCAAATAGTTTTAAAAATAAATAAATAAACCTAGTAGTTTAGAAACTACATTCAATTTTCTATAGATTCTATTCTTAAATATTTTTGAAATAATATATCTTATTCAAACTTTTACGTCAAGTTTCCTAACTCAGATTTTTCTAAATTTTTCGCCACTTAAGGGCCTATTTTTTCTATGATGATCCTGCACATACCCTTGATCACTATCATCATACAAAATGATATCAAATTTATTTTTCTCATTAAACTACAAACCCTCATACACATTCCTTCCAGGGCTCCCATTCAAGGACATATGTCCTAACTATTTGTTGTGATACTACAATTTCACATGATGTAGAATTCAAGGGTCATTATCATCTAGCTTTTGTTCCAGATTAAGCACACATTCACTTTGTGTGAGGAACAAAAAAATTTCATACATAGGATTCTATTCAAATTGGTGCTCATATTCACCAAAGAAATATAAACCAGTTATGCTACCATATTCTTCATCTCCTCAGGAAATTGATTTAGTTGTCCCCATTGCACTTTCACTCTCATTAGGTTTATTCCTACAAATGGAACTATCCACACCTTCCCAGGCATTAAAAAATACTATTATTTAAGGATCATCAATACACTTCCATCCTCCTTTGAAATCATTTCTCAAATTGAAACAAACTTTCTCAAAGGATGAGTCTACTAACTTAGGATTGATGTGATTAGTAGTAAGATATTCAAGTACACCATCAGTTGATAGGTTTTCTAGCTCACTTATGTAGGATTTCTTGCAACCTAAACATTTCTCATTTTTAGCTAAACAAGACTCCTTAACCCATTCCTTGTTGAAATCTATCATGTCCATCTCTATTATGAAACTTGTACATTCCATTTTTGTTCTATACAAGCATTTAGAAATAGGACCTTGTTGACTAGCATCACTAATCCCATCATTTTTAACATAAACCTCAGGCTCAAGACCCTAAATAAAGACACTCTTATCTTGAAATTCATTTCTACCACATTTTCAGGGCATTCCAATTTGGATACAGATGGATTGCATTTCAAGAATCCATCTCATGCTATATGTTCATCCAATGGCAAAGGAACAACCTCATGAGTACTGGTACAAATGAACTCTTTAGGCAAGAGGGATTCCTTTAAGACAATCTCACAAAAAGATTCACACTTCTTATGAGAGAAATCAAGATTTTCATGATCACTATCTTGGTCACCCATCTCCAAAGGTACATCAGT
This sequence comes from Sequoia sempervirens, assembly GCA_007258455.2. Lineage (NCBI taxonomy): Eukaryota > Viridiplantae > Streptophyta > Pinopsida > Cupressales > Cupressaceae > Sequoia > Sequoia sempervirens. The sequence continues at coordinate 145,150,566 of VDFB02379711.1, read as the reverse complement.
AGTACTTGTTTCGAAGTATGTCAATATCATCATCTATACTATTAGATAGATATTCTTCTTCTAAAACTTCTTTATCCATTTCTTGAGGATATGTGTAGGATCATCATGGAAAAAACAAGCCTTTAAGTGGTGATGAAATTCACAAAAATTAGAGTTAGGCAACTTGATGTAAAAATTTGAATAAGTTATCTATATTATTTCTAAATTATGTAATAATAGAATCTATAGAAAATTGAATGTAGTTTCTAAACTACTAAGTTTATTTAAAAAAAATCCTAACTGGTGAAAATTTGAAATTTCAATGCAGTAGCACTTAAATTTCACATAAAACATAAAAAGTAGGCGTCTGTCTGACCACCCTAATCACAATAAAATGATAATATTTTTTTTATAATATTTTAGATATAAGTAGAGGACTCATGTCCTGATGTGATGCATATTTTTTTGGTAATTTTTTTCCAAATAAATAATTAATGATGATTTTTTTATTAAAAATTTAAAAAAATATAAAAAATTGTATGTCTGACTAGCTTAACTTGGTCAAAACTTCATGAAATTAAATTTTATTTTTTAATCCTATAGTATGAAGCATAGAATGTGACACATGTTTCAGATTTGATACCATTTGAAAGCTATAAAAAAATTCAATCAACCTATCAATTAGGACTTTAGTTGTAATTCAAATAGAAATGAATAATAATTATTTATTAAATTCAAAAAATAATAATTTATATTGGTGTAAATTTGATAATCTCCTTTAAAAAACTTTTTCATTTGATCAATTTTGGGTAAAAAAAAAGTCATTAGCCACATACCCATCATATTGTCACTTTTTGGCCAATCATGATCCTGCACATACCCTTGAATAGATGCTAGATTAATAAAAATAGGAGGATCACACCTTTCATCCTAGGACATCATTTTTTGCATAAATTCACATTTAGCCTGCTCGACAATCTTGATCCAACCAATTAGTTGATCAAAATCATGGGGTTTTAATTGCTTAGGCAAGGTGTTAAGCCTTCACTCATAAATGTCACAAAATATGTCAATAAAAATTGAATCTTTAGGTCATAACCTTCTAGGGATTTCCAAAAAGGAATCCAAGAACTTTTCTATCAACTCATAGGGAAATTCCCCTTCATGTCTCTTCATACTAGATAGTATAAATAATACCTGATCATTATCACTCAGACTTTGTTGTAGCTCATCTTGCACCCGTTCATGATTAATGTGTTGTGATGGTGAACTAGATAAGGTATTGGGAGAATCATTACTCTAATAATTCTTTTCATCCTTATCTATGCCATTTATATGGCGTGCATCAAGACAAAAAACACTTGCTGCCATATAACCCCTCATCATTGAATATTTCATAATATTCTCAATATCCATAGAAATGTGATAGGCTTGATGCAATTTTTTAGGTTCCTTATCCCTTATCAAATAACTCATCTCATTATCAAACACACCTAGATATATAATTAAAAACTTTGCATCACTAGGCATTCGGTGGTCAAGGATACCTCTTACTGCTTGTATGAATCTCAAGTTAAAAGTAGGAACCATCTCATCTTCATCCTTTTGGATTTCCATAATTTTTTTCTTACCAAGCGAGGATTAACCCTTTAACCAAATTTCTCCATAAATGCTACCATAAACTCATCCCATGAAGCTATAGAATATATTGGAAAATATGAGAACCAATCTCTAGAATTTTCTTTTAAAGACCGAGCAAAGAGATTCATGACAACATCCTCATTATCTATCTCAAAGACACCCATCAAATCTATGAATGCATTTAGATGTTTAGAAGCTGACTCATCACTTTGACCTATAAATTTAGGAAAATGTTTCATAATATCATTTGGAATCTTGTTAGGAAAACCATGAATACCATTAAAACTTAATGGCCTATATCTCTCAATAGAGAACTTCTTTTTATGGCACGATAAGGGATGCTTTCCTTTCATGTTTTTACTTGATGTTCCACAAGGAAATACAAGGGAGTGATACACTTCTTTTGATGCCCTTATTTAATCTTCATAAATTGACTTCATAGTCAATAATCCACTACCTCATTCCTTAATTTAAATAAAAATATTAAAGCTCAAACATATCCATGGTTTAAAACTTTTCTAAGAGGCATAGTTCAGAGTAAGCATAATTCTTGAACCCAACTTAGATATTACACATTTTACCTTAGAATTATGTAAACTAACTACCATTCCCTTTATTTGTGGTTAATTCAAATAATAGGGAAACAAATATTTCACCAAACCATTTCAACATGGTTTTGTCATGGATTCATTTCTTCTTGAAAACCAAGGCAGGGGAACATACCTGGATATATTGCAATAATTCCTACATTGTGCTTCTAATTGGAAATCCTTGTAGATCTAGAACTTTTTTCATGTTTTCCTTAAGTTCTTATGTATAGAGTCACCACCTCCTTTATAGAGGAACAAACTACCACAATATGAAGTTTCTTTCACAAATAAATTTCACTTCAAACCTCATTAATCAGTTGAGTCACACATAGGTCCTTTACACTTTCTTATTTGGTTTCTAGTTGTAGACACTTAAAAATGTCTTGATGGATCACATTGGCTAACTAACATCATTTCGTCTCAAATACATCCTCTTTTTGCTTAATTAATTGAATTATCCTAGCTAATTAATTAATTGCATCATTTTCATCTATTAACCTAATGCATTTAAATGGGTTAATTCCCCCACTTCACGCTAACATTTCATCTTATTAAATTAAATAAATCAAAACATTTAATTTAATTCCCTAAGTCATCTTATTTAATTAAACAACCCTAAGTTATTTAATTAAATATCATTTCATCTCTCTCCCCCCATTTATTAAATTAATTACTAAATGTCACTTTATTCTTCAAATCTCCTAATTGCATGATTAAACCTTGTTTAATTAGCAATTAAACTAACTTTCCTCTAAGCAAAGGGAATACTCCCATGGAACATTCCTTACCCCCTTTTTGTACAATAAAAACTTTATTTTAATTTGCAAAATTCTTTTTTCCTCACCCATGAGAACATTCCAAAATAATATTCTTATTCCTCCATCATTTGAAAAAGGGATATTTTCACTTAGCTTCTTCTGCAAGTTTTAACCTTTAAGATTTTGAACAAGTCACCTTTGACCTATGTGTGCAGGTCAAAATTGTGTTTTTTTGAAGCAAATGTGAGCCCTTGATTAAAATACCATCATGCATTCTCATCCATTGATAAGAATCCATGGTCCATGCCTCTCATCTCCTTCATCTTGGACCATTGATTAATATTTTTAATCTCAACCCTCCATTTCTCATTTGTTCTCCTATAAATAGGACACTATTTGGAGACAAATGGATCCATCATTTTTTGAGAAAACTTATGTTGTTGAATTCACTTGCACTCATGGGTATGTGCAGGATCATGATGGGCCAAAAAGTGGCGATATGATGGGTATGTGGCTTGCGACTTTTTTTTACCCAAAATTGATGAAACGAAAAGCGCTTTTAAAGGAGATTCTCATCTTTCCACCAATATAAATTATGATTTACTTTTAATTTAATAAATAATTATTATTCATTTTCTCTTTAAATTATGACTAAATTTCTAATTAATAGATTGATTGAAAAACATCTATAGCTTTCAAATGGTATCACATTTTTTGAATCTAAAACATGCGTCACATTCTATGCTTCACATACTATAGGATTTAAAAAAAAAAATGAATTTCATGAAGTTTTGACCAAGTTAAGGTGGTTAGACATATGAGTTTTTTATATTTTTTTAAAGTTGTAATGAAAAAATCATAATTAATTATTTACTTTGAGAAAAATTACAAAATATGCAACACATCATTTTATTCTGGTTAGGGTGGTCAGACAAACACCTACTACTTATTTTTTCCCTAAAAATTTAAGTACTACTGCATTGAAATTTCAAATTTTCACCAAATAGATTTTTAAAAAATAAAAATGAACCTAGTAGGTTAGAAACTACGTTCAATTTTCTACAGATTCTATTCTTACATATTTTTGAAATAATATAAATAACTTATTCAAATTTTTACGTCAAGTTTCCTAACTCTGATTTTTTTGAATTTTTTCCACTTAAGGGCCTGTTTTTTCCATGATGATCTTGTACGTACCGTCACACTCATATTTACTTACTTTTAGATTATTTTAGTTAACTTTTAATTGCATAATAGCTTAGAGCATCCATTAATGGCTTCTATGCATCCATTTTAGCTTTTTTATAAATTAGGGTTTTCATCTTTTAGCTTAGAATTAGTTTAGATTAGCTTAGCAATAGCATAATCAATACATTTTTAGCATAAAATCATGGTAACTTAGCTTGCGTCATGTTCATTTTTAGCATAAACTAAGTTTCCATATATCAATCAAAATGGTTTCATCGATTCTCTTTCATAGAATCGATTGAAACATGCTCACTGGTCACTGGATTGGGAAAGGGTCATCATTTCACATCAACACGACACCAATTCCAAAATAGGATAAGTTTAAAATGGGTTAGATTAGGAATTTAATTGTTTTCTTAGTTTGTAGCTTTCAATTTCAGTAAAATGCTTAGTTTAGATTTCCAATTTGGATGATATTATTTGTAGATGTAGGCTTGTTTAGCAAAGTTATTCTTTGATTCATCATGAATCAAGTGTAATTGACTCTCATTGAAATTTCCTTTTCTCTCACCAGCAACCTTTCATTCCATTTTACTAGAATCTCTCAAAATAATTTACACTAGTACAAAGAGTTTTCAGAGTCGCCACACACTTCTAGCAAGAATTTCTACCAATATTCATGAAATTGTGACAAATATTGACAACATGTGCAAATTTTCATAGGAAACATAGTAAACTCCTTCACTATGCTAGAGGATTGACTCATTGAAACAAAGCCAAGCTGGGCAATATAATTTTCTAACAAATACTTTGACTCTTTACGATAGAATTATCTTCTATCATAGTTTTCTCAAATCTTCCCTAGCAGAGTCTCCATTTTTGTTGGTTACTCAGATGGGAAAATAAGATTCCAAAATTATCAATCTCTAGTTACAAATTTGAATTACTCTTTGATAGGACCGTCTGCAACCAAAACTTCTTAGTTCATCCCTAGTAGAGTCACCATTTTTGTTGGTTATTTTTTATGAACTAAACATGATCTCATCCCTCACCTGTGAATCTACTAGAATTCAATTACTAGTAAGGGTGAGGATTGGCCAACACACAAGTAAGGAGTTTAAGGCCCTTAATTCTTCAGTTCGGGTTTTGTGAAACCTAGGAGGGTGATCTTTAAACATGCTCACATGATATTAATTTTAACAAGAGCATTTCTATTCATGGATGAATTACTTCAAAGTGAAAATGGGAAACATTCATCTAAGGTTTGGCAGACCTTTTAATAAACTATTTTCCCTTGCAAGGAATAAAGTAACACTTTAGGTTGGGTCATTATAATTGAATGTTTTTTATGGTTTTATTCTCATTTTAAGCCTCTGGCTAGGTGCATTACTAACTCAAATTATTCTGAGATAAGTTGATGAAGGGACCAATGCCTTTTCTATGCGATAATGGATTCACATTTGTAATTGATTAGTAATTCCCTAACAATTCAACTCAATAATATGTGGATTATTGTAATACTACTTGTGTGTATAAAATAAGTGAGTGCATAAGAAAAAAATACAACACACCAATGAAACATTATATTAGAGAATCCAAACAATAATGAAATCAAATTGAAACAAACAAACTCTCTAATGGCATCTCATTGTCCTCTATCTCCAAGGAGTTTTCAAGCCATTATTGCTCTCAGATTATGTATGCACATGACTCTTCAAATGACAACCTAAAGAACGAGATGCTAGAAATGAAAAAATCTTCCTACATGATTGATTGTAAATGATATGCTAGGATTAAGTTGTTGTTATGATATTAATAATGAAAATGATGGGATGCAATTACAGTAATTAAGATGTAGCTAATGGTAAAGCCATGATTATTCTAAATGATGCTAAGATGCAAATGCTAAAATGCTAAGGCTATAATGCTAAATAAAATTCTCTCTAAAATTCTATAGAGTTTAATTATGCTCAATTCTCTATATGAAATGTTGTAAATGCGACTTTATTTGTAGATTTCTCCAAGGCATTAGCCTATGTCGTAGGATTCAATGGTTTGGATTTGATTTGTAGCGATGGATGGTTGACAGTGAAGAGGTTGGAGTGAATCAAGGAGTGTGTTCCTTTAGTAGAACAAATTGCCGCAAGTGTGGATGAGAATCAAATGGAGGTGAAAGCCAAGTGTCTCAAAATTAGTTAGAATTTGTTGAGATAAATGTCATATTAAATATAAGAATATTTAATATCATGAGAGACATGATGAGGTGGAAGATGACAAGTTATTAGAAATGTGACTAAATTCAAATTTAGAATTCAAATTTAATAAAAGAGAGTTAATTAAATAAAACAAATTAATTAAAGTTGTTTATTTAATTAAAACATGAAGAAAATGATTTAGAATAAGAAGAATTAAAGAAAGTGAACTATATAAATAATTTTTTTGATTTATTTATAAGTAAAAGAATTAAAGATTTATTAATTAAATAAATTTTATTTAATTAATTTTCTCTAGTCCAATTTTAAGTGTATATATTTTTCCCCTCTTTGAAGTGATGTGTTTGCGACACATTGCTTCAAAGAAAAAAAATTGTTGATGGTGTCAATAAGAATTTAGATATGCCCCAGACAATGAATGTCAAGAGTGATGCTATGCAAGTATGCCCCCTTGGGAGATAAATCAAGAAATTTTGAATTTTTAGGATTGTTTTGAATTTTTAAGATTTTCTGATGATTTTCAAATTTTATGATGTTTAGACAATTTATCTCTCAATAATGAAGAATGATCCTGCCAATTTGATTAATTGATGCCTATTTGAAAAATAAAACAAATCCCACTTAATTACCCCATGTAAAAAGGTAAAAGTGATGAAAAAGAAGCCCATTTGATTCATTTGCATTTTGGAGATTGAGTTGATTGGAGCAATTGGAACAAAATGGTGATCGCATACCACATGCATAGATTCGAGTGAGTTCAATGTCACAACTGCCCTACCACGTATGGACCTTCGGTACGTACCTTGAGAAACCTCTTTGTCAAATTTAAATTTTTTTTTCTCGTGTTTTTGATCATTTAAACTCTTCCAGTTTGTGTTTTAGTGCATACATGACCCGATGTACTGCATTAGGTTACTATTTTAGCACATTCAGAGATATACCACATAGATGAAGTTTTTCATTGTATTTAGTTGATATTTTAGTGTATTAGGATTTTTAACGCATTGATAGCACAAAGTAGTGTATAGAGTGATTTGTTTAGTGCATCGGGTGATTTTTCTAGTGTAGTCAGCTTATTAGTGGATAGAGACTATAAAATGGCACATTTCATTTTTTTTTTAGCGCATTTGGTAGTTTAGCACATAGGGACCTTGTTTTGGTGCATTGATAGAATTTTTTTAGCGCATCCATGATTTCAGTGCATAGAAGCACTGTTTCAATGCATTTACACTAGATTGATGAAATTTTGATTATTCTCCTTGATTTTGATGTTTGATGATCATGTCAGTCGATGTTTTGATGATGTTTGATGATTGATATCTCGATAGGTGAGAATCAATGATAGGATAGATGATGGTTGACCTCATGATAGGTGAGGGTAAATGATAAACGGTTGATGAGATTTGATCAAAATCTCATTATAGCTGATTAGATTGATTGATAGGTTGATTGATAAATTCTTAATTTGTGATATCTTATGATTATAGGAGGATTTTAGAGTTCTTCACTCTTGGGAGTGATTCCCGAAGACCTGGGACATGATTCAACAACTGGTGCAGGCTAATTTAGATGTGATTTCACGATGTGGGTTGACTTCTTTGATTGATATACCCCAATATAGGATCAATAGGTGACTTCCGACTGCTTTGGATGAGAGGTGGCATAGTGACTACAACACATTTCATTTAGCCACTGGTGAGATGACAGTTATTCAAGAGGATGTATATTATATCTTGGGGATTCTCATTGTCAACAAGCTAGTTGTTTATGATCACATGGAGCAGGGTGGTACCAATGCACTACAAAGGATTTTCCATGATGGCGAGATTAGTGAGTATGAGATCCCATGGTGGGAGATGGTTGCTTTATATCAACCATTACCTTGTGTTCTAGCGAGATTCATTGGAGGTTTTATATGTCTCAACCATAGGTTGAAGGGACACTCAGTTGGCTGGGGACGGATATTAAAGAGCATGATTACATAGGGGATCAAATATGTCTAGGGTTCCTGCATGTTGGCTCATTTGTATCATGATCTAAATTAGGTGGTCTACCTTGGAGCGGCTAGTTTATCAGATGGGGTTAGACTACTACAGATTAGGGCTTGGGATCACATAGCTATCACTCGGCTAGTGGCAGATAGGGATCATCCACTTGGCAGGTCCTATGTGTTTGGATACACAGATTTAGTTCTCCAGCACAAGATGGGAAAATTGGAGTGTTATGGATGATCTGGAGACAGTCAACTGGCGGCCATATTGAAATTGTGAGTAGTGGTCATAGGATGACATCAAGATGCTATATGTTTTCACCTCCAGATACTTGGTTGGGTGGACATTGTATGTTATCGAGTGATTCTTGGTTATGACAGTGCTTCCACAATATAGTAAAGTATAAATTATGCCCCAGAGAGTTACCATGTATGGTTGGTGATGATAGGATATTCCAAAGTGGGGATCCTCCCTATCATATGTTGGAACTTATCAAGATTACTTTTGGATATAGCTATGGATATGGGAGTACCATCTAGAGATTGGAGATGTGTTGATGACAGATGATTATGCTTGTTATTTCTTCACACATCCTTTCTTGAGGATATCAAGTCTGAATGAGCCAGTACTGACACTGGATGATGATGAGAGAGCACCACCATGTGCATCGAGACAAAGGAGAGATGGGGAATATGGAGATGAGGAGGAGGGAGATGGTGGTGATGGAGATGATGGGGATGGTAGAGATGCAGGTGGAGGTGGACCGATACTGGATGTCAGAGTGGCTTAGAGGAGGAGATCTATAGTGTCTATAGGATAGAAGTAGACATGTTCCTCATAGATTTAGATTTGTGTGCCCTCTCATCAGTAGCAGGCATATATAGCCACCTTATTGGCATAGGTGTAGAGCTTACATGGATAGTTGACATAGGCACATGCACAAATTGTTACTCTCACAGTAGAGAGAGATAGCATGAGGAAGAGATGTGAGCAGGCATAGGCCTTAGCTAAGAGACTATCGAGAGTGGCCGAGGGCACCACAATAGGGGAAATTATCTAAGAGGTGTAACATTCGGCCAAAGAGGCAGAGTATTATAGGTTGTTGTATCATGAGGCAATGCCTGTAGAGTAGCATGTTAGTTATGCATAGTCTACCAGTGCCATATCAGGTCGAAGCCACTCATAGACGACTAGCAGAGGTGTGACCAAGCAGGAATCCAAGTCCAAGTCCATCTGGTGGTGCAACATGAGGCTTAGTTAGGCCAACAGTGTCTGGGGGGAGCAACACATAGCCCCTTGTTCATATTGATGTACACACTTGTTTAGTCAGAGATATTATGATATTCTACCACATTTAGTTGATGTATCATTTGACATTTATTTTGAGATTATATGATATGCAGTGGATACTATTGCTCTATATGTTGTCTATATGCTTTTTATTCCATGTGATGTTTTATATGATTATGCTAGGGTTATGTATGAATGCAATGATGCAATGATGGTGCATGGATTATGATGCTATATGGTTTCTATGGATAATGCTTTATGTTATATGAAATGGATGCAAATAAGATGTGATGCACATTATTTTTTTTCATTTTTATAATGGAAATATAAGATATAATGCTTTATAATGTATGATATGATAATCCTTATGCAACTACTTATGAAGTATCTTGTTTTTGTTAATGTCAAATGTACTCAATCATTTAATGAGAGAGATAAAACCATTTTGAAAATTTCCAACCTTGAAAAATCTAAAATGTAGATGCAAAACTAATATGGATGCAATCTATCTTAACCATGCAAATCTAAATATGCAATGTTATCATTTTGTTAGCTGATTTGTCATACTTGGTATCATTATTGAGCTTTTCATATGTTGAAAGTTAGTAAAAAAATTGATGGTATAATTAAACCATGATGACTTGAGTACAACTTCCATGAATTTTTGATATGGCAAGGTAACACAAGCATCTAGGCATAATTGAACCAAGATCCCTTGAGTATTACTTGCGTAAAATAGACAAGAGTTAATCTTTTTCCTATGCAAATCCAGAATTTCATCAATGATACTTTGTAGAGCATGTCTCGCAACAATTTACATATTAATAATGATCAACTCACAAATAGCAGAAAAAGAAAAAATCATACTCCATCCTAGCTCCTCTAGTCTATGACATCCTTGAGTTGCTCTAGAGAAATGATAACAAAAATCAAGATATAACAATTGAACATTCATGTTAAAGTGATTAAACCATGATTCATAAGAACATCGTCTAACTAAATTTGTTTTTTATTGATATTGTTGTTGATTTGGATAGTTGGTGTTGTTTGAAAGATTGTGATGGATGTTCAATGTTGATTTCCCGTTGTGATTGTTGTGTTCACTACGTTGTCTGACTGTTGTTTTTTTGTTGTTTTTAGCTCAAAGAAGGTTTCCCCCAGTGAGTTCAATATTTTTCCCCCAGTGAGAAACCATCCATTTATTGTGGATATGCACAATGATAACCAAGCCAGGATGAGACATGATCGTGATGCCCAGATATGTACATGAGGTTTTTTCGATAATTAAGCATAGTGATGGAGAAAGTGGATGACCGACACACGTGACAATAGATGGAAGAAGCTAATCTATCATAATAGTGCATGTTGCTAGGTTTTCACTACTTGTTTTTATTGCACCTTTTCTGATTTTATGAATTTTTTGTTATCACCAAGACGCCTCTTTGCCAAGTTTTCATCAAGGTAACGATTTTTTGATTTTTCACTTATTTTCATATTAATTCCTCTTTTTTTTCTTTTTTGGATTTTTGATCTTTTTTTATTTTTTCTGGATTTTTTCCTTTTTTACTTTTTTTTTAAAAATTTGTTCTTTTTCTGATTTTTTGGATTTTTTTGCTTTTAACCATGCACTCGATGAGTTATGTGTAAAACTTCTTGAGATGAAGGTTGTTGATAGGTTCTTCAAATATGTCCCCTTTAGGTGTAGATAACTGATATGCTCCAAATCGATAGACTAATACAATGACAAAAGGACCTAGCCAATTAGGTTAAAATTTTCCCTTCTTTTCTCAATCTTATTGATTGTGATGATTCTCTTTTAGGACCTGTTGATGTGTTTTTTATGCACTTCTCAACACAGGCAGTGCGTAGGTGCACTACCTCTCTTGAAAGACAATATTCCATAATCAAATTGCAGAACACTATCCCAAGGTCTCTAATGTTAGGTCTTGACAGTGCTTGGAATATCTCAGTTGTTTGACGTGATTTGTTGGAATCACAAGGCGGACTTACGGATGAGTTACAAAGTGGGGAAGTTGGATTTGCAAATGTAGTTTTAAAGTGCTGGAAGTGAATGAACAATGGCTGTCCACTCAAAATAGCAAGTTGAAACTCATCAAATTCATCTGATTTAGCTTCATGGTGATGCTTTGGATCCTACTCTAACCAAGGATTAAAAGAAAACAACAAAAGGAGAAGGGTTAAGAAAGCTATTATAATCCTAAACTACGAATGAACAGTAATAATGGTGGCTGCTAAAGTAGACATGCTTCCTAAACTGAGTTTTGCTTGACCAAGAGAAACCTACAGCTACAAAAAATCAGTGCAATCTTCTAAGGACTGTAGATTTTCACATCACATACACACATCATGTACATTCAAACGAACTAAGTTGCAGCAATAAAGGAAAGAGGCTCAGACTAGCTTTGCAAAGTGATTCATCATCAATGAACCACAAAAAGCATGAGATGGAAATCCATCAAATACTAAAACAGCAAACACCATCACCACTCACATTCAAGAAACTAACACTAAAACTAACATGGAATGTGAACCATGCATACATAAAGAGAAAACTCAAAAAGAACACCCATAAATCATGCATTGCTGCTTTCTATTGCTACAGAATGTCTTTACATCAATTCTCCAACTCTTACAAATGAGGGGCAAGCCCCTATTTATAGTTTTCCAAAGCCCAAATGAATGAATAGGATTTAATTACATCTAATGGCCCATATTCAATTACATTAGGGTTTCACCTACCCCACAATATTTAACAATTAAAAATACATTCCTTGTTTTTTCCCTGTTTTGTCATCTAGTGCCAGTTACTGTAGCAATTTTGTCATTTAGCTGATTTCCCTTTTCACTGTTGCTAAAACTGTCTGAAAGTTGTCTTTTGTTTGATGTGGTTGCAGTGTTCTTCCTTTGATCAAATGAGTCCGTCGACGATTAGCATCAATGGATTGGTGGCCCCTGATTCGGGTAGAAAGCTCCTTAGAAATCATCATCATTTGGAAAAAGGTAGGACAAATCCCTCAATGGGCCTCCTCGATAGACCTACAGAAGGCTTCTTAACTCCTGCAAATATGAAGTGTTGTAAGTGCATTTATACATGAGTTAAGGAAAATGTCAGTCAAACCTACAAATTCCTTGTTAGATCTATCCATGCATCATCAAAATATCTTGATATTCATATTTGGAGCTCATTTGGACCATAAACATTAATGCGTGCTTCAAAGGTGCGAGCGCTAGAGGGCGGAAAGACGATGGAAGAAAGCTAGAAGGTAGACAGCGGACATAAGCCAAAATAGTTGGGAAGAAGGCGGGCTCCCAGATGTTCAAAACAATCGGGAAGTAGGCAGGTTCCCGGATATTAAAAACAACCAGGAAGAAAGCAGGCTCCTAGATGTTCAAAACAGCCGGGAAGGAGGCAGGCTTCCGGATGTTCAAAACAACCAGTAAGGAGATAGACTCCCAGAAACGGCCATAGAGGACCCAGGTTCCAGAGGCCGGAAGGGAGGTGGCCGCTAGAAATTCCAAAACGGCCACAGAGAGGCAGAGCCCCGGAAACAGCCACGGAGGGGTTGGGATCTAGAGGCCAGAAGGGAGGTGGCCGCCGGAAGTTCCAAAATGGCCATGGAGAGGCAGAGCCCCAGAAAAGGCCATGGAGGGGCCGAGCTTCAGAGGCCAGAAGGGAGGTTGCCGCCGGAAGTTCCAAAATGACCACGAAGAGGTGGAGCCCCAGAAACGGTCACAAAGGGGCCAGGCTCCAGAGGCCAGAAGGGAGGTGGCCGCCAGAAGTTCCAAACCAGCAAAAGGGGGATGGAGAGGCGGAGCCCCGAAAACAGCTATGGAGGGGCCGGGTTCCGGAGGCTGGAAGGGAGGTGGCCGCCGGAAGTTCCAAAATGGCCACGGAGAGGCGAAGCCCCAGAAACAACCAAGGAAGAGCCAGGCTTCGGAGGCTGGAAGAAAGGTGGCTGTCGGAAGTTCCAAAATGGCCACGGAGAGGAGGAGCCCTAGAAACGGCCAAGGAGAGGTCAGACTCCGGAGGCCGGAAGGGAGGTGGCCCCCAGAATTTCCAAAATGGCCATGGAAAGGCGGAGCCCCAGAAACGGCCACAGAGGGGCCGGGCTCTGGAGGGCAGAAAGGAGGTAGCCGTCGGAAGTTTTAAAATGGCCACGGAGAGGCGGAGCCCCAGAAACGGCCACGGAGGGGCCGGGCTCTGGAGGCTGGAAGGGAGGTGGCCGCTGGAAGTTCCAAAACAACAAAAGGGGGACGAAGCTCTGAAACCCCTAAAACTTAACCAAACTTTGTCGAAACCTTGACAGTTCATTTAAGCACATCAAACACATCCCAGATCCAAAAAAGGGTGACCCCAAAGTCAAAAATGAGGAAACGGGAGCGACAAGGGTCCACGGATGTTTCCAAATAGCTAAGGAGGAACGAAATTCCAGAGGGAAAGTTCTGAAACCATTGAAACTTAACCAAACTTTGACGAGACTGTGGCAGTTCATTTAATCACATCAAACACATCCCAGATCCAAAAAAGGGTGACCCCAAAGTCAAAAATGAGGAAACGAGAGCGATGGGGGTACACAGATGTTTCCAAACAGCCAAGGAGGAAGGGAATTCCGGAGGCAAAGTTCTGAAACCATCGAAACTTAATAGAACGCTAACGAAACCTTGGCAATTCATTTAAACACTTCAAACACATCCCCGATACAAAAAGGGTTTCCCCCAAAGTCAAAATGAGGAAATGAGAGCGACGGGGGTCCACGGATGTTTCCAAACAACCAAGGAGGAAGGGAATTCCGGAGGGAAAGTTCTGAAACCATCAAAACTTAACGGAACGTTGACGAAACCTTGACAATTCATTGAAACACCCCAAACACATCCCAAATCCACCAAAAAGTTGTCCCCAAAGCCAAAAATGTGGAAACTGGACCAATAGGGGTCTACGGATGTTTCTGAAACAGCTAAAGCAAGACAAAAGGTAGAAAGGGGATGGGGGAATTTATTTCTCCGCAGATTTGAACACCCCAAGTAGGTGAATTTGGGTAGAGGAATTTGATTGTGTGATGGCACATGACCAATTTGGCCTTGGAAATAGGGCACGCAAAACAAGACAGGAGCAAAGCAGCCTATCGGGAGTGAAGAAAGGGGGTCCCTGCCTACGACGGGGTGTGTGTGTAAAATATACGAAAGTTTGGGTTGGATAATGGTTTTGATCCTTTGGTTGGGCACACATTAATGTTTATGGTCCACATGAGCTCCAAATATGAATATCAAGATATTTTGATGATGCATGGATAGATCTAACAGGGAATTTATAGGTTTGACTAACATTTTCCTTAACTCATGTATAAATGCACTTACAACACTTCGTGTTTGCAGGAGTCAAGAAGCCTTCCGTAGGTCTATCGAAGAGGTCTATTGAGGGATTTGTCCTACCTTTTTCCAGATGATGATGATTTCTAAGGAGCTTTCTGCCCGAATTAGGGGCCACCAATCCAATGATGTCAATTGTCGACAGACTCATTTGATTAAAGGAAGAACACTGCAGGCACATCAAGCAAAAGACAACTTTCAGGTAGTTTTAGCTACAGTGAAAAGAGAAATCAGCTAAATGACAAAATTGCTACAGTAACTGGCACTAGATGACAAAACAGGGAAAAGACAAGGAATGTATTTTTAATTGTTGAATATTGTGGGGTAGGTGAAACCCTAATGTAATTGAATCTTGGCCATTTGATGTAATTGAATCCTAATCATTCATTTGGGCTTTGGAAAACTATAAATAGGGGCTTGCCCCTCATTTGTAAGAGTTGGAGAATTGATGTAAAGACATTCTACAACAATAGAAAGCAGCATTGCATGATTTATGGGTGTTCCTTTTGAGTTTGGTCTTTATGTATGCATGGTTCACCTTCCATGTTAGTTTTAGTGTTAGTTTCTTGAATGAGAGTGGTGACGGTGTTTGCTGTTTCAGTATTTGATGGATTTCCAGCTCATACTTTTTGTGGTTCGTTGATGATGAATCACTTTGCAAAGCTAGTCTGAGCCTCTTTCCTTTATAGCTGCAACT
The DNA here is from genome assembly GCA_007258455.2 of Sequoia sempervirens. Classification (NCBI taxonomy): domain Eukaryota; kingdom Viridiplantae; phylum Streptophyta; class Pinopsida; order Cupressales; family Cupressaceae; genus Sequoia; species Sequoia sempervirens. Next base: position 145,134,831 of record VDFB02379711.1, on the reverse strand, counting down.
TAGTTCGATTGCATGTACATGATGTGTGTATGTGATGTGAAAATCTGCAGTCCTTAGAAGATTGCACTGGTTTTGTGTAGCTGTAAGTTTCTCTTGGTCAAGCAAAACTCAGTTTAGGAAGCCTGTCTACTTTAGCAGCCACCAAAGGATCAAAACCATAAACATTAATGCATGCCCAACCAAAGGATCAAAACTATTAGCCAACCCAAACTTCAGTATGTTTTGCACACAAGCCCCGCCATAGGCAGGGACCCCCTTTTTTCACTCCCGACAGGCTGGTTTGCTCCTATATTGTTTTGTGTGCCCCATTTCCAAGCCCAAATTGGTCATGTGCCATCAAACGATCAAATTCTCCTACCCAAATTCACCTACTTGGGGTATTCAAATCTGTAGAGAAATAAAGTCCCCTGTCCACTTTCTACCTTTTGTCTTGTTTTGGCTGTTTCGGAAACATCCGTGGACCCTTGTCGGTCCAGTTTCCACATTTTTGGCTTTGGGGACAACTTTTTGGTGGATTTGGGATGTGTTTGGGGTGTTTCAAGGAACTGCCACGGTTTCGTCAATGTTCCGTTAAGTTTCGATGGTTTCATAACTTTCCCTCCAGAATTCCCTTCCTCCTTGGTTGTTTGGAAACATCTGTGGACCCCTATCGCTCCCGTTTTCCTCATTTTTTACTTTGGGGGAAACCCTTTTTGTATCGGGGATGTGTTTGAAGTGCTTAAATGAATTGCCAAGGTTTCATTAGCATTCTGTTAAGTTTCAATGGTTTCGGAACTTTGCCTCCAAAATTCCCTTCCTCCTTGGCTGTTTGGAAACATCCGTGGACCCCTATCACTCCCGTTTCCTCATTCTTGACTTTGGGGTCACACTTTTTTGGATCTGGAATGTGTTTGATGTAATTAAATGAATTGCCAAAGTTTCGTCAAAGTTTGGTTAAGTTTCGATGGTTTCAGAACCTTCCCTCCCGAATTCCCTTCCTCGGCTGTTTGGAAACATTTGTGGACCCCCGTCGCTCCTGTTTCCTCATTTTTTACTTTGGGGTCACCCTTTTTTGGATCTAGGATGTGTTTGATGTGCTTAAATGAACTGCCAAGGTTTCGTCAAAGTTTGGTTAAGTTTCAGTGGTTTCAGAGCTTCGTCCTCCCTTTTGCTGTTTTGGAACTTTCAACGGCCACCTCCCTTCCAGCCTCCAGAGCCCAGCCCCTTCGTGGCCGTTTCGGGCTCCACCTCTCCATGGACATTTTGAAACTTTTGGCGGCCACCTCCCTTCGGCCTCGGGAGCCCGCCCTCCATGGCCGTTTGTAGGGCTCCGCCTCTCTGTGGCTGTTTTAGAACCTGGCGGCCACCTCCGTTCCGGCCTGAGCTGGCCTCCATGGCCGTTTCGAGGCTCCGCCTCTCCGTGGCCATTTTGGAACTTCCGGCGGCCACCTCCCTTCTGGCCTCCGGAACCCGGCCCCTCCGTGGCCGTTCTAGGGCTCCGCCTCTCCGTCCCCCTTTTGCTGTTTTTGAACTTTCGGTGGCCACCTCCCTTCTGGCCTTTAGAGCCCGGCCCCTCCATGGCCGTTTCTGGGGCTCCGCCTCTCCGTGGCCATTTTGGAACTTCCGGCGGCCACCTCCCTTTCAGCCTCCAGAGCGTGGCCCCTCCATGGCCATTTTGGAACTTCCGGCGGCCACCTCTCTTTAGGCCTCCGGAGCCCGGCCCCTCTGTGGCCATTTTGGAACTTCTGGCGGCCACCTCCCTTCTGGCCTCCGGAACCCAGGGCCTCCATGGCCATTTCTGGGAGCCTATCTCCTTCTTGGCTATTTTGAACATCTGGGAGCCTGCCTCCTTCCCGACTGTTTTGAACATCTAGGAGTCTGCCTTCTTCTTGGCTGTTTTTAACATCTGGGAGACTGCCTCCTTCCCAGCTATTTTGAACATCCGGGAGCCCGCCTTGTTCCCAGTTGTTTTGGCTTCCGTCCATTGTCTGCCTTCTGGCTTTTCTTCTGCCGTCTTTCTGCCCTCTGGCGCTCACACCCTTGGAGCACGCATTAATGTTTATGGTCTAAATGAGCTCCAAATATGAATATCAAGATATTTTGATGATGCATGGATAGATCTGACTAGGAATTTGTAGGTTTGACTGAAATTTTCCTTAACTCATGTATAAATGCACTTACGACACTTCATGTTTGCAAGAGTCAAGAAGTATTCCGTAGGTCTATCGAAGAGGCCCATTGAGGGATTTGTCCTACCTTTTTCTAGATGATGATTTCTAAGGAGCTTTCTACCTGAATCAGGGGCCACCAATCCATTGATGCCAATCGTCGACGGACTCATTTGATCAAAGGAAGAACACTACAAGCACATCAAATGAAAGACAACATTTAGGCAGTTTTAGCTACAGTGAAAAGGGAAATCAGCTAAATGACAAAATTGCTACAGTAACTGGCACTAGATTACAAAACAGGAAAAATATAAGGAATGTATTTTTAATTGTTGAATATTGTGGGGTAGGTGAAACCCTAATGTAATTGAATCTGGTCCATTCGATGTAATTGAATCCTAGCCATTCATTTGGGCTTTGGAAAACTATAAATAGGGGCTTGCCCCTCATTTGTAAGAGTTGGAGAATTGATGTAAAGACATTCTACAACAATAGAAAGCAGCATTACATGATTTATGGGTGTTCCTTTTGAGTTTTCTCTTTATGTATGCATGGTTCACCTTCCATGTTAGTTTTAGTGTTAGTTTCTTGAATGGGAGTGGTGATGGTGTTTTCTGTTTTAGTATTTGATGGATTTCCAACTCACGCTTTTTGTGGTTCATTGATAATGAATCACTTTGCAAAGCTAGTCTGAGCCTCTTTCCTTTATTGCTGCAACTTAATTCGATTGCATGGACATGATGTGTGTATGTGATGTGAAAATCTGCAGTCCTTAGAAGATTGCACTGGTTTTCTGTAGCTGTAGGTTTCTCTTGGTCAAGCAAAACTCAGTTTAGGAAGCCTGTCTACTTTAGCATCCACCATTGTTACTGTCCATTCGTAGCTTAGGATTATAATAGCTTTCTTAACCCTTCTCATTTTGCTGTTTTCTTTTAATCCTTGGTTAGAGTAGGATCGAAAGCATCACCATGAAGCTAAATCAGATGAATTTGATGAGTTTCAACTTGTTGTTTTGAGTGGACAACCACTGTTCATTCACTTCCAGCACTTTGAAACTGCATTTGCAAATCCAACTTCCCCACTTTGTAACTCATCCGTAAGTCCACCTTGTGATTCCAGCAAATCACATCAAACAATTCAGAAATTCCAAGCACTGTCAAGACCTGACACTAGAGACCTTGGGATAGTGTTCTGCAATTTGATTATGGAATATTTTCTTTCAAGAGAGGTATTGCACCTACACACTGCCTATGTTGAGAAGTGCATAAAAAACACTTCAACAAGACCAAGTCGCCAACCTAAAATTTTCTTGGTCTAACCTTGTGGTTATAGCTCCTTGAAATTCTTTGTTGATAGGATTTTAGATGATCAACAACATGCTGGCCATGTTCATCTAGCAATTCCAACTCTTGTAGTATGGCTACTCAATAGTATTCCTCTGAAATGATTCTTTTTAATGACACCCAAAGTGAAGGTAACTCAACCTCAATAGGTAAGATGGATTTTGATCCATACACAAGGGAATATGGTGTGGATCTTGTAGGGGTGTGGATGCTAGTATAGTATGCCCACAAACTAGGGTTTACTTGAGGATACCAACCACGTCCAACATCATTAATAGTTTTCTTCAAGATTTTCAATATGGTGTTATTTGAGGCTTCTGCTTGGCCATTCCCTTGAGGGTAATATGGTGTGGAAAATCACTATTGGATATGGAATTTTTCACAAAGTTCTTGTACATCCTGATTTTTGAAAGGTCTACCATTGTCAATGACAATGGAGCTAGGGATGCCATACTGACAGACAATGTAATTCAAGATGAAAGAGGCAATTTCTTTACTAGTGATGGTGGTTAAAGGGACAACTTGAATCTAATTTGTGAAAAGGGAAAAGATAATTTGGGGAGTAAATAAAAATGTGTGGGACAAGTGATTTCAAAATGTGAAAATATTGATTTTGTGAAAACATTTTCACCTAGGGAAAATGGGTAGTTATTTCACCGTATAAATATTATGAAGATAAATATATTGGTGAAATATGAATTTGTAGTGAGGGGGATAGCGAAAATATTTTTATGGAAATGCAAGTGAATGGGAGAAGAAAATGCTATCATTTTGGGAAATAAATATGAGTGCTAGATATGTAGTTTTGAAAAGTGATTTTTTTTTAACTGGAGAAGTTAAGAGAAAGTGAAGTGGCGAGATGGGTAATTATTTTTACCCAAATAATATATTTATTTATTGGGTGAACGTACAAACACAAAGTTTCCAAAAAAAGAAGGATAATAATTAAAATTGATTTTTCACAAAGATTGCAAAATGAAGATTAAGGTTAAAATATTTAATTTTCTAAAAAGGAAATTAATTAAATATTTTATTTTCACCAAAGAATGTTGAAATGTTGCACTAGAACAAATGAAGGGTCATAACCCTAAAATGTGTATTGTATATATGTAAAGTAAAATCATGAAAAAAATATTAGAAGTAGAAAAAAGAGGAGTAAGTAGGTTAGTAAGTTTTGGGGAAGGGATTTCTTGCTAAGAAGATTCTTGGGCCAACAAAGGAGTAATGTATTAAAGAGTGTTGTTCAGAAAATGGTGTCAACCATTTATTGATTTCAAAGAAAAAAACATCATTTTGTTGTCTCTAGACTTTTGTTTTATTTTATCATATGAATCAACATATCAAGCATGTGTTTGATTTGTCATTGCACTCTTATTCTCTTGTGTAATTCGTTCAATAGGCTCTCTCAAGTAGAGATTAAATTCTTTTAAATGAATTATAGTGATAAAGGGGGATCAAGTTAGATTGAAAAGAATGATTTTATGATGTAATTACTTGCATGTTTATGCAAGACATAAACAAAAAGGTGCTAAATGGTTAGACTTTTAGACCATAGGAAGAAGGAATATTATTTAGATTTCATTTCCCAATGAATGAAGGCACCGATCTTTCACACCCTAGAAAATAAATTTCATAATTTAAATAAATTATATATAAACTTTTTTTTTCATGCAGTAGGAGTAAAAGTTACTAGAAATATATCATCTATTGTGTTTATGCCACTGTGATAGATCCATCAATTCAATCAAGTTATACAACTCTAAATCTTCTTCAATTATAAAGGTATAACTGCCTAGGTTAATAGAGCCTGAAGTGTAGGGAGTTATCAAACACAAAGGTTAACTTCATTCATTGGTTCAAGAACATTGCAAATTTGATCATAGAGTTTGGAATCCTCTTAGACTTTGCAATCTACATTTTTTAGAACCAATAGGTTCCATGATGCCTTTTTTTCTTTTTTCGATAGGAACCTTTCCTTCATATCCCATATTTTCTAAGATTGCAAATCCTTTTCCATATGGTTATGTTAGTACATTGGAAGTTGATGCTTGGTAACTGTCTTCATCTTTGTACAACCAATTTAAAATGTCTTTGTCTTCAGATTCATCAACTAGAGTGCCTACTTTTACAAATCTACCATCAAAGAGCGTGATGGGTTCTGAGGATTATTATCTGGATGTTGATGGTTATCCATATGACTTTGGAGAAGGCAGTAGTTTTGAGAGACATAAGGATTTCTCAAAAGAATATTGACACATGCCTTTGTATTTCAATTGAGCTTTTTTCTCAAGTAGTTTTGACAAAGAATTTAGCTGACTTTCATTAGTTGAGGAAGTGGAATCACCAATACCTTTATCTTTCAACTTAACCTTTTTCTTAGACTAATTTGATAAAGAATTAAGTTGGCTATCATTACTTGATGAACTAGGAGTGATAGCTTCCTTGTGTGGCACAAAAACATATTGGACCATCTTAAGAGTATTGCAATATTGAGGATTGTTGGAATTAGCTAAAGGGTATGTGCAGGATCATCATGGAAAAAAAAGCCCTTAAGTGGCGAAAAATTTAGAAAAATCAGAGTTAGGCAACTTGATGTAAAAATTTGAATAAATTATCTATATTATTTCAAAAATATGTAAGAATATAATCTGTAGCAAATTGAATGTAGTTTCTAAACTACTAGGTTTTTTTTTAAATCCTATTTGGTGAAAATTTGAAATTTCAATGTAGTAGTACTTAAATTTCAAGGAAAAAAGAAGAAGTAGGTTTCTGTATGACCACCCTAACCACAATAAAATGATAATACTTTTTTATAAGATTTTAGATAGAATTAGAGGACTCATGTCCCGATGTGATGCATATTTTTTTGTAATTTTTTTCCAATTAAATAATTAATTATGAATTTTTTATTACAAATTTAAAAAAATATAAAGACTCATATGTTTGACCACCTGAACTTGGTCAAAACTTCATGAAATTCATTTATTTTTAATATTATAGTATGTAAAGCATAAAATGTGACACATGTTTCAGATTAAAAAAATGTGATACTGTTTGAAAGCTATATATGTTTTTCAATCAACCTATCAATCAAGACTTTAGTTGTAATTCAAATAGAAAATGAATAGTAATTATTTATTAAATTCAAAGTAAAGCATAATTTATATTGGTGGAAAGTAGAGAATCTCCTTTAAAAACCCTTTTTGTTTCATCAATTTTGGGTAAAAAAAAGTTTCCAGCCACATACCCTACACATACCCATTATATCGCTACTTTTTGGCCCATCATGATCTTGTACATACCCTGAAATGGTGATCTCTTGTCCATTGTATGGGAATTTCAAGCATTGATGATATGTTGATGGCACTGCTTACATTTCATGGATCCAAGGTCGACCCAAGAGTATTTTGTATGTTAAATCTTTGTCTAAAACTTGGAAAACTATATCTTTTTGAATCGGTCCCACTTGAATTGACAATACAATCAGTCCTTGGGAGGATCTCTCTTCATCATCATAAGCTCCGATGGTGATCTTTCTTCTGGAATCTATTACATTTTGGGAGAATCTTAGTGCATGAATAAGCTTTAAAGTATAGATATTTAGACTAGCTCCTCCATCTATCAAAATGCACTTGACCCGATGTTTATGAATTATAACCTCAATGTGGAGTGGAGCATTGTGTGGATGAGTAAGTGATGCATCAAATTTTTCAGAGAATGATAGACAATGAGGTGTAGTCAAATGTCCCACCATGGCTTGAAATTGACAAACTTCCATATTAGTTGGTACTATGGTGTCCACCAAAGCCTTTTCTAGAATTTCCTTATGGGTTGGTGAAATTTTGAGAAGTTCCAATATGGATATCTGCAATCAGATCTTTTGTAATTGGTCTACAATATTTTATTGATTTGAAGGGGTGGCAGGTGTTAGATGTACTTCCTTTCAATACATACTTAGACTGAGCTCTTGTGGTCACGTTTACCAAAAAGTTATTTTTTTTATTGTTGATTTTAATGACATTGATTTGATTATCCATTGCAACCATGTATTATTTGATGTCATTGATTTGATATGATTTGATGTTGATATCATTGAGTTGATTTTTAGGTGTAACACTCTCATTGATTTGATTACCAACTGTAACAATGTCATGTTTTTGCTCAATTGTGATGTCATTAATTTGATTATCAGCTACAACAATGTCTTGTTTTTCATTGATTTCAATGTCATTAGTTTGATCATCAACTACAAAAATGTGGAGTATGGTAGAATCATAGACATAGTTCAGATTTTTCCCTTTGGTGTTTGTTGAAGAGGATTCCCCTTTTTCATGTTGGGTAAAGGGTTTTTGAATGCTCCATGATCAACATTTGTTTGAGGTACTTCTATTGATATTTCACATCTATCTGTCAAATCTTGCACTAAATGTTTCAGTTGCATACAATCATTTATTTTGTGACCTTTTTTTTTATGAAAATCACAATAATGTGCATCATTCCACCATGATGATTTAACTTGTGGTTCCCAATCTCATTCCTCCGGTAATGTTATGAGTTTCGCAGCAAGAAGCTCTTTTAATGTTGATTCAAGTGACTATCCCAAAGGTGTGAATCTTCTGCAATGTGATGGTGTTTGATATGTTGTTGAAGATGGTTTAGATTCATTATTGTTTTGGTTTCTATTTTGATTGGGCTAGGGTGTAATTCCTGGTAGATTAAAGATAAGTTTTGCATTATGTGTTTTAGTTGCACCATCATTACCATCATTCTTGTTTCTTTTCCAAAATTTGGGTTTCTCATTGTTGTTATAATGATTGGAGGAGTTTGCTAAGTTTTTCCCTTCATTATATATTTTTAACACTCCTCTTTTAACCAAGGTGTCCTCAATTTTGAGTCCATTTTCAATCATCTTTTCAAAGTTGGGTGCACATTCCAATTCAAGTCTATAGCTCATCTCATCATTTAAATTATCAATGAATATTTCCATATTTTCTTTTTCAGGTATCAGACGAGGATATCTAGAAAATAATCTTCTCCATCTTTGTAAAAATATGAAAAATGATTCACCATTTTTTGTGTTTTGTGTTGCAAATATCTTTCATAGTTATCTCATGTTGAATGTTGTAGGAATATTGAGTGATAAACTTATTGACCAACTTTTCAAATGATCTAATACCTGGTGGAAGTTTTGAAAACCATTCCATGCATTGACCACCCAAACTTCTTGGAAACAATCTTATTAAATAGGTCTCTTCATGTGCAAATTCAAGACTCATGGTATGAAATTCTCTTACATGATCTATACGGTCAGATTTTCCATTGTATTTTTCATATTTTGGAATATCACAATTAGGTGGAAATGGTATCATGTTCAAAATTCTATCCAAGGGATAAGGGAAGATGTCTTGCAAAAAATATCATTTTGTGGTTCTTGTTTGCATGTCTTGGATCTGGTATTGAAGTTTTTCCATTTGTTGGGTCAAAGCATTCATTGGATCTATGTTTTGTGAATCAACCTCTATCCTCTTGGGAGCTCCTTTCAATTGGTTTACATCAAATTCATTAGTTATTTTCACACCTTGGTTTTCCAACATAAAAAATTATTTCTCTCCATCTTTTTCTATAATTTTCTCCATGAATTTGTGAAATTTAGGGTCTTGTTGAGTGTGTTGAATGTCCTCATCCTTTATTTCATCATTTTCAGGTTGGTGAAATCTATGGAAGGGATTTTCTTCTACTTTTTCCATGGTGGTTTGTGTTTCAATTTCTTTCTCTTTGATTTTTTGTTTTTGAGATCTTGCTAAAATGGGCATACAAGTGATAAAAGTTTACTATACTTTGATCTTCGTTTAGGAGTACCAAGGAGATACCTAAGTCAAATAGAATGATGGATTCTATTGATGAGACTAAGGTGATAAATTTGATGACAATGTGTTGTTTTGTGATGAACGATGATAAATCTTGATGATGAAACTTAGCTAACAATCAGATGATAGGTTTGATGATTTAGGCACTTTTAGATGTTTGATCCAAGTTTAGTTAAGAGAATTTCACTTGCAAAAGCTAGTTTCTTCACATTTAAATTAATGTTTGAATGAGGAATGATCTATGCTCTGGAAGGATCCCTAAATCTAGTTTTAATTGTCTGATAGACATTCAAATTAGCTCTTTGTTTGTGAATCAAATGGATGTGCTAAAACAGGGTGTAGATGCATTAAAAAAGAGACTATATGTGCTAGATTGTATCCTAGATGTACCAGAACAGAAAATGTATGCACTGAAAGATGAAACACATGCACTGGAAAAGACCCAGATGTGCCAGAATGGGAGCTAAATGTGCTAGAAAAGAACCTAGATGCACTAGACTACCCCCTATATGTGCTAGAATAGAAAGTTGATTTGCTGGAAAATGTGTTGAATGCACCAGAACATGGGCTAAATGCACTGAAACATGAAGCCAATGCACTAGAAAAGACCCTAGATTCACTAGAAGATGGAATGAATGTGCTAAAACAAGCTAGAGATGTGCTAGACTACCCCTAAATATGGTTCAAGTTATCTAAGAGATGTTCAACTTAGCAATATGTTGGAGTATTAGGTAGATGTGCTAAACAAATTGCAAATGCGATGGAAGATGGGACAAATACGTGAGAATATGGCCTAAATGCACTAAAAGGTATGATGGATGTACTAAAACAAAAACTGGATGTGCTAGAGTATGAGCTAAATGCGTTGGAAAAGAACACAGATGCACTAGAATATGGCCTAAATGCACTGAAAGGTATGATGGATGTGCTACAACAAAATGTGTCGGCACATAAATTATACTAATTGATATCGCACGCTCGATCCTGATCTACTAACATCAGTTCTTCCTAAATAACTTCTTTACTAACCATTTAATTAAATAATCTTTATTTAATTAAATTAATCATATTTCCTCTGTTAATTAAATAAATCAAATTTATTTGATTAAGTCATCATCTTCTTTTAATTAAATAAATAATTTTATTTAATTAATCCTATAGTCCCCCTTTAATTAAGTAAATCAATTTTATTTAATTAATCTCTAAAGTCTATCTATTAAATTGAATAAATTAACCTTTGTTTAATTTAATCTAACATCATTCCCGTTTGATTAAATAAATCAAAATATTTATTTAATTAAGTCAAAATCATTTTCCTCTCATCTTGATTTATTTTTATCCTAAAATCTAAGTCAAAATGGTCAAATCGACTTAAAACCTCCGCTTATTTAATCAAATCATGATTAAAACTAATCTTAATCCATGTCATATCCTCTAGCTTTTGTGACGTGCACAAATAAATCATTTAATTGATTTATTAAATCTTCTAATTTTCCTCAACATGACATCAAAAGGGAATATTCTTCAAATTTGAAATCTCCCCCCGAAAAGGACTTGTCCTCCAACTTGGAATTTATGAGCTCTTACATGTCTCTTACACAAGTCAACTTGGCATTAACTACCTTCTTTCATCCCCCCTAAACATGTCATTTCATCAAATTCAAATTTCAAACTTGCACATTGATCAAAATGTGCTCAACCTTCATCCTCTCACATGTTGACAAGTGGTGCTTTATCATTGGATCATTTTTAGTCCCACATCCTTCATTTCTTTCAATCTTAAATCCTTATCTCTTATATATAGATGCCTTCTCTATTTGTTTGGAGGAGCCACAATCAATGTAAAATCATTATGCTCATTTGAGGAGGATAATTGGAGCCAAGTTTATCATCTTCATCCATTCTTTATCCATTTTTATCATCTCTTAGCTAGGTTGTGCAGGATTTTCTCCAAGGAACCATCAAATCATCAACAATCTTCATCAAATATCATCAAGCTTGCATAGGAGTTGAGAAAGGGTCAATTTCCACATCAAATTGGCACCAATTCCCCCATGGGATTGAGAGTTTGCATAATTAAATAGGATTTCATTTCTTTCTTGTTGTGTTCTTCATTTTATTTCCGATTTTGAGCATTATAGATGAATTTCATGGGGAATCTTAGTTCTAATTTGCATATGGATCTAATTATGTGTTTGTTTCTTGTGTTTTTGCTGGTCTAGGATTGGGGTTCACAAAACCTAGATGCATTGAACAATTGGGAAAGTGTGCTAGAGCAGAAAGCTGGTGCACTAAACATGGAATGGTCACCATTTTTTAAAGTTTTTCTAGTTTTTCTTGTTTTCAACTCAATGAATTGGGTGTTTTTCCGGATGAAAGATCTTTTGAACAATGAGTTTGCTTGGTTTTCTTGTTTGTGAACCATGTGAATTAAGTGTTTTTAATGGATTATCTCTTGAAAAATGATTTCAAACACAACAACAAGTAGTAAAATAGTTGAATGCAATTTTCCTCACAATCATGTTTGATTATAGTGGGTTGGAATACTTAGCTTTAGCAGTTCCCACTTAGGTCGTTCTCATAGGGTGAGCAATTTCTCCCACGATGGCAAGCCTTCTCAATGTGCTAATGCAATAAATGAAAGAGTGAGTTGGGCATTCTAGTCACCTAGTGAAGGGGATAGCATAGGCCTATCACTTTACAAGCGCAACATACATGGTGTTCATTAACCTCTTAATTAAACTAGATTCCTAATTTAATCAAAGGAAAACAAAAAATAACTCTAGCCCCTGCAAACACCATTAGTAGTTTCAGATAATTGTCTTTGATAGTATTTAAAGTACCTACAAAATAGAAAGACCTTAATCAGTTTCCAAATTTTTGAGTTTCTGCCAATAAAGCTAAATGCGCTAAAACAAAGACTATATGTACTAAAAGATTCACTAAATGTGATACAAAATATCCTAAATGCACTATTCTAGAAAGAAGAAAATGAAAACCAAATCCTGTAATGCACCAAAAGAAAAGTCAGATGCATTGAAAGATCCCACATATGTGCTAAAATAGAGACTAAATGTGCCAAAATATCAGTAGATGCACTAAAACAAAGACTAGATGAACCAAAAGAGCAAGTATATGCGTTGAAAGAAGCTTCGAGTGTGCTATATCGAAACTCATGATCAAACCTACAGAAGAAAACTTTCCAGAAAATGTTAAAAATGGGGCCAAGCCCCATGGTGGGCGCCAAATTTATGTTTGTATAAAATATGTGAGTGCACAAGAAAAGAATACAACAGACCAATGAAACATTATATTAGAGAATGAAAACAATAATGAAATCAAATTGAAATAAACAAACTCTCTAATGGCGTCTAATTGTCCTAAATCTCTAAGGATTTTTCAAGTCATTGCTCTCAGATTATGTATGCACATGACTCTTCAAATGACAACCTGAAGAATGAGATGCTCGAAATGCAAGAAATCTTCATACATGATTGATTGTAAATGATGTTTTAAATGATATGCTAGGATTAAGATGCTGCTATGATATTGATAATGAAAATAATGGGATGCAATTATAGAAATTAAGATGCAGCAAATGGTAAAGCCATGATTAATATAAATGATGCTAAGATGAAAATTCTAAAATGCTAAGGCTATAATGCTAATGAAAATGCTCTCTAAAATTATACAGAGTTTAATTATGCTCAATTCTCTCTAGGTATTGTTGTAAATGAGACTATATTTATAGATTTCTCCAAGGAATTAGCCTTTGTGGCAGGATTCAACGGTCTAGATTCGATTTGGAGGGATGGATGGTTGAGAGTGAAGAGGTTGGATAGAATCAAGGAGTGTGTTCCCTTTAGTAGAACAAATTTCCAAGTGTTGAGGAGAATCAAATGGAGGTGAAATCCAAGTGTCTCAAAATTGGTTAGAATTTGTTGAAATAAATGCCATATTAAATATTAAGAATATTTAATTTCATGAGACACATGATGAGGTGGAAGATGAGAAGTTAGTATAAATGTGACTAAATTAAAATTTAGAATTCAAATTTAATTAAAGGGAGTTAATTAAATAAAACTAACTAATTAAATTTGTTTATTTAATTAAAACATGAAGAAAATGATTTAGAATAAGAAGAATTAAAGAAAGTGAACTATATAAATAATTTTGTTGATTTATTTATAAGTAGAAGAATTAAAGATTTATTAATTTTAAATAACTTGTATTTAATTAATTTTCTCAAGACCAATTTTATGTGTATACACTTCTTTATAGCATTCAATTCATTGCATTGAAAACATAGCTTCTTACCAAATCCTATATCCTTTCATCATAGATCCATGACCTTACTTTAGCATTAAATCAACCCTTTGAATTGAAGCATAAATAAACTCATTCATTCAATTTATTCAACATAATACAAATGAAATTATCATTAACAATTTCATTCATAATCTACAAGGAAAGTACACTGGAGAACATATATTTTAGAATTGATATTTTTTATTACTAATGTTACTGTAAAACCATTTAATATCACTACATCATGACTCATACCCTAAACTTGTTCTTGGTATATTCATCAATCTATGTATTTACATTTATGCTAGCTCCTTTCCAAGCTTAGCCTTTTCACCTAGACCCTTGAGAGACAAAAAACTTAAAGGACATAAAATCCAATGTCACCAACAAGAATACACGTCAGATGAAATAAGAAGACCACACTTAGAAAAAATTCATGTAATTAAGAAAGCAACAAGTGGGAGGCATAAAGCCTCCACTTTAAAGAAATTTTTGAGTACCATGCTATGAGAAATTACTTTAAAGTAGAAGATGATAAATGCCAATTGATAAAAGATACATGAGAGCTTATTTATAAATCCCTATTCCAAACATATATTTCCAAATAAAGCTACATCATGAAAAGTAGGTTTCCCCCCATATGCAATATTAAGATAACACATAAGGGATCCACAAATTTGGGGTTAGCATATGTCTTTGATACGGTTATATAATCAAGCTCCAAATTGTCATCATTCCCCAAATAACTCATGGAACAATGAGCACAAATAAAGAATGATACAAAAAGAGTAAAAAAAGGGAGAAGCCTTGAGGGTCAATGTGGAAGAGACCTAAATGTCTAGATGCTTTAGAATGTCCCCAAAAGGAAAACATGAGATACGTGAAAAGGAAATGGTGATGATAGTTAGGAGAATGAAGATACAAATACAAGAATGTCACAATAGATTCACTTACTTTGTATCCTTTCACCAACAAAGTGATAAGAATCATCCAAAGTAGGTCCACAAATGTAAAGACATGCCAAGCAACATAGTAAGGGAGGTCAAATTGCACACATGTAATCACACAAAGACAATGAATAGACATAAAGCTAGTACGAGACATGTGAGCCGACTCAAAGTAATTCATCTAAATTCTAATATTTTTCATTGTATATAGAACAAAGATGACTAGCCAAAGGGGAAACAATGAGTTCCATACTTGGTCAAGGCTATCTAATCCTTTATCCCCCAAAGGTAGGACAAGTATGAGCTGAGATAGGTGATGAGAATGTGCTCCTTGTAATATATAAATGATTTGCATGAAATAGGATACATGTAATAATGAGCATGCTATAATTCTACAACTATCACATGGAAAGGAGAAAAGTACATATATACAAATCAATTATATGATCAAGTGGTTCTTCAATAACACCAAGTTCCCAAAATATCATATCTAAAGCATGACATTCATCAACAGTATGGCCAAAATTTCTATGATATTCACAATGAAACATATTCACACATTTTCCTTTTTGATCTTATTTTATAGGTGGTGATGTTATGAGGCGTTGGTTAAAGAGTGTGTGTAAGGCTCTTTCCTTCTTGGACATGGGACAAATAAATTTTAGCTTCAAGTTTATAGGGCCTAATTTTCTTAGTTCATTATGTAACTTATTAAGATGGAGGTGGAGGGACTAAGGTTAAAATATCATGCTCATGAGACATTAATTGGTGTTTTGAAACAATCATGTGAAAGAGAATACCTTTCCCACTAGTAGAGGTAGCGGGAGGAGGAGATACTTGATATCCTAGTCCCTTGTTAGTTTTTGTTAGTTTTGGTTCTAGCAATAGATGGATTCCATGTTCTTTATTTATGTCACATCCTTGCTTTCTTAATATTTTGAAGCCTTGACCATAACCCTCTTCTAAGGGGATTGGTATTTTAGTAACTCGATGAGCATAAAACAGAAGAGTATCACTATTATCCTTGTTAACAAGATCTTTCATGATTGATGGTTGAGGCTTTCTTTGTGTTTCAACTTCGAGATTGAAAAGATTGAACATATCTAATGATGGGATGATAGGAGTTGTTGGCTTTTGCATGGATGAATAAAAGGATGCCTTGTTTTCAAGGGTACGTAGGGAGTCTTGTATGAATTATTGCAAGTCATCTTCATCTTGGTCTAATATTTCCACCTCACGAGACATTCATTAGGAAGTGAAGATTCATGAATATTATCAATTGCATTAGGATCATCTCCAAATATACAAATTGAAACATCTACCAAGGATCTTAAGGTCATCCATATGTTACTAAAACACATATACATAATGAAATTTGATGCAATGTTCCAGATTTGATATCATAATTGATTGATTGTAAAATTTAAGAACTTGAAAAATAATATCTTTTGAATACAAATTAAATATATTTGACCCATGCACTTATTTTGATCAATTAACTTGAATGCAAGAAATTTTAGAAAAAACAATTCCAAAAACTAAAACAAAGTTCCACAAATAGAAGCAAACAAACATAGATTTATTCCCAAAAATTTGGAAAATATCTCATATAAGGACATATTCACCCTAGAATAAATGGGCCCTTGTACAAAGGTTTGAAAAATCAAGTTCTAAGTCTTTGAGTTAATGTTTAAGGTTGTTTTGAATGTTACAAACATATTCTTCCATTTACAAATTTTAGGATTTTTATGATTGAATACAAATGAAATTTGATGAAAAACAACAAGCAAAATGGCAACTTTCTAGATACAATTTCGTTTGAATTTTACATGGAAATAATTGAAAAATACAAATAAATAGATTTCTATGTAAATTGAATGCACTATGCATGCAAATTTTAGGATTTTTGAGATTTTTAATGTTGAAAATTTTAATTTTAAAACCCTAAATGTAAAGAAAACTAATGCAAATTTAAAAATTCCTAAATGAGATGCAGTGAACACTAATGCAAATTTGAGATCTAGGGTTTTGAAAGACTATCAAATCAGAAATCTTATAGTGTAAGAATGTCAGGTTCAGTAGAATCAAACATCAAAAAATGGAATAGATTTGATGAGGTACATTCACCAAAATGAAATGATAATTTAGGACACCCTCACTTTTCCTAGTTTCATTAGACAAAGATATCTCCCAAGGATAGAATTGACTTTCAACCTAACATGATTCAGCCATAAAAAAAAAAACTGGTGTTTTTATGATAAAAATGACTAAATTGCACTTTTGGGAGATAAAATTAAATGTATTAATAAACTCAATTATGTGACTAAAAACTTAAATTGAAGAGTATGATGATAGCACAAATAGACTAGCCAAAGGGTAAACAACGAGTGTCATACTAGGACAAGGTTATTTGAACCCTTACCCACCAAAGGTAGGACAAGGATGAGCTGAGATAGGTGATGAGAATGTGGTCCTTACAATATAGAAATTATTTTCAAGAAGTATAATTCATGTAATTGATGAATAGAAAAAATGTGGGTATCCTTTTCGGGATATCACACTTTTCTCACTCAACGATTCACTAATGTCCTAAGAGTCCTAATTGGATTGAATAACAACCTCACAATGTGAGCCAATTATCAATTATGAGGGTCCTATGAAGGATTTCTTAAGTTCTAAGGGGTTCACCACCAAGCAAATGCTTGTAAAAAAAAATGTTTGAAAACACGCTGTGATATGCAAAATGACCTAAAACTAGAAATACAAGCTAAATGAAAGATGCAAATGATGAAATGATGCAATAGGGGGGTAGTATGTGTGCACTTGGTAAATCTAGAGATGTTGTGAGGATTCTGGAAAAGAAAAGAGGCTACCAATATATGTTGTGGAGGACTAAGATGCCCAAGATGGCATATTAGTCCCGTTGTTATTTTTCGGGGCAAATACGAAGTCTTCGGATCTTGGAAAATATCTTAAAATTTAGCCTGGGAGTACTAAGACACCCAAGATGGCATATTAGTCTCATTCTGAATTTGTGAAAACTTTGAATAGGTCTTGACCTCCAAGGATTGCACTAGCTTCCCTTCGCATTTTAGGTTCTAAAACTTTTGAATATGGGATGTAAGTGAGTTTTTGTGAAGATGACAACTTTTTAATGCAACTTTGCAACTTTTTCAACTTTGCACTCCAAGTGATCTTCAAGTCCACAACCCAGATCTGCAATCACAAATATGCAAGAGGGAAAAAATTGTTGTTTGTTAGTGAATGGGAGTTTTCCTTGGTCAAACCCCTTGATGGTAATCAAACCTTGAAATGAAATAGAAATAATGAAGGAAATGGTGAATGAACAACATGAAATGCTACAACTCACCAAACCCTTACAAATTCTGCAAACTTGTGTGTAATGACTGCAATGGATATGGATCTTGAATTATTGAAAGATAGTACTTGAGTTGCTTACTTGAATCAAAAACCTACATCACAAATGTTAGGAAAACAACACACATGATGCAAGAAAACTCTTTGATATGATGCTTGAATCTGAAAATGGCTTCAAATGCTTGATGAATCTTCTCTTCAATTCTCTTATGAACTCAATTATGCTATGATAAAATATCTCACAAAAGACTTGGGTTAAAATGAATGAATGAA
The DNA here is from genome assembly GCA_007258455.2 of Sequoia sempervirens. Classification (NCBI taxonomy): domain Eukaryota; kingdom Viridiplantae; phylum Streptophyta; class Pinopsida; order Cupressales; family Cupressaceae; genus Sequoia; species Sequoia sempervirens. Next base: position 145,116,568 of record VDFB02379711.1, on the reverse strand, counting down.
CCTTGTATTTATACTGATCTATGCTTAATATCCTGAAATTATATCACACTAAGCTGACATAAGAATTCGTTAATTAAAGGAGGCTAAATCCTACCATAATTTGAAATTAAATCTTGAAAATGACTCAAGGAGGACTAAGACACCCTAGGCGGCATCTTAGTCCCAAGTCCTAAAACCTTGGGGTACAAACACCAAAAAGGGGCCTAATATAGAGATGTCAAAATTAGTGTCTCGAGAGCCTTGGGGGAATAAGACACCCTAGGAATTTTAGTCCTTACCCAAAAATTAGGGACACACTGATGGAGTCATTAAATTAACATTTATGCATTAGATAATGGGTGAAATCACAATACTGTGTCCCAAGATGGACATTTACATCAATATTTTTAACTAAATCTCCATCTTCTGAGACCTATAGAAGCTAAACCTTAAAGAATTTGGAGATGACGTGAACTAGTGATTTGTGGAAATTGGTGTGTAGATTCTAAATAATTTTTTTTTTCAATTTTTTTGAAATAAATCATGAATGTTTCAACATCTCCTTTAATAATTGGTTTTAGATAGAAAACAACATTTTCAGAAAGTAAGGTTTGTGTCATACAACATAACTCTTTTCTATAAAGAATTAAATTCTATTTTTTGGAATATAGATTCTCAACATCAATATCTAGGGAAATGATATTTTTTCACAATTTTTTGTTGCATATTTTTTTAAAATTAATTTTGAAGTCACTGTAACTATAACTTGGACATATGTGTGTGTCATACAATATAAATTTTTGTGTATATATTGAATTCCAATTTTTCTTTTTTGGGTGAAACAAGGAAACCAATATCTAGGGAATGGGTATTTTTTGAATTTTTTTACAATGGTTTACTATTTTTCCACCTCTACACAACAAATAGCTTGATGTTTAGAGAAAAAACTATGTTAAGTAAAAATTAAAAATTAAATACATGCTAAAATGAAAATATATCAAACCTATACTTGTTGGAAATGTAGATTGAAGGGCTAAATTATTGAAAAAATATAATTTTTAAATGATGTTATTTAATCCCTCAAAAGGTAAAGAAAAAGTGGTTTTTTGCTAGCATTTTAATAGTTGTGAAGGAGACTCCATTGTGGGTATGATTTAATAAGTATATAGGTGTTCTATCCAAGGGGGTTTAATCTAAGGGGGTCTTATATATCCATCTTCAATTAAAACTCTTTAGATGGATCTTCTCAAGACTTAAATCATTAGGTTTTCTAAAAAAGAGTGATTTCAGGCAAAAATCAGCACATCCCAAAAGTGAGACACAGTATTTTGGCATCACCCTAATGTGGGGATTAACCAAAAAAATATGTCATTCATAGGGCTTTTGGACACAAAATAGGACCAATTAAGCCATAAAGAATCATAAATAAAGTAAGGCAAACCCAAAAAAGTGTGAAAATGAAAGGGTATGCATTTTAGTACACTACATTTAGCCCCCACTTTAGTAAGAGGATGAACATGCTTCAAAATAACACTAAAGTAGCCAACCATGCAATCAAGAGGGGTTAAAATGTAAAAATGTTAGTATGATAGGATGACAATAATCAAGAGGGTGGCCAAGCCCCTGGGATCAAGATCCTATGGAAAAACCAACATAACCACAAAGGAACATGCTTGCGAATGATATATGAAGCCATAAGGAAATCACAAACACACACGAATAAAGAAAAGAATAAGGAAAATGAAAAAAAAAGGAAAAACTACAATGTATCAAGCTTTTACGAGTCATCTAACGTGGTGGATAGATTCTAGGCTATTTGTCTAAATATAGAGGTTTAAAAGTGGAACGTGTTGTCCACTATGCAAAAAAAATGCACGATCACAAGGGCTAGTGGGAGATAGGTGTGCACTAGGTAAGCCCCAAGAGACCATATTAAATCCATACCTTCATGAAATTAATAAGGTACAAAAATGCATGCTCACATGGGCTAGTGAAGCTAGGTGTTCACTAGGTGAGCCCCAGGGGACCATATTAAAGTCATACCTCAATGACTTTAATAAGGTACAAAAATGCATGCTCACACGATCTAGTGAAGCTAGGTGTTCACTAAGTGAGTGCTAGGGGATCATAATAAAGCCATAGCTCCATGAATTTAATAAGGTACAAAAATTCATGCTCACATGGGCTAGTGAAGCTAGGTGTTCACTAGGTGAGCCCCAAGGGACCATATCAAAGCCATACCTCCATCAATTTAATAAGGTACAAAAATGAAACAAGAAAGAAGGATGCTCAAAGTGATTTTTCTTAGTTCATGTGAGTTCTTACTCTTAGGAGAAATCATTCCTAATATCTCCATGAGAGGATTGATCAAAGGATAAAAAAGTTTCACCACTTAAGGGATATAGTGCATCGCATCACCACTAAAGGGAATATAATATGCTAAGATAGGAAAAAATCTTGAAGGAAATTACTCCCAACATCACCACAAAGAGGAAAAAATTTCATGTGAAGTAAGAAAATCACATCAAAGAACATGAAAAGTTAAAAAGATGCAAGCGAAATCATGCCAAAATAATGCCAATGTGTGCCCATGTTGGTTATTTTTTAAGAACCAAACTAATCTCCAAAACTACCTATGGAATTTTCTGTTTCCAATACTTAGTACTCCAAAAGGATTGTCCAATGAATTAGTATCAGCTACAAGACATCTACTCCTACACTTTGGGCTCTATGAAACTCGAGAGGGTGATCCCATAATGTATACTCAGGAATTCACACAACTATAATTAAATACATTGTCAATAACAAATAATTCTCATAAAATCACTCAACAACATAGTATATCAAATAAGTTGGCAACTCATTTATCAATCTACTATACTTGGAGCATGAGAAGGTATAACTCAACACAAAACAACTACAATGGTATCCATTTGAAGGCTTGTATTAAAATAAAAGTGATTAGCTGATGAATCAACCTAGAAACTGAATCATGAAGACTTTGCATGAACTAGTGCCTTCGTCCTAAGCACATAGTCAATATCAACCTATATAACTAGACAAAAACTAAACAAGAGCAACATACAATCTCAAGAAATATTACATTACAACATTCTCGTATTACATTCATAATCATTACTACTTACAAATATCCTAGCACCTAATTCTTAGGAGTTAACAACCTCATCCAAGAATTTACATTAATTCTTTGAATTAACAAGTAGGAATGAAATAAAACATCCATTGAGAAATAATAGATACAAACAAAAGGAATCCTAGATTTCTTTTCATTCATAAGTCATAAAATGAGTACAAGGAGATACAATAGCAATAAAATTTGTATTACTCTGTACTGTATTTGGCATACTATTATCGAAATTACATACATAACAATAAAGTGTAAACTTAAGAAAAAATATAAAACATGCTTTATATTCCTTTTATAATTTATAGTGTTGATTGCAAAACAACGAACCCTTGTTTTTGGCCCTGAATTCCTTCTTATAGAAATGAAGGAGAAAAAAAAGCCTCAGGCCCGAAAGTACACATGTCAAAACTTCATTGGACTGCTATAACAAAGATAATCCTATTTAGTTACACTACGTTCCCAAGAGGTGGGAAACACGTGGGAAATGAAAGTAGTCTTCATTCATTATTGAAGATCTAGTCCAATTTTCAAAAAGCTATCACCAAATAGTTACCTCAAAAAATTTTCCTATGCAAAAAAAGAGAAAGAAATAAATCATGACATAAATAGAAAAGAAAAGATGAAAGATATGTCCATGTCTGTAGCCTTGTCATCAATTCAACTTGAAGAAGATGCACTATATTTTCCATACTTTATGAGAAGCCTAATCTATACTAAATCTAGGCTATGTAGTGCAACTCTCACTTATCCATTACTCATCATTGGTTGTAGACTTCAAAATTTCAAATCACTACCCTACCATTTCATATCAGCCCACCACCCCTTCCAAGTATCTACCTTTCTGTGCTATAAATTCATCTTTAGTGGGTCAATTGAAATTCATGACTTCATCAGCCATTTCTCTATAAGGAGTATACATGGTAACAATCTGGTTAGCCTCCTTATCCAATTCCAATAGGATAGTCTCATCATGAGCTAACATATCCATATTTATCTTTAATGTGTCCATATCAAATTTCTGACAAATTGACATAGCCTAATCTAAAATAACTTTATTGGTTTCATTTTTCCACTCTTGTAGATTTTTTATACTATCATCATCCATTAGGATGGATGGAAGTAGGCCATGATGTGATTCATGGAAGGATTTTAATAGATCTTTTATTTTTTTCTCCAATGGTTCTATATTTCCCCTTTATCCTTCAATCTTGCCTACAAGAACCATAGTAGGTTTAAACTTTTCAAGTGGATTGGCATCCTAATTAACTTTGATTGACATCAATACCAATTCCTTCTTCCTAGGGATCCAAATTTCCATGAGTGGAATAGCTCTTTCTCTGTCATTGTCAAAATTCCTAATAGCAACCACTATGGATGAATAGCTATAGTGAATACTATTCAACCTATTACTCACTCTTCTATTCAAATGTTCCAAAACTGTAATGACAATCTTCATATTTCTCTTAAAATTCTCTTCATCATGATAATCAAATTTCTCTTTATATTCATTTAGCTACCTAATCAACACTTCCATGTTGACATCTTCTTCAACCTGGGGCCCTACTAATGTATTGGGTTCCACTATTGAAATGGGAACACTTCCCATGTTGTATGGCACAATTTCCCATGAAGAACTTACTTAAGCATTAAACTCTGGGGGTACAACCTCTTGTGAAGTGGTGGGAGAATTAACATCATTCCACAATGGTGTTTCATGTTGCAAACTTTGCAACTTATTTTCCAATAATGCTACCTTTGTCTACAACTGCATATTATGTTACTCAAGCCTTCCATACTTAATGAGAAAATTATTGTAATCCATCTAGAGCTTGTTCTTTTCTATGGTTATAGATTGTACAATGGCCCTGGTAAATTATGCAACATGAACTGACATCTTTGGTGCCTCTAGAGCTAATTTTTCTAAAACTCTTTTTTATTATTAGGCCTCCACTGTAGTTAGGTACAGGCTTAGCAATATCACGCTTCCTTGTGCTTGTGGCCAAAGATGATATTGCAAAGGCTTCCCATAGCTCACTGAAAGTAGTCCCCTATAGTGCAAGTGCAACTTCTTCTTCTGTATCATAAAGAGGCCTATCACATTTCTTTATTGTGTAAAAATCTATGGAAGAAGATAAATCCCATTTTGGAAGCAACAAAATACCACTATTCTTGATCAATTCTCAACCCCCTTTTGTAGTCATCTTCTGGAATCTAGCTCTCATTTCATTTAAAACCCTTTTCTGGATGATGGCATCTGGTAATTCTAGATGAAGGATTCTCTCTATATCTAGGTTTTTTACATATTCATCTCTTTTAGCTCTGTATGAAAATTCTATAAAATCACGAGACTTTATAAATAAGTCATCATCTAAGAACTTTTCACATGCCTCAATCCCCATATCATCTTTTCCATTGAGTCTAGTGAGATCACCTTTAATCAATCTCATGCCCAATTGATGTGTCACCCTTACTACTAGTGTAGTGGGAACTTCTTGCATTTCCTACTCTGACACCCAAATATCATCATCAGAGCCTTTGAAATCAACATAGTCCACCATAACAGTCAGTTCAACCTTTTTCCTTTTCAATGGTGGCTCTCTTTGTGGTAATTCACTGGGTGGTGGAGAATCAATGTCCACAATTTTAGGCCCTGCTTTCCTTGGAGGAGATGGTGGTGGTACTTGTTTCATAGGAGAAGGAGGCTTATATTCCTCTTCTTGAGAAGGATCAGAAGCTGCATCAATTTTATTTGCCTTACCCTTTCTCCTTATAAAGAATTTTATTCTTGGTTCATCAGATGCTTGAGATGTAGATTTTTCTCCCATAGCAGGAATTTATCCTCCACTTTTTCTTCTACAATTGGATCTTTCCCTTTATATTTACTTATTACCCCTTTAGTTTCAAGGTGGACTACTATTGAGTTGAAATTTCTTGATACATGTTGCACCTTTTGTATTATATTTTAAGTCTCTGGAAGAACCTTGAAGTCAAGTTCTTCTTGCATTATCTTTCTTTGCATATTATTGAAGGAAATCCACCTTGCTATTCTCCTTTCTTGCTCCAAAAGGTCCAACACATTTCTTATCACATCCTCCAAATATTGGAAAATGTGTATAAATTTGGAACTTCTTTTTTTTTCTTTCAACCAAGCCATAAAACCTTCAGGGTCATACCTAACCCTCTCAGCTGAACTTTGCATGTGATAGGTTTTGAGTATATAAATAATCTTATTCCAACCTTGCTTGGTCATTACAAAATTAAAAAAAACAAGTGTACAAAGGAAAGAATGTTTCTTTTCCTTGATTCAATAAGTGTCCATTTTCTACACTTCCCAATTGCCACATTACCTCAAGGAAACCAATTCTCTCTAGCACAAACCTTGGAAGCAAGTGAGGTGCTACCATGGAACCATATACTCTTAAGATAGTGTAATCAGGGTATGGGATAAGATCTCCCTAATTATGATCAACTCCTAGCTCAGACCTTCTTTCCTTGGGTCCTGAGAAATCATATAGAGCTATAGGAATTCTAGGTACACTCGCAATTAAGACTTTCCTTAGTTATGAAGCAAAAAAATTCTAAAATGTCACATAATCATATGTCCTATCATCCTTGTCTTAAATAGTAGTCCAACATTGCATGGGAAAGTCCAAGTTACCCTCTCTTCTATCTAAAGTGATACTATTCCAAAATTAAATTGCACCTTTCAACAAAAACATATGGATCAATAGTGAATACCAACTGAATCTTACTCCCAATTCACCTTTCTTCAACCCTATCAACCCTTCTTGCATTCTCTCTAAAACAAACCTCACATAATCATATACTATGAAATATTAGGGATGTTGAATATGGGAAGCCATGTACATCCATGCCATTGTCATTCCCATTATAGGATCATAACCAATTATTTGAGAAATAGAATAAAAAGTTTTTCAGAAGTAAGGAACAAAATAGCTAATAGGGAAAGGATCTTCTCATGTGGCCCTACTACAATACTTCAACCTAAAATTTCTTCTAGATATCTCGGTATGATGTGGACTCTAAATGAAATCTTAGTTTTATCATACTCCTGCTTAAGAGTGTTCTCATTTATCTTATGCATTTCATCACTCCATCTAGTGAGTTTGAAAACAAGACCCAATTCCTCCTTCGTGATCTTGACCATTTCCTTCCCATCAAATGTGCTTATAGTTCTTGTGACTAGGCCATAGTTGGCAGCCACTACCTTAAGTAAGTCAACATCCATATAGAAATTTGGTACACTAAACTTTCCTAGGTCACAGTTCCAAGGGTTACCTGCTGGGATACCCATGTTTCTATTCCTAAACTAGCTATAAAATAGTCCCCATCTAGTATAAGGAAATTTGGAATCTTTAATAAAGTAGTTATTGCCAATCAAACCCTCTACTACTTGTGGTCCTCTGAGAAGTGGTTGGCCCTTAGGTTTAACATTGGTCAAGGGTTGTAACTGGTCAATGAGGTCTTTTTTCAAAGGTCTTTTAGGAGCAGAAGCTTCAACTTTAGACAAAGACACTTTTACTTTATGATCCATAACACAAGAGGTATTATAAGGCATGGTTTTTTTATTTATTTGAACAAGGATTATGACTTTTGTAAGGATTTGACATGAATTATGCAATGTATAACTAACAAGTTCTCTTTTATGAACGTCAAACCTTAAAAATGATAAACCAAGAAAACCCTAATAGACTCAAAAGTTTTAGAAACCAGAGCTTATCAATAATTTTGATGGGATGGAAACAATTCACTTACTGGTTCTTTTTGTAGGTTGACAACCCTAGTTCCAACATTAGAAAATATTGAAAACCCACAACATGAGCTCCTTGAATGTGTAGAGTATAATTCACAATGTTGTATTTTTCCTTTAAGATAGACATCAATAATTATGCAACTCCTTACTTTGGTAGCTCGATGTCCTTTCAACTATTAAGTCTCACTCATGCAAACAAGAATGACTCACTTTCCCTCAAACTGAGTTTTAAATACCAACCATTGATCTCTTTGCAGTGTTAGTTGATAGATAATCCAGATTTGGACATCTTATTATGAAATATTTGATTATGCACAGCCACAAAACTTACCAAATGGAAAAAATCCACATGGAACCACTTGTTAGTGTTATGTAGGCTCCACCATCTCTTTGTTTTTGTAGCTTGTATCAACGTGTCTTCTTTCCCTCACCCCTGTGAGTCATAACCCATGTGCAACTTTCATTAACGGGGAGATGGGGAGAGGCTGAGATTAAATCTCTCAGCTTCTTCATACACACTTATTAATTAATCATAGCTTTATCCTTCTTACAACATCCACAAACTAGATTAAAAGATCTTCAAACACATGCAATATATCTACATTAGCAACAAAAAATTTATTTTCCATGCCCCGTGTTAAAATATTTATTTAATATTTTCCCCTGCACTAGTGCTTCTACGTCCTCTCAATCACTTCACGTGAAAAATTCCCACTTCCCTGTTGGGAGTCTTGTAGTAAAGGTGAGACTCATACAAGATAGCAAGAAGCAGTCAATATTAATCTACATCACCCTTTATTGATCGTTGATTCATTTGAAATCTCTATGACAAGCCACTTGAAACCACTGGGCCCACTATTTAGTCGAGATACGCGGTATACTCCCGCCAACCTATATGATTACTTTAATGGGAAAGAAAAAAATGGGTGCATAGGGAATGGTCTAGATGCGTCCATATCATTCATTGCCCACCGTTGATTTCCTTTGAAAACTACCTACACTCCTTATCAAATATATCAGGCCTGCCAATTATGCAAGACACATTTCCTTCTCCCGTGAGCCCATGGGAATAAAATAATAAGAAATAGGTGCATGAGGAATGGTGGAGATTTTTTTGCATCAATCAAACATTAGTCAGGGGTCCTCATATCTGTGCATGCCAAAATTGTTAATCTCAAAAGAGGGGGCTGACTAGGATGATGAGACAACACCCATGGAAAAGATGACTTAAAAACCATAACAAATTTAATAGGAAATAATTATCCTGACTTAGGAAAAAGTTAAAGTAGTGGCCCAACACATGATAATCGGTAAAACAAGACTAGAGGGCCAGTTACATATCGGGTTTAGATGGCACAAGATGCGACTTAAAAGATTGAGATCTAGCAGCAAGGGGTCAACAAAGAATTAAAACCTTGGTGAAGATACAAACTCAAACGGTTTTTCAAATAAGATTTTGAATAACTAGAACCCTTAAATAGTGACAAGAGACAAAACCTTAAGCCTCAGATACAGTTTCAACCTATGTTTAAGCAAGATTTTGGAGATGGAACATGAAAAATTTAAGGGGTTCCTTTAGTGGCTCTGAATGGGGATGCATGTCTCTCGTAGGCATGATGAGATCCTAGAATCTACGGTAGAAGGGGACTAGTCAAAAAACAATGAACCAAAAATTAGGGAACTACATGGAATAGGTACTAAGACCGAACCAGACACAACCAAAGAAAACACAACTATACACAAAATATAAAAAATATACATTGTACATGGAATAAAAAACACACTCAGGAGAAGTATGGCTTTAAGAATTACCCATGTACTATCAGTTCAAAAAGTTCACTTGTCAAGCTCTGGAGGAAATATGAATCCTCACCATGTGTATTCCCTACCAGATAAGGGCCAATCCATAATGTTTCAAACTTCCTATTTTTTCCATTGTCTTGAGCCCTTGCATTCTAGGCTAACACCATACTATTTACCTAAAAAAATTTGGGAGAAGCTCACTTGTCATGTAAATGCTTAACTTGCAACTGCATCTTCATATTTTTAGCATGAGCTTCTCTTCTAGTCTCATCCAATTTCACTAGATTATTAATTATGTGTTGCATATCATCACATATCCTCATCATATTCTTGCACAAACTTATACATCTTTAGCATGTTATTCTATGGGAATCTAGCATCTAGACCATATACCAAAACAAACACATAATAGCTAGTAGCCTTTTTCACACTCACTCTATCTACCTAGAGTGCTAACTTTAGTTCTGAATCCCAAGATTTTGTGTTCTTCTCCATCACCATTTTGACGATTTTCATTAAGATCTTATTGCTAGACTTAGCCCAACCATTTCCTTGAAGATGGTAAGGTGAAAACTAAGAAACTTGTATGCCATTTTTACCACAAAATTATTTGAATTCCTTAGATCTAAAACACATAGAATTATTTGAGATGATCTTTTCCAAGACTCCAAACCTTATGAGAATGTTAGTTAGTAGTAAATCTACCACCACCTTGATTTTTTCCTTCCTTTTGGGTATTGCTTCTACCCATTTTGTGAGATAATTAGTGGCAACAAGGATCCATGAGTGCCCTCCACTAGACTTTTCTGGTATCTCTCCAATGAAATCAATTGTCCATTTTTGGAAAGGGGCTTGAATAGTCATAGGCCTAAGTGGTAAATTCCCTAAAAAAATAAACTTTCTTGAAAACCTTTGACAAGCATCACAAGTATTAACAAACTTGTGAGCATCCTTAAAAATAGGTCACCAGAATCCCACTCTCAAGATCTTGTGGGCAGTGGTATTTTCCATGTAATGACCACCACACACCCATTATGCATCTCCTGCAAGAGTTCTAGTTCCTTCTTCCCATCCACACATTTAAGCAGTATACCATTTGGGTTTCTCCACCATATATCATTGTCAATAATTACATACTTGATGGCATGCAATTTCAATGTCCTCTTGTTATTGTTAGCCATATTTTTAGGATATTGCAAAGCTTTTAAGTACTGGAGAATTCTTCTATACCATCTGCATGTTTTTATATCATAGATAGGTTCAACATCAATCACTTTTTCCTAATTTTCCTGGTTAGCCTCCAAATTATCTTATGCCATCAATTTAGCTTGGCCCTTCCCTCTTACTAATTTGGTCATCTAAAAATGAATTTTAAAATCTTGGACCTTGTTGATCCATCTACACCTTCTACTTGTAGTCTCCTGCTGAGTGAAAAATTCTTTCACAACAACAGTTGGTACAAAAGCTATGATAGTAGCTCCATGTAGGTAAGTCCTAAAATTTTGTACAGCCTTAACCAGAGAATACGTTTGCTTCTCAATCATGTCAGATTTTAGCTCTTCGGCCTGTAAAGACTTTCTGAAGAATACAATGGGATTTTCAAAGCCCTCTTCATTTTTTTTTAATAAAAAGAAACAATAGTATGAAAGGAAGCAAAAGAGAAAATGTGAATTGGCTGAAAAAAGACAGGAGGCTTCAAAATTGGAGCCTCTTCGATTTCTTTTTTAATTTTCTTGAATTCCTAGATAGGATCCTCACTCCAAAGCACCTTTTCTCCCTTCTTCAGCATCTTCGAAATAGGTCTTGTGATTTCTACAAATTTAGTCACAAAGCTTCCTAAAAAACTTATTTGTCCAAAATATGACTGAATCCCTTTGACACTTTTTAGTTGAGGAATTTTATCTATGGTTGCTACCCTTTCAAGGTCTATCCTTACTCTTTCTTTAGACACAATGTACACATTTCTTTGGATTAAGATATATCCCATATTCTAGAGACCTAAAAAATACCTTTTCTAAGTGCATGCAATGATCTTCCTCCTTCTTAGAGTAAGCAATCATGTCATCTTGATATATAGTCATAAATAATTCAATAAAATAAAAAAATCTCTCTGAAAAGTGGCACCTACATTTATTAAACAAAAAGGAATTCTTACATAGACATAGGTACCCAAAGGAGTAGTGAATGCAATCTTATAATACTTAGACTCCTTCACCTTTACTTTGTTATAACATGAAAATCCATCCATCATTGATACCAGCTCACATCAAGTCACCTTTTGTAACATGGCTTCCATGTTTTGCAATGGGTAGTTGTCCTTTAATGAGGATATATTTAGGTTTCTAAAATCAATAGAGAACCTTATGTCACCATTATTTTTCCTTATTGGCACTAGATTCGATACCCATTAAGAATGTCTAATGGGTTTTATAATGTCATCATCTCTTAACTTTACCAAATCCTCTTGCATCTTGGGAGATATATTAGGATTGATCGATCTTTTCTTTTACCTGAAAGGTGTAGCATTCTCCTTCAGAGGAATCTCATGTTGAAACAGTTCCTCTCTGTAAGCTTTCAGGGCACCATATGACCCTTCAAAGATATGCCTATATTTTCTAAGAAAAGCAATCATCATTTCATTTACCTTTGGCTTCATCTTCTTTCCTAGATAGACTTTTGTAGGGGCATTTTTTAGTCCCCAATTTTACCTCCTTCAGGTCTTCTGGGTGAGTAGTAATTGTCTTGATCTTTCTTTTATCTTGATTGTCAAAGACCCTTCCAAGTGCTACAAGGCCTTTGGGGATCTTATTTGTCTTTAACTGGATTACCACTTTTCCAAATACCATGTCCTTTCCATCAAAATTTTCAACAAACCTACCAAATTCAATCTCTCGACCTTCATACTCATCAGTGCAGTTCAAAAATTTGAGAATATACTCATCATCATTGAAAATCTACTAGTTGGGCATATTGTCAGGAATGGACGATCTTTTTTGTATCTCAACCTTATAAATTCTCATAAATTTTTTATATCATTTGGTCTCAATGAAGTGTTTGCAAGTAAGTCAACTATATTTCTTTCCTCTTTCCATCCACTCAATTCCAAAAGCATCAAATTATTCAATGGAATCCCAGACAACATTTTTGTATTGCTTCAATTTTTTATTTTTGTAAGCATATTTGGATCTTATTTGGAATATCAAAAGCTCAGAATCACCAATTACCATTAATTTTTTTATTCCATGCTTCTCAAAAAATGTCAATCCTAGTAATAAAGCTTCATATTCTACCACATTATTCATGCAGACAAAAGTTAATGTGAAAGAGAATTTAAAAGTATTGCCACTAGGTGATACCAATAATATCCCTGCACTAGATCCTTCTTTGGAATTCACACCATCAAAGTACATTTTCCAAAGTCCATTTTTACCATATAATCTTAAAACTTTATTTTATATAGGCACATGGCACCT
>VDFB02379711.1:145050835-145103291 GCA_007258455.2 Sequoia sempervirens | reverse complement strand
CCAGGTACGTCTTCAAATCCACATGTTATTGACATGGTAAATTTGTTTGTAGAAGATTTACAAGAAGCTGGATATAATGATGTTGACATTGACTATATTCAAAGAAACGAAACTTTTATAGAATTTGTTGAAAACAAAAAAGAAAAATCTTTTGTTGCAAATGAAAATCAAAATGATCATTTTCTTGAAAATGAAAACAAAGCCTATATTTTTGATGAAAATGAAAATGAAAACCGTTTTGTTGATGAAAATGAAAATGAGAACCGCTTTGTTAATGAAAATGAAGATGAAAATGAAAATGAAAACCGTTTTGTTGATGAAAATGAAAATGAAAACTGATTTGTTGATGAAAAATTTCTGCAAGATGAAAAATTTAGAATGTGATAATTGAATTTAATGAAAATACTTTTTTAAAATTGGAAGTGGTAGTTTCTAGGATAATCTTCCTGATCAAATTTCTTGGAGGCAAATAAGAACGCATGCTAATAGAATATACACCGAATTCTTTTATCATAGAAATATTGCATTTCAATGTCAACTAATGATGCAATTGATGAGAATGCAAAAATGAGGAAAGTAATGAAAAGGTTAGGCTTTTATGTTATACCAAAAAGAAAAGATCAATCATTAAACCATGTTATGTCTACTGTTGCTAGTGCCATTCAATCTATTGGAAAAAATAGTCGATCTAGAGATAAAACTGAAGAAGAAGAGCTATAACTATCAGCTATAGTCAATAAAACAACTTCTAATAAAGAATGGTAAGCACATTAGTGAAGTTTCAAAAATGCATCCCAAAACATTACTTTCAAGAGCAGCAAAAGAAGAGAAAGTATAGAAAAATGATCCTATCAATCAATGTTGGAGTTTCAAAGTGGGATCATCAAGGTCCTACATATAAAAATTGAGTGTTGAAATTAAATCTTGATCAAAAAAAATTTTTGGCATGATAATACTTCAGGGTTTCATCTTAATGCTAGAGATGTTTTAAAATTAAGGGTGGGGTCCAAAGTCCGCTGACATCCTCACCCAAAACACCTATTAGATACAACACAAACTGAATTTTATAGAAAATTTTGTAGCGATTCAGTGTTACCTGGTAATATTAAAATAAGTCAAAGGTCTTTTGAAAATGTAAACCTTGGTATGTAAAAATTAATAAGCAACGAATATCTTGTTGTTGTAAAATACATGTTAAATTTCGTTATTTTTATGATGTTTTTTGATATATACGTTGTACCTTGCATTCTAACATGATTATACAAGAATGTGATATTGATATGCCACCTGAATCAATAAGAGAGTTTATTTCGTGTTTGTTTTTGTGAAAATCTAATGATAGATTATTTTATTTAAGTTCTTGTATTTCCGACAATGCATTAACTCAAGGAAATATTTCATTTTTAAGACTGCTTGCATGAAAGTGTTGATCATGATTTTGGACAACAATTAGTAGATGTCAAAAAGATTTAGGAATGCTCACTATTCTTTAAAAGATGGAAAATAGGAAAGCGTTGTGATTTAGCTACATAAAAAGTTAGTGTGCCTACATTTATGAGTGAATTTAAGAATAAAATTGTACCAAAATATGTCATGCACTCTGAACATGCTCGATGGCTTGATGGCCAATTTCACACATGTGGAAACACATTTCCAATTGGTACTATACTTTCAGTGGTTGATTTTATGGAGAATTATACTCTCGCTCCGCAAGAGGAAATTCAATCTCAATATTATAATTCAGTGCAAGTAGCTATGTTTCTCCATATTGTTTATAGACATGCAGATGATAGCACTGATGATGATAGAAAAGTTTTGAGGGAGTATCATTTTTATTTGCGGATAATCGGTTACATTCATCGAAGCTGGTTCAATATTGTTTTAGCATATTTCGCAGAAATTTAAAAGAAAGAGGAACTATATGAAAGAACACCCCTATATGGCTCCAAGAATTGTAATGCAGGCGCTTCAAAATGCTAGAATGTTCTATTGGTTAAGTAGGGTTCACAAGGAACTTAATGTCCAACATATATGGAGTTTTTTTGAAGCCGGGCATGGTAAAGGAGAGAATATGGCTGAGCTGGTACGTGTGTCAAAAGAATTCTTGCTAGAGAACAATTAAAATTCGAGGATTCAGTAAAATTTAAAATGCACATGAGATTGTGGATTGGTGTAATAGAAAATTATCTGCACCTGGTTCGAGTGATTACTCTACAGTTCATCCATTCTTTTGGTTGGTGGAAGAAGAAAACATTGTATCTAGAGTTGATTGTGAGACAATTAGTGGATCTACTAAATGGCATTCATTTAGGAGTGCGACAGCAAGCACATGGACTATTTGGACAAGGGAGCTTGCATGTTTTGCCATTTTTGTATCTCAAGAACAGCTTCTGTGAAAATACGTAATGGGCTGAACAGTAGCAAAGATCGCTGACACTGTAGAAGCACACATAATCAATATGAAATAACTATTGAAAGAAAATGATCAATTGTTTGACCAAGATTATGATCGTTTCTAATCTTTGTGCCAAGAAGGTTATTTTAATTTATTTTATCGGCCTTATTTTGTTTTTATTGGGTTATTTTTAATACTAAATTAGTTATATGGATATGCACAAACTTATTAAATCGAATTTTGTTGGCGCGTGACATGTGCGCTATTGCACCCCAGGGAATGAAGAGCAAACAATATTGGTTGGCTCGCTGTGTGGAAACTAAACATGTTGTTAACACCTCGAGAAGATGATGATGGCTTTCATTATCCAATAGGTACGGTGATCCCCTTAAGACATCTCCTTAAGCAAATTTTGATAACAAGTTTTAGATCCCCTTAAGCAATTTTTTAGAACAAGTCTTTGATCCCCTTAAGTAAATTTTGAGAAGTTATTTGATGGTGGTTTTTGAACATGTTTTCCAATAGGATCGGTGGTGGTTGTTGGCACTTGGCTACGAAAATACTTGAGAAGAAAGAATGGTCTACCTGCATTTGAAGACTATGAAACACATAAAAAAGATTATGCATTATTCACATTTGGTGGTGGCAAATAAATATAAAACTAGAGCTATCGGGAAGACCTTTCAAAAAATTACTACTATGGTCAATTTCTATGGAAGAGCACAGGCAATCATAGATGCATTACAAAAAAAGAGAGGATGCATATGGTACAATGGATTAAGTAAATATAGGTAAATATAGTTTTAGTTTTATTTTGTCCTTTTAAATACATTGAATACATGTTTCGACATTGGTCAAGTGTGTTATTAGTTGAAATTGATTTAAATTGTTCTTTTATATATCCTTAAGGCATAATCACAAAAGGATCTAGTCTATGCAAATTCAACCTAGACAACATGGAATACTTGGTAAAAACAGGTAATTATTAGTTAAACTATATTTAAATACATGTTTTTATTACATATTGATATTGCTTGGACATAAATAGTTAAAATTGATTTGTTGTCATTTTTTGTATCCTAAAGCCATCATTGCATTGATCTCATACTTTAAAACAAAAAGGAGAGGATGCCTGCATTCAACCTCGAATACTTTTAAATGCAGGTACTTGAGTTATGTACATATAGATAGTTTATATAAATTAAAATATGTATGTTTTGATGATTTCATTGATATTGCTTGTACCTTTTATATATCAGGTGGTGTGAAGACCTACCACATTCTAGGCACGAGTTTGAGATTTTCTTGAGATGGCATATCTAAATTTTGTAAACATTGTTCTGAGATGACATATATGTACATACTTACAGAACTAAACATACTCTGTGTACTTCTATGTATCAAATATATATTCTATATATTTTTTTGGTTAAATGTGCATGTTTTCCTACTTTGAAACTTTATGTCTAATTCTATAATCACTAAATATAATGCATACATTATTGTTCTATTACGACCCTTTTATACATCCCCTTAATTAACATGTTCTATTATGACCCCTTTAGACATCCCCTTGGGGCACCCTTTAAGATATCCCCCTTAATTAAATACATTCTATTATGACCCTTTAGACATCCTTTAAGACATATTATAACCCCTTAAGACATCCCCTAAGACATTCTATTATGAGACCTTTAGACATCCCCTTAATTAACATGTTGCATGCACCCCTTTAGACATCCCCTTAAGACATCCCCTCTTAATTAACACATTTCCTATTATGACCCTTTAGACATCCCCTTAAGACATCCCCTTTAATTAACACATTCTATTATGACCCCTTTAGACATCCCCTACATATTATAACCCCTTAAGACATCCCCTTAATACATTCTATTATGACCCTTTTAGACATCCCCTTAATTAACATGTTATATTATGACCCCTTTAGACATCCCCTTAAGACCCCTTAAGACATCCCCTTAATTAACACACATTCATTATGACCCCTTTAGACATCCCCTTAAGATACATATTATAACCCCTAAGACATTCTATAATGACCTCTTTTAGACATCCTTAATTAACATGTTATATTATGACCCTTTAGACATCCCTTAAGACCTCGTGAAGACATCCCCTTAATTAACACATTCTATTATGACCCCTTTAGACATCCCTTTAAGACATATTCTAACCCCTTAAGACATCCCCTTAAGACGTTCTATTATGACCCATTTAGACGTCCCCTTAAATAACATGTTCTATTATGACCCCTTTTGACATCCCCTTAAGACATTCTATTATGACCCCTTTAGACGCCCCCTTAATTAACATGTTCTATTATGACCCCTTTAGACACCCCCTTAAGACGTCATTATTTGTTTTGACAACTTATAAATTAGTGTTAGATGAACCCTTACCCTGTCCTAAAATTAATCCTATCCCTAAGCCTTGTTGTATCTTACCCTAATTGAAACCCAACCCTAACTCTAGTTGTCTCCTAATCCTAACCTTTACCCAAAGTTTTATCCTATAACCCTAACCTTAATTCACAGAGAAAATTTTGTGGGTCATATTTCTATTTCTTATGTACATAGTTTATGTGATATTCTTTTTTTTCTTCTTGTTGTTGACACATGGAGACAAGAATTTTATTCATTTTTCATACACAACACACAATCATGATATTCTAAATGGGGGAAACAATGATGAAATTAATTTTCCTTTGGATTGAGCTCCATATTCATCATTTTTAAAATTTATCATGTGTGTACACTACGTATTCATCACCCAATGGTTACAATTGTTTTACATATACACATTCTTATGTTATCATATAATTTATGTGATATTCTATTTTTTTTTCTTGTTATTGACACATGGAGACAAGACTTTTATTCATTTTTCATACACTACACACAATCATGATATCACATTATGGGGGAAACAATGATGAAATTAATTTTCCGTTGGATTGAGCTCCATATTCATCATTTTTAAAATTTATCATGTGTGTACACTATGTATTCATCACCTAATGGTTACAATCGTTTTACATATACACATTCTCATGTTATCATAATTTATATTTTTTCTAATGATTACCTCTTTCCTTAATTTTTAGTAGGAACACTTTTTCCATTACTAGTGAGAAACTAATGGTGTCATTTTATAAATATGTACATTAGCTAATTATATCAATACCTTGTTATATTTTTTCACTATAAAGAATTTTATTTGCTTAAGAGTTTAGAGCAATGACTTTATTTGTCAATTTAGTTAAGGAAAAATTAAAGAATAAAATAACAAAGAATGGTGATATCCATGATATTCAGAAGGTATAGGAATTCCAAGTGCACCAACAATGAGGTGAAATTCAATTTATAGAACTAAATAAGTAGGTAAATCCACATAAATTTTCTCTCATAAAATTAAAATTAATACATTAGAAGGAAAATATCTTCTTGTTCATTGAAAAGAAGATTAAACCTAAAATTATTCTACAATTATGAAGTCTTCAGTAAATTTCACATTAATGTCCTATATTAATGTCTTCATTATGAACATAAAATGCATAAATGTACATGCGTAAATTAAAATTTCAAACAATAATAAAGTCCATAATTTATGTAACATATTAAGTGTATGAAACCAATATATTAAGCACACATGAAATAAAGTCCAACAGAGTACATGATAAGTTACAAGAAATATAAAACACATAAAATCACATGTTTGTAGGTCATGTACTGTCTCTATAATCAAGAGACCTCTTCACACCATGCGGACTATGTGGATGACCTGAAACACTCTGTACATAAGAGAAAGATGAAATTAGATGTAAGACAATAAAAAATAATTTAATGACAATTTTATTTATAATCGATCATAAAATTAAATTACCACCATCTCTAAATCTGGATGCTCTGGTGAGCCTGAAGAAACCTCTAAATTCTCTAAATCAGTCTACATAAACAAGACAAAGAAATTCGAAATTAGATGTACAACTCTACAATTATTATTTTTTTATTCAATTTAATTCAGAATTTATCATATTTTAATTACATACCGTATTCTGAGGTTGTGCACTAGGCTCTTCTCCAGGACCTGTCTGAACATGCTCAACTACAGGATGTGTCTCATGATATAAAAGAAAAAGAATATGTGAAAATATCATATTAATATGTATATATTCAATTTAAAATTTATAATTCACTTTAAATATAATAAAAAAATAAAATTACCATTTCATCTGAGGCCTGCTCTACATGTCCTCCTGGTGGTGTAACTATGTCTAGGTTAGGGCTGAAAGTTGCACCAACAAAGTCCTACAAGATCAAAATTAAAGCATGTACAATTCAATTAGGTTAATGTATACATATATATTCAAGTTTGTACATTTTTTGTAGAAAGTTTTGTAAACAACCTCGAAATCAGTGGCCTCACGAGTAACTGCAACATCAAATGTTTGCCCAATGCCCATTCTTATTGTGGTATCAACCTAGACATACATGTACATAGACATTTAATGCTTATAATATTTACAAGTGTACATGCATGCGCTTCATATATCTAGTGAATTCAAAACTCATAAAATTGTAACTATACTAATGTAAACTTTAAACAAATTTACAATATGAATGTACCTACCCATGATCTATGTCGCTCGATAGTGGAGGAGTGCTTGACAATCCCTCAGGAGGAATCGACGTGGATGCCGATTGAGTCACCTAAACCAACATGAATATTTGAAACATATATGTGATTCAATTATAAATTTAAAACTCAAGTTAAATAATTTATGATTTCATATATAATTTAAAAAATGAAATCAAAATACCCCATAAGGGTTGCCAAGTATGACCGGTGTCGATATATGTACTCGTGGTACGTGATGATTGCCCTTGCATCGAAGTGTCATCTGTACACCAAAAAATTGATTGTTAAAATGTATTGCAAACTTTTCTTTGATATATACAACCATAAAAATTATTATAAAATGAGTTCGTACATCTAGATGCATATTTATACCTATGTCATAGTGTCCTCAGGGTGATGTTCTACTACGAGGAACTCTACAAATGAACTGATGCGACCAGATGAACCACCAGAATCTCCCCGTCCACCTGAACTAGGTGTAGCCTGATCAGGTCCATAACACACTTGATGACAACTAGTACATATATGGGGGACGGTCTCGACACTCCTGGAGCGTACTCGGACCAGCTCCATAAAACTCCTCCATCATCATCATCGTCTCTATGCTCCCCACTCGCTATCGCAGGCGTGCTGATCAAGGTCTCCTGCGAGTGTACTAAGGGAACCTAATGTTGATACCAAAGCTTGATGATGTACAAGTGTGGAATGGGAGGACCAGGAGCAACAACAAGGGGTTGTGCATGCACGGGGCGTCGGGGATCAACCCTTGCCCCTAATCTTTGTTGGCATGCCCCCAACACCCTGAAATGATCTAAAATCAAAATAATTGGGCTTTTGCCCCAAAACAAACTCTACATACAATTTTCTCAAAAAATACAATGGGCACTCCCAATTAGCATGTGGGGACTATCAAAAACCATATACCATCGATCCCAAAAATGTGCAATCATCTGCGGATGTACGCACCACCTCATGGATATTCTAGATTTGTTGGGTGGAATGGGTTGTCGGGTAACGGGGTCAAGAAAGTAGGGGGCTAGATGGGCTTTTGTTATTTTAAGGTCTAATATTTGTTTATAAGAGA
Organism: Sequoia sempervirens; assembly: GCA_007258455.2. Classification (NCBI taxonomy): domain Eukaryota; kingdom Viridiplantae; phylum Streptophyta; class Pinopsida; order Cupressales; family Cupressaceae; genus Sequoia; species Sequoia sempervirens. The sequence goes on along the minus strand of VDFB02379711.1, from coordinate 145,095,150 downwards.
GACCATCAGAATAAAATTGTCTCATTTGTTCTCTCTCTCGTCTATGCCTATCAAGATCAGAATCAATCATCCTAATGGAATCAACAACGTTTTGCATTACAGATGCAAAACGTCTCACATGTGGAGCAATCAATGCTTGACTCTGCATAGCATTGATTTGTGTCTGTAAGGATGCGACTTGATCATTTATTCGTGCTCTCAAGCGAGCCTCATCAGATGCCATAGGTGTTGGAGGTGGCATATGAGGGGGAGGGGGAGGTGGAGGTGGAGGTGGAGGTGGAGGTGGAGGGGGGGAGGGAGGCGGATCTGGCTGTGGCTCAGGTGGTGGATTGATGATATCATCAATGTTAAAATCATCCATGATATATGCTTGATATAATGTGCACCTGCATTTAAAATCATACAAAATAGGACCCATGTGCATACAAAAATTAAGATCATATATTTAATTGAAATAGGATGAGCAACATATATATTAAGCTCTCATATATTTAATTGAAATGCACATATATATACATTGATTGTTCAACTCAAGAGCATGTCCATACAAAATTAAAAATTAAATGTATGTACATGTACATTTAAAATAAAAAATACGATGCATAATTTGCATGCGTACAAATCATTAAACTAAACTATACATACATACATATACAAATTTCAAAATTTAAGAACTATTATGCAAATTTTTAATACATGCACATACATACTAAACAATAAACTTGAAACATTCACAAAATCTCATTTTATGTCTTTAACACACACACAATTTTTCAGCAGGAGAAATCATGATCTAATAGATAGTCATTAAATATATACTATTATATACTATTCATTATAAGTTCATAAATTCCACCAACTTCACAAATCCATGTCACTAAAAATATCCATATAGAACCAAAATCATAAATTCATGTCACTAAAAATATCCATTTGGAACCAAATTTATAAATTCATCACACAAAATATCCATCGTTCACCAAATTTATAAATTCATAACTATTTAAGATCATTGTTTTAATTTATACCAAGTTAAACCATTCAATATAAATGGCCTTAAATAATTGAATACAAATGATAAAATTATATGTAAGCCTCATTTATATGTCTAAGGCACATGTTATTTGAATGAAAATACAATTAACTAAATTGATATTGTATAATCTTGCAGGATCTTATTATTGTTAAATTTGGTTGGGCCTTGGGCAACTTTGATCACCAAATTTTAAGAACTTCTTTAATCCCCTTAAGAAATGTCATATTGTCAACCCCTTAAGAAAATTGAATTACGATTTAGGGTGACAGGATGGCTTAAGGGGATTTACGTCTAGTGAGGTCCTAGGAGAAAATGGCATGGCTCAAATGAATAAAATTTGGTGAAGTTGCCCAAGGCAACCAAATTTCATTAAGAGCCTTTAAAGAAAAAATGATGGCTTTAGGGTTTAGGGTTTAGACTTTAGAGTTTAGGGTTTAAGGTAATAGGATAGCTTAAGGGGATCTACATGCTGCAAGATCCTAGGAAACAATTACATGGCATAAGGTAATGAAATTTGGTGGAGTTGCCTAAGACAACCAAATTTCATTAAGAGCCTAAGAAAAAATGATGGCTTTAGGGTTTACGGTTTAGACTTTAGAGTTTATTATTTAATTAGCTAAAATCCCCAAATCCTAACTTTTAATCAACCATTAAGGGGATAATCATGTCACATCCATAGCTTAAAATTAAAATAATTCCAAATCACCAATCCAAACTCAAACTAATGTAACTTACTTCCACTTCATCAAATCTAAAATGAAATTAATAATCTATCCTAGCCATCAAATCAATTAGACTAATCATAGCCATTCATTTCCAACTTAGACCTTCAATCCAAATTCAAATTAGCATTCAATTATTCCCATCTACCTAATCAAGTCAACACAAGCCCTCCATCAACCCAACCACCTACATTTAATTCTCTCTTCCCTCTCAAATTCAAATTCAAAAATTCTCTCATGATTCTAGTCCTCGATTCCAAAAAAACCTAGTCCTCCATTCCTTTCCCCTCAACTCTATAAAATAATGACATCCCCAAATGTTTCCATATGATAAAATTTGTATGTATATGTTATCACATTAGAGAACCAAAGAGCAACTTCAACACATACATTTAGAGCCATAAAAGAATGTTATGGAACATATTATGCTTCTCTAATCTTTCATTATTTTATTTACCTTTCATTAGAAGTAGAGTATTGAGTTTGCACTTGCATTCTTGGTCTAGAATTTCTCTTCTACACTAAGTACAAAAATATAATATTGGATAGCTTAGTATATCTTTCTCTTCTAATATATATTCCCTAGTTCTCCTTATCCATATTTGAGTATCTTAGCATATGTGTAACACGACATGTTAATAATATATCTCATATAAATGTAGGGATGTGTCGCTAATGTCATCTTCAAACATATATAACCAATAGGAGATACTATAAGGTATCCAATATAACTATACAACCTATATAGGTATGACATATGGTGACCTTTGGCTTTTTTTGATATGTCAAGGGTAGTTTTGCAAATATTAGTTTCTAGTGCTTTTGTGAGTTTTCACCACTTGTAAGTTTATTAAGCTACACTTTTGGGTTTTCAACCTAATAGGGATAAACCTAGTAGATTTTTTAGCTTTCCAGCCTAATGGAGATAAATCAAACCACATTTTTTGGTTTTTAGTTGCACCTATCAAGTTATTTGTTAGCTATTAAATTTACAAACATTCTAGGATTATAAGTCTACTATAAAATTTGATGTAAAATAGATTACACATTGAGCCCTATAATTTAATTACAACAATGAATAAATATAGCAACATTTAGTAGACATAATGAAAATCAAGCCATGATAGTAATATAGAGATAATATACAATGTTTAATATAGATAAGTTAAAGAATCATTTTACAAATATATATCTATATATTCACATCATTTTTGTTTTTTCTTTAGATTTCAAATATATCCACCAATCCTCCTTATCTTACATTAACATAAACTCAAAAAACATAGTGGACATGTACACACATATAAAACTACATTAAAATAGTGTTAGATCTTACAATTTTTCAAGGCTTAAATTTCATCCTCTTAGACGATCACTCTTACTAAATCATTGGCATAAATTAGATGCACACAATGGCACATTAAAGGTTTATTCCTCATGTTGGATTCCCTATTTTATATAACTATAGATCTTTATTATATAATTTAAATATATCTAAGCACAAATTTCTTTTATGTAACACATTGATAATTTCAACTCATTATAAAAACCAAATACAAATTTAAAGGGGGTAAACTATATTTATAAATAAGAATTTAAGTACCATCCCTATCTCCATGGTGTGTCACTTGTTCACTAAAAAGCCCTTACATAAATCATCTACTTAGGTCAATCTTATCTAGATTTTTCTTAAATATTAATATTCATAAAATATGGCACAAAGCATATTGATGCATTTCTATCCTTCCACATAAATCTATATAGTATCAAAATATAGGTAATTTTATGGTTAAATTGAATCTCTCTTAATTGTCAAATAATCCATTATGATTGAGGATGGGTGGATTATTATCTAGGATATATATGTATCTGGAAGTGTTTCCAATTGGAATTGCTATAATTATACTTTTATGGCATTCTAGATATTCAAAATAGTTTTCATAAATCTACCAAATAGACCCATTCTTGATATTGAACCTACATAATTTTAGGTATGTCCAATGAAAGATTAGGGTCTAGGGTTCATAAATTTCAAATGCTTTAGTATTATGGGTTTAGATTTTACAGTTTAGGGTCTAGGGTTTAGCAAACTTAGGGTTTTAACAATTTTTTTTGTTCCAATTCAATTTAGGGTTTCAGTTTTAAACAATTAGGGTTTTTAATGATTTTTTTTCGTTTCAATTCAAACTAGGGTTTTCAAATTCATTTTTTTTCGTTTGATTTGAATTTAGGGTTTCAAAAAGCTCGATTTGGATTTGTAAATGCGATGTTTTATTTCATTTCGATCTCTAGGGTTTTGAAATGCAAATTTTTTTGTTTTGTTTCAATTAAGGTTTTCAAAATCAATTTTTTTTGGGTTTAATTGATCAATTTAAGATTTAAAAGTTAAAATTTGTTTCTAACACACAATTCAATGTTTTTTTTCTCAATTTTATTAAAAAACGTTTAAATTTCATTGCAAGTTTTCATCTAATTTGCAACTATTGAATTCTAATATAACAATTAAAAAAAGCATTAAAACGTGACATAAATTGAAAAAAAAACATGTAAATTAACGTATTTCTTTTAAAATTTCAATTCAAACTAAAAAAATGTGAAGAAGTGGCGTACCTGTAGCTGATGTTGATGTCGCTGTCGCCAAGCAATTCGGGGTCCCGTTCGCAGCAGTGAAAACTGCTGTTTTAAAAAAAAAAAATAACAGTATAAAACGGGATCCCGATTTATATAACTCGGGATCCCGTTCTATATAAATCGGGATCCCATATTTTTCAAATCGGGATCCCGTTTATTAAAAATCAGGATCCCGTTCCGTCCTCGTTGGTTGGGAGTCCGACGGGAAACGGGATCCCGATTTTTAAAAATCGGGATCCCATTTGGTCTCAGGCTCGGGATCCCGAACCGTAACGGGATCCCGCTTTTTAAAAATCGGGATCCCGTTTCTTCCATGCCGATTTCAATTTTTTGGCTAAGGAAAAAAACTTCCACATTTCGTGGACTCAACTTCTTGCACACACCCCATACACACATAAAGACACCAAATATACCTTAGGAAACCTTTTTAAGAAAATAAAATCAATGCAATAAAATATAGTATTTACAATACAATAAGTATTTCTCTTATTGTAGTCTTCTTCTAGTAACATGCATCTATCAATAAAAACTACTAATTATTGAAATACAATACAATGAGAATTTATCTGTTATTTCTCTTCTAATAAAACAAGATAAATTGAGCCCTCAAAGTTGTTACTACTATATTTATTGCATTGCTATGTGCTAGTTTATACAAACCAAACTTGCACACAACCACTAAGTGGTCTTATATGAAACCATGAACCCAAAAAACATAAGTCCATCCAAATGTCTCATGTGACTCTTTACATTCTCCAAGAGTATTTCCACATTCCAATGTGTTCTATGTAATTATTAATGTTCATGTGAACTTTCCCCATTAAATCCTTCTACTCTTTTATTTTCCTTATATGATCCCCAGTATGATTCTAATTCCAATGTCTTGTATAATATTACATTATGAGAAATCAAACTAATAATCAAGTGTAGCATCATATTCCATGAGGACCAAAACTTATAGCAACATAACAATATGATTACACAAGGTGAACAATCTACCTTCCAATCAAAAACATTATACTTTCATTATGCAAGGTGTACAATACATGTTTCTAACATTCTACCATGTATTATATGCATGATATAAGCATCCAAACATGAACAAAAGATAAACTAACTACTAGGGTAAGAAATGTTCATAAATATTTTACACCAAGAAATTCTCTCAATGTTCATCAACATCAGTTATAAAGAACCAACCTTTTCATCTTCAACAACCTAAATACCTCAAGTTTCAAATAAGACACCTATTTGAAACTAGCAGATTTCCTTCTAGCGGGCCTATATTTTCCCTATAAACAAAAAAAAATAGATTCACCTATACAAAGCTCCCACTCAAACTAAGATTATTGCAAGAAAAATATTTTTTCCTTCCAAGTAACAAGAAGCCAAGATTTTATACAAAATTTCAAGAAATTATCAATAATCTTAAGAGAATAATTATGTTGAATATATTATTGTAGAGACCAACATGCATTTCTATTGTCATCACACCAAATCTACCTTGTACATCCACTTCTAACACTAATCAATGTTTTTCATTTTTCTAATGCTAATTGAATAAGTGCCAACTTTTCAATTAACCAATCTAACACCTCCAACATTAATTGAATAAATTAAAAATTTATTCGATTAATTTAACTCATTCAACTTTTTATTCTAATGTTCCATCTAAATTGAATATATCATGTTTATTTAATTAAGTTAATCATTTCTCCACTATTCTCCTATTAATTAAATAAATACACTAATATTTATTTAACCTCTAAAATCCCCCTCATCATTAGTTGAATAAACAAATCAAGTTTAGTCAACTAATTAATCATTTGCACATTCCTCCACCATAACTTCAACCTTGCACAAGGCTACAAAAAGAAATTTTTGGAATCTTCACCATTCATCGAGATTTTATCAAATCTCCACCCTTCATTTCTCTTCAATCCTTGCCCTTATCATATACACCAATCACATTGTGCCACTTGTCATCTTATCTTTCTCTCCTTCATACGAATAAACCCTAACCCTCCATCTCACAAGATCTATTCTCATCCATCATCCAACATATATAAAATTTATAAATTGAACAATCCCCTAGCCATTTTAAAGGAATAAATTTGGGTGCAACAAGGTTATGTTGTATGATTGGGCATCGAAACACTACTTCAATCATAAAATACATCTTGGATCACATGAATTAAGGTCACCAAAGGTTTGTAATGGCAATAATTTTTATGTTTCTTGAAATTCTTGCATTTATTTTCCTCTAGTTTTAGTTGTATACTTATATAGGATAGGATTCATGGTTTATGTTAGTTTCCTAATGCTTTAATCCTATATTTTGGTGTTCACAATTACATGATACAAGATAAGAGCAATATGAAAGGAGACAATAGTGCATAATATAAATTCTACACTAGAATTTTAGGGAAGGTATGTCCAAAATTAATTAATTTTATGGTTATAGAAAATAATAGGCAAAATATTATTTGTATTGGGAAAACCATTTCAAGAGAAAAAAACTCACACTCCAAAGCATGAACCAAGTATACTATCAATAACAAAGATTACAATACAATATCCAAGGACATGCCCTTATAGGAGTATAAGTAACATGTAAAAGGGGAATTTTTTGTAGCATAATAATTCCTACAAATAAATCATAAAATTCATACTTAGATCCAACGCAAGCACCCAATATATAAGAGGTTCAAAATATGAAACCATAAGTGTTAAACTACAAACCATAGGTCAATACCATGATCCAAAAATGACACCCAAATGTACGACCTAAATTCCAGTGCCCCCTTTGGGCCTCCATGATGAGTCAACATTCTAAAAATAGTAGTTGCTATTACATTGTCATAATGATCAATAAATCCATCATAATCCACTCACCAAATTGAGTGCTCTATTTTGGCTCCATGATCTGCCTTAAAAGATGTTTTATGATGTCTCATAACATTTTTCATATACTTGGTCAAGGTTCCTAGACAATAACATAACTCCCCTATAATCATGTTATGTATTATAATATCTCACACCACCACCCTTTTCATAATAAGGCATATGTATGACATAATTGGCCAAGTCATAAGTGGGACACCCTTTCTATGTGAACTCTATGATGGTCAAAATTATCTCAAGCACAACACAAATGAGTTAGAATCTAGATAACACACATGTTGGATCCTTGTTAAGAGGCACTTGTCAAGTCACTCTTACTCTTGTGTAAAATTCCAATTGAGTAGGGGTTGGACCTATTGGTGATCTGATTTGTAGGCCCCAAATCTGTAAGGTTTAATAACCTTCCAAGTGCCAAGGGTGTCAAACTTGGGAAAATTACCACAAACCTTGCATTAGGTTGGGAAATTAAGGAGCAATGATTGAGGTGGGTAAGACCTCCTTCACTTTTGGCTTTGTAATACCAAGGGGGGTTCTCCCTAAGGTGTCAAATTGATTATTGAAACACTAAAAACTACCTTACAACAAACTATACCCATTGCACAATGTATCCCAATATTAGTGTCACAATATACCTATGTGCTAGTTTGGACATGTAAGGAGGAACACCTTACTAACAGATAATTTCTACCATATAAGTGTCTAATAATGTATTTATGATACACCCTTGTATTGTTATATTCATTTAAACATGACAATATAGCACACAAAAATAAAACTTAAAAGTTATTCAAGTTGATATATTTGGAGTGTGTTGAGGATGATAGGAGAGAAATCGAGTTATAGGCCAGTGCCTTTATCCATTGGGAAAATAAGTCTCTAGATTTAATCAAACATGTAACAACTGAAAACAAGGTGATGACTTACTCAAGTCACCACAAAAGACTATGTCTTTCAAAATGCATAAGCAAGCTAGGCTCTACATATTCATTTATAAACACAATACATGGTTGCAAAATATTAAGAGAGTCTACTTATTAATCCTCAAGTATGTGCACACATTTCCTTATTACATTGAAAATATACTATGTAAAAAATATTTGCAAGGATTTTATAGACTTTTGGTTGAAAACTAAACAACAGACATTTATCAATGCATACCATACATAGGGAGACACTAAAATAAGGTTGATTCTACCTTCAATCAATCATTCTTCAAATCTTACAAATATTATTGTAGGTTTGGGAGAAAATCCAAATAATTACAATACAAAATAGCTACACCCAAAATTGGAAATCAAAACTCTAGGGCTTCTTGTGAGTATCTTTCTTCTATTGGATCTACAATTGCTCCTCTCTGTAAAAATGTTATCTCCTCCTCTTTTTGTTAATATGGGAAAATATATGTTTTAACAAAATCAAGAGACCATGGGGAAAGACCCATGGTTGTCAACAATTGTACAAGCTTCCTATGTTTGTTTGCATCACCTTCACATGGCCATACACTATGAAGCAATGCCCCTTACATCATCAACCATCTACTTTTGTACATTAACCATGTCTTAGAGGGGCCCAAATGTATCAAGGGGCTCTTGAGAACCATCACTTCTCAAATCATGTTCATTTTGAGGCCATTAATGATGTCATGGGTCATGTAGGAAGGTAGGTAGGGCTTTTTATCGCATGATAGAGTTTTGAGACTTTGCATGCCAAAAGGGGAAGGGGAAAAATTCCCCAAAAGTCTGATAGGAAAGAGGGTATGAGAAACCCCTAAAATCCTAAAATTGGACTTGTTAGGGATGGATTTTTTGTTTAGTTACTCTACTTGTTAAGAGAAGTATTAGGGTTCAGTTTCCCAATGTATCTTGGGAAGATTTTCTCAACAACAATAATATAAACAACATTATTCTAGTACATAATGCAGAATAAAGGGGTCAAGAATAGGAAGTAGAAGAACCTCCTACTATTACAATAGAGGGAGAAATACCCTATGGTTCCCCTGTTGTAACACCTACCCATAGCACAAAGGAACCTGAAGAGTAGGGACTATAAGAAACTCAACCTACAACCTCTACTAAGAAGCTCGTAGCTGAAAAGGATTTTGAAACCCCAACTTCTACTAAGAGCCCACCAAAGCTAAAGAAAAGGGAAAATGTGGCTTCTACCTCTACACCTATGAAGAAGCAAAAGATGCCCTCATAATCAAGAAGGTGATTACATCGCCTAAGAAGGAAGGGACCTATGAAAGGAAAAGATAAAAAGCAAAAGGAAGATGTTGTTATGGTTGAAATTGATACAAAATATTAGGGAAATTTCATTGATGATAATGGTAAAAGAACACCCATTGTGCAACCCCTATACTTCTTTTTTTTTAAAGGTGCAATGCACCCATATTATTAGGGGTAAACACTTTTGACCAGGGCTATGAACTGGGTACAAGAAACCACAATAAATAACCAAACCCATGAGCACATTGAGCACATTGGCCTAACGAAGGCACAAGGCCTACGAGCACTTTGGCCTAGCAAGGGTTTGAACCCTAGAGGTCCTCACTACAACCAAGTGACTTGACCACCAAACCATGCCCTTATTGGTAGGATGGTATGCAGCCCTTGTACTTAACTAGTACTTCTAAATCAGATTTAGAAGACATTTTTATTGCTAAAAAGAAGAGAAGAAGATCTCCAAAGAGCCACATTTCAGAAGGGTTTGTGTCTGAAGAAGAAGTAGGAGAAGATGAATTTTTGGAGACAGAAAATGAATTCTTTTTGGAAGGAAGAAATACTAGCAAGGAGCTGCATGGAGCTGCAAGAAGCATTATAGAGGATAAAATAGTTAGAGGATCAACTAAAAGAGTACCAATAGAGGGATATTGTAAGGGATGTAAAGATTAAGGAATTGGAAGAAAAGCTCCAGAGATTTAGGCAGGCATCAAAGTTGAATTATTGGCACAACTTGTCATAATTGAAAAGAGTGAAAAATATCAAGACCCTAAGAGCTCAATTGGATACATAAAAACCCCTATTGTTCCCATTGTTTTGTCACTTGGCATTGAGTTGAGGAAGAAAACAAAGGATTTTTCTCAAAAAGAAAAGGATTGGGAAAAAGAGAAGGTAGAATTGATATCTACACATGCCAAAACAAGTGAGAAGCAGGAAACAAAGATAAAAATATTGAAGGTAAAAATTGATGAACTGGCAGATAAGATGGTTCAATTGATGAGGTGTAGGCCTCATGACAGGCTATATACTTTATTTTTGCAGGAAAATTTTATATGTTTTTAGTTCATTCAAATAATCAGTAATCTCCCTTTTGCCATGAATACAAGATTTTTGTTTTTAGAAACTTTCCAACAGTCTAACACAAAAATGCAAGATCAACTGTGTGAATTCTATTTGTACAACTTGATTCTTTCACATGATACTTCCTAGAATCCACTTATATTTGTGGGAGATATTCAAATTAGGGCTCTAGCTTAATACATTAGAAATAAACATCAAAGGGGGAAGTTGTTGCAAGAATATCAAGAGAGAGAAAGCACTCCCTTTGTAGTTGAGAGAAGAGGAAACAAACCCAAATGTGGTGGTAGACCAGTGGTTAGAACTTCTATATCATAAGAGATTTGGAGCAAAGATTATGGATTGCAGAGAAAAGGATTATAGGAGAATGAAGAGACTAGTATTAGGAAAAATCAGAGAATCATTTAAGTTTACCCAAGGCAAATGGAATGAACTCACACTAGAACTTAAGAAGGAGCATCATTCTATTTACAACTATGCAACAATAATTGGCAGATCACACAAGTACACTTCAACTACCCTCAAGAATGGAATTTATTGGCTCCCTCTCACCTTCCATCCTCCTCTCCCCATGTTCCCTATACCACACTAGAAAAGGAGGAATCCAAAGGAAGGTGCAACAACAGAAAAAAAAAGGCTGGCAAAGATTACAGATATACATGGTTTTTATTTGAAGCAAGGAAAAGGAGTGGATTGTGTTGTGGACTTCAGAGAGATAGCCTTGTAGTATAACCTTCGACCTTATATTTTCTTGAGGAAAAGCAATAGCTTTAGTTGGGGGGAATGATGGGCCTGACAATTGGCTAGTTTTCCTTTTATTATTGTGTACTTTTTATCATCTATTTCTGCTAAGTTTCAAGACATTACCAAAACCTTTGATACCTTTTATATATTTTTAAGTGATCTTAAGCACGTGGAAATGGGAATATGTTATGTTGATGTATGTATGAATGAATGCATGAAAGTCTATGAAATTTAATAGGATTTTATGTTTAATTTATGATTGTTAATGATAAGGATGCCTTAGGAATAAGACTAACATTTGTAGCAAGAAGGACTATCAACCTGCATCATAAGGATTGTAGATTATTGCAAAGAAGAAGTCAATTGACTAGGATGCAACACTTTCAGAAGAAAATAGAGGTGATCATTTATTGATTAGTTCATGAGTCACCAAATATCACTCTTACTTGCCAAGATAGCTAGGAGAAGGAGTATAATTGTAGTGGGACTGATTTATGATAGAGTTGTTCTATGAACATGTTTTTGTTATGAGCAGTTAAGCTGTTGAACATAGAGTTTGTATTTAGTTTTTCTACTCCTATTTCAAATAGTTATTGTTTTTTGTTTCAAACTCAGTCCTCTTCCTATCTTTAAGGGAGGGCTAACAGTTGTTTCATAAGTTTGTTTTCAATGATAGTAATAATGAAACTCTTCATAGACCCTATATAGAAGGGTCCTATGTCAAGGAGGAGATATAGTTAGCTAGTTATTTGGTTTTTATCATTACTAAGGAGTTACAACAGTATTATAGGATATGTGTTATTTGAACAAGATATGTAACAAATTCTTGTTAGATTTTGTTTAATAGTTCATTGTTAAGATGAAATAAAGATAATTGATTTGATATCATGATTTTTTGAGTGAGTATCTGATAAAGTCTTGTGGAAGAAACAACTCAAGCAAGGGCCACTTGAGGTACTACTAAACCACTTTAGTTTCAATTGTCAAAGTAGATGATGTATTGTCAGTTGGTAGTTTTCAGTTATATGATTTTAAATGCATGTGTTGTAATTCATGAGTTGGATTTTGTATCTTAATGTTTTGTTTCATACTCTGAAGAAATTAGCTAGGTTAGGACACTGCAATTTAACAAATAGCAATTACAGTCTTAAGTGTTAGGTACTCGTAGCAGAAGGTAGTTGTTTACATTCTTTTCCCTTGTTTTGTGAATTAGCAGTTTATTTTGATTTCTAGCTTTTATTTTATTTGCACATGTTTTATTCACCTATACTCCATTGATGTAGGATGTCCAAAATTTGTGAATTCATATACTTTGCAAGCATTATATAAAGTTTTACGACTCCCTGGTCAATAATTTAATGCAACCCTTTTGTGAAAGATGGATTGTTCAGTTATGGATTCTCGAGTCTTGTGTAGTGGCTTCTTCATGTACATTTAACAACACACAATCTTCCAAAAAAATCATAACATGAGAGTCTTTAATTTTTTGTCCAATGTGTCTTAATTAACTTGAGGTAGTACGATGGGTTTGCATCCAAATATAGAAATCCATATATCTGTGTCTATGGGAATATCCTCCATATTGACATTTAATAATTCAAAGTTAGTGTCCATGAATCCTTCCATCACTATTCTTGATATGCTTTCCATTTTTCTTGCAACAAGATCTATTTTTGTACAAGCTCCCACTCAATCCAAGATTAGTACAAAAACTCTTATCTCTAACACCTAAATTTGTGGTGATTAGGCTATCACACCAATTAAAAAGGAAGTAATGGTATAGAATATGCTTCTCGCACTAAAATTTTAGGGGAGGTATGTGCAAACGTAATTAATTTTATATTTACAAAAAATAATTTACACAAAAGGCCCTACCATAACAAGATGATTTATGTGTGGAAAACCCTTTTGGGATAAAAACCACACACTTCAAAAAATAAGTGAATTTTAATATGAGCAACAAAGGGTATGATACAATAACCAAGGGAATTTCCTTACAAGAGTATCACCATGTAAAACTAAAGTATTTTTTGTAGAATAACAAAACCCAAAAATCAATCATACAACCCATATTGAGCTCCAATCCAAGCACCCAATATACAAGATATTCAATACATGAAACTATAAGTGGTAAACCACAAACCATGACCCAAATTTGGCACCCAAATCTAAGACCCAAATTTCAATGCCTCCTCCATGATGAGTCAACATGCTAAAAATAGGTGTTTCTTGTATGTTGTTATAATGATCAATAACTTTGTCATAATCTACTCACCAACTTAGTCACTTTATTTGGGCACCATTATCTCCCTCAAAAGATGTTGTATGTCATGTCATAACATGCACCATATAGTTGTTCAAGGTTCCTAGTCAACAATGTAACTCTTGTAAAGTCATGCTCTTGTGTGTCTTAATATCTCTAACATCGATATATCTTTCTCATGGATGCTCTTCCAAATCCTTCATGACAATATAATCTGTCCTACCATTATACACATCATAATAAGGCATACACATGGAAAAATGGCAAAATCATAACAAAGGTGCACTTTTACAAATGGGCTCACAAACAATAAATAAATGTAATATTAATTACTTTGAAACATTGGAATTGCAATATGTATGAGACACCTATCACAACATAATAAAATAACAAAATAAATCATTCGTGCACAACAATACCAAATAAAACCTAAGAAACCCTTTCAAAAAAAAACATAACATGAAAATCACCACTAGATGTACAATTAATTGAGTCAATTATAATACAAGGAGAATTTCTCATGTTCCAGTCTTCTTAAAGCAACCCGCACCTCCTAACAAGAACACCACCACTCAGTACATAATCACAATATAATGAGAATTTCTCCACTGATATTTCTTTACTAGAACAAGTTAAAATGAGATCATTGCTATATTTATTACAATGGTATGTGCTTTCTTATATAGAACAAATTTGCACAAAATAAACAAATGGTATTAAATGAAACCATGAACCGAAGGGACATGATTCCATCCAAACATCCTATGTGACTTCTTGTGTCCTTCACAACACACCCTTAATTTTTTTAAAATTAGGGGCCCTTTTGTTTAACTTATGCACATTTGATCATGATTATAGCCTTGTTCGGTCTTCATGTGCAATAAAATTTTCCCTTTTATCATTCTCTAGTGCTTACTACGCTATTACGGGTGGTCATATCCATTCATACATATGATGAACTTCTTGTAGTGATGTTAACATCATTTAAATTCATATATGCTTGAATTCAATCTTTTACAATTAATTGAATAAGAAATCAATCACCATGATAGTAATCCCCCTTGTTCATGCAAGTCGTGTGATTTTACCTTTTCAATGACTAGTACAATGTGTCCATTCCTTATATACCTTTGAACTTAATTGTTCCTCATCCTTACAACTTAATCGTAAGAAAATTTCCTATAAAAACTAAATTTTCCTTTGACACTTTCCCTTATATACAAGCCTTGTGATTTCTAATACACTTTGTTTATTCCTTATATACCCTTAAAATTAATTGTTTCCTATCCTTACAACTTAGTCACATGAGACATGTCTTCAAACTATTAACTTAGTTTTCCTTTGGCACTTTTTGCTTTATTCCAAAATTATTAGCTTAGTTTTCATTAGGCACTTTTTGTTTTATTCCAAAATTGACCTCTTATAATGGGTCACTTCACTTAAAAGCATCCCCTTCATATCATTGTTGACTAGCCCCATCACTTTCATCCTTGAGCACTTATATTTTCCTTAACCACATGTCCTAGTCCTCAGGGTGCATATTGAGCATGGCTCCAAATTTAGTCTTCTCATACATTATGGGTATCTACATAGGTTGAGGGTCCGTGTGTGAGTAGAAGCTAGTAATGCCTTCATATTATCCTTTTCTTGACATCGGGCCCACCATAGATCTACATGGAAAGCTTTTATAGGCCAGCAAGCAAAGTTGCATCAACAACTAATTTAGATCATGCTTATCCTTTTGGCCACTTTCTCCATTAACCATTGATAGTCCTTTCCCATGCAATGGCCATTAGATTAAACTAAAAGTTTTTGTGTGTCATGTAAATGATGTCACCTTGGGCGGGCCCCATCGACTAGATACATGTTAAGACTTGGGGTTAAGATGGGTGACCTACCCTCTTGGGCCCACCACAAGGGATTTGCATTATTTTTACCCTTTGTTTTCCCTTTCCACCATTAGGCATTAAATTGTAAGTTTGTGGATCGAGTTTGAAAATGAAATTGGTTCTTATGGCCATGGATACATAGAGGTGGTACTTTGTATTCAATGAAGCTCACATGAAATTCATGACTAAAGACATGAGCATGTACAAATTAAACAAGGATCCCATTGGGCTTTATCACAATAATTGTCCACTCTAATGTTTGTAAGTTGATTGTTGTAATTCATTACAAACTTAAAATACATTTATTTTGTATTTATTTGATGCTCTATTTTTTGGGTGTCATTGTGGGGTTTGTGTGAGTGTGGAAGTCCTTGGGTATGTGGAGATTTTGAATAAAATCATATTTGGAGGTTATTCAAGCATGTCAATATGAAGATAATTATTTTTCATCTAGATATCATGAATTCAAAAGAATATTATTACTACTCAATATAGAATAGCTACAAACATATGGAAATTTTTTAAAACATATTTGTTACACGAGCAATAGGATCTGTTGACCTAATAAACTAATGTACAAAGAGTGGATTGTTGTCTTATGAATGTCTACAAGGATGAAGAAATTGTTAAGGAGTATGAAGACCTAATGATATAAAGCTCAAATATACTCACACATGTGGAGACCGTATGAGTCTATTGATTCAAACATCAACAAGACCTAATATGGAGGAGATCCTTGTAACTTGAAGTTGCTAATGAAGATAGGATATGCAAATGATTTTTGTTCATGAAAATAGTGATGTGGATCACAAAAGTGTTGCAAATCTTAAAGAGTCTAAGTAGGGCTCTCAAATGGATTTTTGACATATCCTTGTCTCAAAAACTTGGCCTTTTATAAATTTTAGTTTGTAGTAATCTTAAATGGTTTGATTGGAAGTAAATCCTTTGAATTTACAGGAAAAACAAACCTATTTATATGTAGAAACATGACCTTCTACAAGGTTGGAAACCCAAAATGTTTGATTCTTAATACAATTCTACTTTTCTTTGTTGCATTTTCTTCCTTCTTTCTAGATTTCTAATCAATGTGTTCTATGGTCTTGTACTTTATACATTAAACTCTTGAGCATTCAATGAAGTTGTGAGTTGTTTTGTATTAGTAGTGTTTTGCTAGTGATAACACTCATTGTGGTCAACCTAAACATATTTGTGTAGTTGTAAGTGAATTCATCTCTTGCACAATGTTTGTGAGAGTTGTATTAGTACTTTGCACCTAAGATAGAGTGATTATTTTTATAGTTTTCATGGTTTATGAGTAGAAGATACACCCTATTCCTTATCATTTGAAGTTGTTGGTTTAAGTGAAGTGGTTAAGAATTAATTTCAATCTAATTGCCATGTGATGTTTGGAGGATAAGACTTGCCAGGCTTATTATTCCTTTTTCTCTCACCTTCCTTTTACATTGTTTATTACATTCACTAGATTAGGATTAGTTTCTAGAGTTAACTTATTTGTAAAATTTAGGTTTTACACATGTTTTGAAGAAAGTGGTGAATCAAATTAGATTTCTTGATCTAAATCATGGAAGTTAATGGTTGTTTTCCAATGAAAATGAGATTTTGTTAAATCATTTATTCTCTTGAACATACAAAAAACACCCTTGTAGTTAAGACAACCAGAATTTATAATTTTCCCTTGAAATTTTGCAAGATGCCTTTGAACAAAATAGTAAAATACTTATCTATTGAGTTATATAAGTACTTTCAAATTCACATATACTTGACTCTTGGGGGTAGCATCCTTTCAAGTAGGGGAACAAATTTGTTCCACATGTTGTGACAAAGAATGCATTGAAATGAATCTTCATATTCTCTATAAGACTTTTCACATTCTAAAGTGTCCCATGTCAATCTCATTGTCCATGTGACCTTTCAACATTTGATGATGTATCTCTTTGGTTGCTTTTTTGTGACCCCCAAAATGATTACAAAATAAATCTAATAGTTGTTGGGATAGATGTGTCATACATCTTGTAATCCTAATGTTTCAAATTAATTAATTAATACTATATGTATTTAGTATTTATGAACTCACATAGAAAAGGGTGTCCCACTTATGACTTGGTCATTATGTCATGTGCATGCTTTATTATGATGTGTAAGATCATTTATGGTGAAGATAGTGATGTAAGGTATATTATGATGCATAAGAGCATGATTGTATGGGAACATTACATTATTGACTAGGAACCTTGACCAACTATATGATACATCATAGATCATCTTTTAGGGAAATTATGGAGCCAAATAGAGAACCTACTTTGGTGAATGGATTATGGTGGATTTATTGAGCGTTATAAAAATATAAGAGCATCTACTATTTTTATCATGTTGACTCATCATGGTGGGGGTGTTGGAATTTGACCCCTAGACTTGGGTGTCATATTTAGGTCATGGTATTAGCCCATTGTGATTTACCCCTCATAGTTTCTCTTAGGAAAATAAAACACATTGATCAAACTATTTCCCACATAACCGAGATGAGAGAAAAACATTCCTACAAGCTTACAGAATAACCATATGCAAAGATCAAGGCATACCACAAGATAACACATGATATACCTTGGGAAAACCCTCATAGAGGGGAAAGCCTAGCCTCCAAATGCATCCATGCTTCAACGCATTCTTGATGTAGAGAAAAGAAGAAACACAATGGTTTTAGCATATCAAGGTAATGAACTTAGACTCCATCCTAGTAGGCACCCTTCCAAACTCAAGACTCTTCCAAAATGAAATATGCTCCTCAAAGGCCACAAACCCAAATAAGGCATCAATGCTTCAAAAACCTCTACTCAACACTAGAAGCACCTCAAGAGAGGTGGAAACAACATATGTAGACCAACAGTGGTTCTCAAGAAGCTTGGACTCTCAACCTACTTAGCATTCCTTCACAAACTACACCTTTCTCTAGTAATCTTTCAAAACTTGGTTTTCAAGCATAACTTGCATGGAAATCATGACCTTAAAAATGTAAAGATAGTTACAAATACCCTTTTGGCCATTTAAAAACATACATCAAAATTAGATAGGGTTCCTTTGTATGAAATCCTTCAAAACTTGATTGTATTACTTCTCTACTGGGCCTAATTAGGCAAGCATGTTGGGTGCAAATAGGTTCTATCTTCAATGGTACTCAACCCTAGTTCCAAACCCTCCAACATGTCACACTTGATCCCAATAACCTTTCCCCATCATATAGATCACTTTCCCAAAGGCTTTTAAACAAATAACCTAAATTCCCAAGGTTTGAATGCAAAACATGACTCGGTGCAACAATATGTCCTTTTGTTTCTCCTCCTCATGTGTGATTCAAGTCTCTAAACCTTGTAGGACATTATAAAATCTTAAAATAGAACTATGTGCAAGATTTCAGGGTCTTATCACAGAGGGAACTCCAGAAAATGCATTTTATTTGCCCATTAGAACCCTGGGTAGGGTTTCAGACCGGTTTCACTAAAATGCTAATATCTTTTCACAAACTCCATAAAAATTGATCAAACAAAAATAAATAAATTAAGATTTCCCTTTGCATGTTTCAAACAAATTTCAGATCGTATAGTGCACTAGCAGTTCGTACGATTCACTGTAGCAACATAAAACATTCATAAAATTGTAGAAAATAAAAATTTTATTGCTCAAACTTCAAATCTCCAAAAGCCCAACCACAAGGTCAATGATACAATGCCTTTTAAGGAATTTCCAACCATCCCCCAATGGTTACAAACCAAATTTCAAATTAAAGACTAACAAACATCATTATGTTCACTTTTATTGACAAAATTACAAAAGCTGCATTTGGCAACATTTGGCAACATTGCAATATTGTGCATCTAGACCCTAAATCACACCTACTGACCCAAAACTAACTCAAACACATATGAAATGGTCTTCTTATACCTTATTACATGAAAATAACTCAAGCAAAACAAATTTTCAATTTTTGACCCCTCTTGGGGCATGAAAACCTATGGTGCCCCTACACCATACCCCCAAGGAAGAAAAGATTCAAGGTCCACTTGAATGGAGAGTAGCAACATGAAAGCCATGTTTGAAATCTTTTTCTTGATGTCTTTAAGTCTCTACACATTGTCTTCTTTGGAACAGTTCCATGTTTTCTTCATCTTCACTTTAGGTTTCTTGAACACTTGGCGAAGGTGGTTGAACTTGTCAATATAAACCTATCCCCCATCTGCACCTCTACTTTGTAACTGATCCCTTTTTCCTTGATGGATGTCATGCAATCCAATAGTACCGTGTTCCCCTTCAATGACTTGTTTCATTTTCACCTTAGGTTTCTTGTCTCTCAAGTTTGCAATCTCATCAAGAGCACTTTGTCTTCTCTCTTTGTCTCTAACCATTATCTTAGCAAGTATGGATTCTTTATCAGTGTTACTACCCTCTTCTAAAAGAAGTAAATCATAACTAACCTTAGTACCTTCAACATTATAGTCACTAACATCTGCAACTCTCTTTTGTTGCTCCACTTGTAGTGGATGCTTATCTAACTGTCCATCTTCCATTTTTCAACTCAGTTTGATCATTATGCTGCTCCAGACTTCCTTTTCCTCTCAAGCATTGCTTGCTCAACTCTACAATCTCCTTCCCAACAATCCTCTTGCCTTTAGCATCCAAATTATTTCCATTTACAACCTCTCAAACAAGTGCATCATTTGTGTTGACACCATCCCTTTCTTTATACACATCACATTCTTCATTTTGTTTGCCATAGGCTATTGTGTATGACAAATCAGCCCCTAGTACAAAAGCCATATAATGATTAGCATCTCTCCTTGGAAGCAAAAATTCATAAAATTCATTCACCACAATGTCCACATGATCCTTCAATACATCCTGAACTTCCCAAGGAAACTTTTTCATCCTTGTTGATGTTAGAACAGTCCTAGGATTACTCGCCATTGTCACCATTGTATTACTTACCTCTTCCTCTTTTATTGGCTTTAAAAACTCCTCTGTACCCATTTCATCACTTTAGAATCCACTTATGGGTTTTGGATTTCATATTGCAATTGTGTAAGGGTGTAGGAAACTCCATCTTTTTCTATAACATAGGTTTTTTTTTTGCCATCATATTTGGAACTCGCATCATACTACCAAGGCCTTCCCAAAAGAAAATGACACACATCCATTGGTATTATATCACACAAAACCTTATCTTTGTATCCCCTATATGAAAATCAACCCAACTTTGTTCATTTACAACTACTTGTTGCCCTTTGTTAAGCCAAGAAATTGTATATTTAGTGGTATGAGGGATTATTTTCAATTTAAGTTTTTCAACCATCTCAACTGAAACCAAATTATCAGTGCTACCTAAATCAATTACAACTTTGCAATATTTACCTCAACACTTACATGTGGTTCTAAAAAGAGACTTCCTATGTGGTGGCTCTTTCTCCATTGATGCTTTGATCAAAGTCCTCCTCACCATGAGAGACTCACCAACTTCTAGATCAACATTGTTTGATAGAGAGTTCACACTTTCATTGTCCTCTACTTATGCAAACTGATTTCTTATTTCTCCTCCAAATGAAATAGTGGATTGATTTTCAATGTATTTCCATGCTTGATGGCCTACAAATTTATTTCACTTATAACATTTACCTATAAATCCACTTGAACCTCCTCTTTGGCTTCCAAATCTGCCCCTAGAATCTGGTCTACCTTCTCTAGAGTCACCTCTTAAATCTGAAACTTGTTCTTGGGTATTGCTTGTCTCTCCTTGGCTCTCATATGACTGCCTTGAATCAACAAACATACCTCTTCCTCTAGAACTCCTTCCTCTACCCCATATTTTCTTTTCTTTCCTTCTCTTCAACTTATCTTTAGCCTTGATGGCCAATTGGTAACACTCCTCTACCATTCTTGGATTAGTGAGGCTCAACTCATCTTGAAGATTGTATCTCAACACATTAAGGTATTTCACCACTTTTTCCTCATCATCTTCTACATAACCTGCCCTTATGCTCAAGTTGTAGAACTCCTCGGTATAGGCACTCACATCCATCTCTTTTTGCTTGAGGTTTTGAAGCCTTTTGAACAACTAAATGTTATAGTCACTTGGTAGGAATTTTCCTTTAAGTTTTGCAACCATCCTATCCCAAAATGTGATTTTAGACTTTCCTTTCTTTCTCCTTTCACTTTGTACATAATCCCACCAAAGTAAGGTGTGACCCTTCAACTTTGCCTTGGCCACCTTCACCCTTTACTCCTCTAGCACATCTTCATAATCAAAGTAGTTATCTAATGCTCTTATATCCAATCTAGGAGTTCTTCACTATCTAATTTTCCTCCACACATGGGTAAATCCATCTTGATCTTAGGGCCTTCTCCCTTGACTTTCTTCAACAACTTTGTCATCCTCAAGTCATTAGGATTCATCTCTTCCTCAGACCCTTCTTGGGAACTTCCTTTTCCCATTGGTCACTCAAGTCTCCTGTGACCACTTCTCTCCTTTGACTTGTTTCCAAGGAAACAAGCCTCTCCTTCAATTCTCTCATCTCTCTAGCATGCTTTTCCTTCAACTCATTCACTTCTCTGGCAATAATGACATTCCCTTTTGGAGGCATTTTGTTCCTTCTTATCTTCACCTTTTATTCTTCATATCAAACCTATACTCTGATACCAATTTGATACAGAGCAGGGGTAGAAACACAATAGTTTTAGCATGTTAGGTCAATGAACTTAGACTCCATCCTAGTAGGCACCCTTCCAAACTCAAGACTCTTCCAAAATGAAACATGCTCCTCAAAGGCCACAAACCCAAATAAAGCATCAATGCTTCAAATCCCTCTACTCAACATTAGAAGCACCTCAAACAAGGTGGAAACAACATATGTAGACCAACAGTGGTTCTCAAGAAGCTTGGACTCTCAACCTACTTAGCATTCATTCACAAACTACCCCTTTCCCTAGTAGTCTTTCAAAACTAGGTTTTCAAGCATAAATTTCAAGGAAAGCATGACCTTAAAAATGTAAAGATAGTTACAGATACCCTTTTGGCCATTTAAAAACATACCTCAAAACCAAATAGGGTTCCTTTGTACAAAATCCTTCAAAACTTGATTGTCCTACTTCTCCATTGGGCCTAATTAGGCAAGCATGCTTGGTGCAGATAGGTTCTATGCTTCAATGGTAATCAAACCTAGTTCCAAACCCTCCAACATATCACACCTGACCCCAATAACCTTTCCCCATCATATAGTTCACTTTCCCAAAGGCTTTTCAATAAATACCCTAGATTCCCAAGGTTTGAATGCAAAACATGACCTAGTGCAATAATTTGTCCTTTTGTTTCTCCTCCTCACATGTGAGTCAAGTCTCCAAACCTTGTAGGACATTAGAAAATATTAAAATAGAATTATGTGCAATATTTTAGGGTCTCATCATGGAGGGAACTCCAAAAAATGCATTTCGTTTGCCCATTAGAACCCTGGGTAGGGTTTCAAACCAGTTTCACTAAAATGCTAATATCTTTTCACAAACTAAATAAAAATTGATCACAAAAAAACAAAAATGAAGTTAATATTTCCCTTTACATGATTCAAACAAAGTTTAGATTGTACAGTGCACTTCCAGTCCGTACAATTCATTGTAGCAGTAGAGCACATTCAAAAAATTGTAGAAAACCGAGTTTTTATTGCTCAAACTTCAAATCTCCAAAAACCCAACCACAAGGTCGATGATACAAGGCCTTTTAAGGAATTTCAAACCATCCCACAATGGTTACAAGCCAAATTTCAAATTAAAGACTAACAAACATCATTATGTTCACTTTTATTAAGAAAATTGCAAAAGTTGCATTTGACAACATTTGGCAACATTGCAATATTGTGCATCTAGACGCTAAATCACACCTACTGACCCAAAACTGACTCAAACACATATGAAATGGTCTTATTAGACCTTATTACATGAAAATAACTCAAGCAAAACAAATTTTCAACTTTTGAGCCCTCTTGGGGCATGAAAACCTATGGTGCCCTTGCACCAATTTTTCATCAATGAAATATTACAATACACTTATGGACTCTCCATGAACACTTTTGAAACATCAAGCTCCTCCAATGCATCCTCCATGTGTCCAAGCATGAATCCACACATCTCATGCCATGCTTCACATATGCACTCCTCAAAAGAAGACTCAATACAATGACAACCAAGCCAATACCATCAAAATCCAACTAACCAACCTGAAAAACTAAACATGTTCTTTCTTTTATAGAACCAACCTCACACAAATACAACCAAGTGGTAAGGTAAAACCATGTGCCTCAAAACCATGAATACACAAAACCAATCACCCCACATTTTCTTTTTGGTACTAAGTTTCCCAACATTAAATATTTTTCCAGTGTGCAACCTACACATAAAATATCTAACCCAATATTACATGAAACTTTACAAGTGGACCCAAATAAATATATAATGTGGCTAAACACATCACTTAGGATACACCACAAATAAATATTTATTTTACATAATCAAAATAAACAATGTCATGCAAGGTGTACAACACCTAATCCTATCATGTATTGAGTATCCTATATATTTGGGTGTTTTGGTTGGAGCTATGTATAGGCTGCATGCTTGATTATAGGTATTGTTATGATGTTATAATTACTCTAATTTTACATGTTGGTGATACGCCTATAAGGGAATGTTCTTGGATATTGTAGTATAACCTTTGTTGCTAATAAATTGATTTGTGCTTTGGAGTGTGGGTTTTTTATGTAAACATCTTATTATGGTATACTATTTTACATGTTCTGTCCTATATAGTTATAAGTAATTGTTTTAGTATTCCTCCCCTCAAATTTTAGTGTATGTGTAGACACCTAAATTTGGACACTTAATTTATCCAAATTTATCTCTTTTCATCTAAACATTCCCTTATCCACACTAATTAAGTAATATCACTATTATTTAATTAATACCTCTAAAGTTCTTCTAATCCCTAAGGTATCTAGTTAAATAATTAAATACCTTCCCCCTTTCATCAAATGAATTAAATAAATATGACATTTATTTAATTCCTCATATGTCACATCCTCCATCATTTTTTATCTAATCCTAATCCATCTTCTAATCTCATCATTAGGGATGTGCACATGCCTAATCCTTGTTTAGGATGTGTCACATCCTCCAACTTTTGCAAGTTGGCCTCTAATGTCTCTTAGCCACCTAACCTCCTCTAATCCTTCATTAACTAGCCTAAGCAACCTCTCAATCATTAACTAGCCTAATCAACCTCTCAAGGAATTTTTAATTTCTTTTATCCTTCCAAGGAATATTAAATTCTTTTTTCTTTTCCCCATGTGATCTTTGACTTGTCACGTCAAGTCACATGTGAACTCTTCCTAATCTCCCACTTGCCTCTAATATTTCATTAATTTGTCTAATCAAGTACTTGCACAACCTTAATCACTTAATTAGGTCAACCTAATCTCCATGTCATGTGTCCTAAGTCAACTCTATTAAATGTTTTTTCTTTTTAAATTCTTTCTCTCATTCCCATGTGGATATTTGCGGAATTTTTAATTCCTCACATGTCCTCTCACCCACATGGGGATAAGGACCTCCTTTATGAGGAGATCTTGTCCAATCCCAAGGTACTATGTACTACCTCCATGTCATGTACTCTATTTCCACCTCATGTACACATCATCCTTTTCAAGCCACTTCACATGCCACATGTCAAGATGTGAGGGCTTGTGAGCTCTCAACTCACCATAGCCCTACATATTGATCTTGGTGGCTCAATCTTGACCGTCCATTTCCTTGGAGAATTCTAAATTCTCTATAAATACCCCCTATTTTCTCTCATTTTGGGAAGAAATCATTCATACTAGCCAAACTCTTGCAAATTTTTCTCTTGAGCCATACTTAGCCAAATTTTCATATTTGCACCCATTTTCACTTGTTTCCCCATCCTCATCCCATCTTATAGCTTGCATCCCTTGCCATCAAAGGAGCATACAACATCGAAGTTCGAAGGGCTAACCAAAGGACAACTCAACAAGGTGAAATCTTTCATTTTGCTTAGTTTAGTTAATCTTTAGGCCAATCTTGAGGTGTAGGGTGTTTTTAGTTGTTATTTGCACTCTTTTGTTTGTTGTTCATTTTCTAACAAATATTTTTGCCCTATCACAGTAGGAAGCATATTTTTCGTCATTTATTCCTTTCATTTGGTATCAAAGTTTGATCCCATTAGATTTTAAGTGTTAGGGAAAATACTTTTTTACTAATCTTGGATTCTTGAGAGCATAAAAGAAGATCTTGTTGTAGGAAAAATGGAAAAAATGTCAAGGGTAGAACTTTGTGGACATTAATTTTGAGTTGTGGTTGTAGATAGAAAATTATGAATTACTATATTTGGATCCAAACCTATTGCAATATCTCAAATCGACTAGGACATATTGGATAGAAAAGTGAAGGGTATCATTAGGATCTTCTTGGAATATTTAATGTTGTTAAATGTACACAAGAAGACATTTCATAATCCCTTTGGAAGAAGTCAAGAGATATTTATTAGGTTAAAATTCCTTGTTAATTTTTTAAGAAAGAAGCTATATATGCTTAGGATGAAGGATGAAAGTTCAATAGCTAAACAAATGAACAAAGTCAATATGATCATGACCCAATTTCATTTTTTTGGAGTGGAAATGAAGGAGGATGATATTTTTTGGAACTTATTTATTATTTTCTATACTTATGGGATCATTCCATGATGGCCATTTGGACCACTAACTCTAAGCTCAAGATGGATAAGGCAGAGATGCATGTCGGTGGTTGAGATAATAGATTTTCTTGTAAAACTTTCCCTGATATAGTATTTGTGGACATTATTTTGGCACCCTAATGCTTTCTTGCACTTTTAGGGTTTTCCACCTAAAAGGAGAAAGATGGACCAAAATGGGCAATGTCCCCACTCAAAACTATGCAAATGTGGATGAAATATGTCTAAATGAAATGATCTAAATGCAATAAACTGAAAAAGGAAATGAATTATTAATGTAAAACCTAAGAAATGCAAGTCGTTTGAAAGCGCATTGTGATATGCAAGAATGACCTAAGAATGAAAACAAACAATAACATAAATGAACAAGACTAGAGAGGTGCACCTGGGAAGTGCAATGTGATGCAGAGAGGTTCTGGAATCCTATAAATTTTGCTATTGAAGCCAACTGGGACACTTACGCCAAGCTGGTGACTTAGTCTTGTTTTAGGGAGATTCTATCGGAACAGATTTCTACCAAATGGGTATCTAGAAATGCAAAAAACCACTTTTCAGGACTGACAATGGGACTAATTCACCATAGATGGTGACTTAGTCCACCTAGGAATCTTGGGAAATTCAGAGCAGGAATTTGTAGCTTTCAATTTGCACTCCTCTTCTTGGCAAGTGTCCCATTTTGAAACTGCAGAAAATGGGTTGAAAGATGTCTCCAAGCTTCACTTAAGGCTTTGTTGACCTGAATGACTTTGATGGATTGTTGAACACTTTTTAACACCTTTCTCTTTCACAATTCTACATACAAGACCTGCAAAACACACATGCAAAGAGGGGAAAAAGGGTTAAGGGTTAGAGAATAGGGGTTTGCCTTGGTCAAACTCCAATTTGGTAATCAAACCCTTAAAAATGAAATGAAACAAAGAGAGAATGATGAATGAACAACATGCAATGTCACAACTCACCAAACCCTTGATGTAGAAGCATGAATATATGCAAGTAGATGCTCCAATGGATGCTTGATAATGCCTTGAATGCTTGAGAATTATGAATGAATGTATGCTAATGTGTGAATGAATGTATTAAACTAATTGGGGGTGAAAATGAGAGGAAAACCCTTTATTTATACTTGATTTTACAATATTTCCCAAAAATAACACATCACAGGCCAACCTCAAGGTAAAGAGAATAAAATCCTGCCAAAAAATTAAAATAATTTTAATTTTTGTGCCCAATGGGACTAAGTCGCCCCAGGTGGCGACTTGGTCCCACTAGGGCAATTTTATTGGGTGTCAAGACTTAAAGTGCATTTAAGGAGGTTTAACGGGATTATTCCTTGAAACACACTTAAGTAGGGTCAGAAAGGGTTGAATTAGTGATGAAAAGCCTAGAAAAGCATGAGAGTTTGTTACAACTCTTTACAACACTTTGAAATAAGACTTGGTAAGTGATCAAAAGAGGTTGTTTAAGTGAATTATAATAAAATGGTCCTAGAAAAGTGTGAAAGTGGGTTACAACACTTCACAACACTTTTACAAGACATCCTATAATTCTTAATGATTCATAAGGGTCCAAGACCTAATGTGAATGTGTTGGCCACATTACAACATTAAATCTAGGAAAAATCAAGCCAAAATCACTAGGAGGGCCTAAACAAGAGAAAAAGTAGAAGGGTTACTTTTTCTGTGTCCATAGTATTGAAGCAATCAGATAATCAGATAATGTTAGCCTTAGAGGAAATAATATGCTCACCTAAGAGAAATGAAATCTTGATGAACCTTGTCAACACTTATCTAACAAAGGAATATAATGAGGTGAGTAAAACAAATTGAGAATGGCATTGTTATGTCATGTCCCTTTTTCCAAAAAGGTAGTTGTAGAGAGGCATCTGGGAAACATTCCACATTCCACCACAAAGGGGCCAATCAACCTGTTGCTAAGGAGCTGAGATCACCTAAGAACCATGTACATTCTACCCAAATTTCATAAGGAAAGGACCAGTCCCCAAAAAGATATTACTAACAGAAGATCACCATGAGAAACAATATGGTTTCACCTCTCCAGCACTAGGGTAGATATGAACATTGCCCTATATCCCTTCTTAAGAGAATATCTCAGGTTGCAAATTGAAACATACATTCTATAAAGGAATGCACACATCATATCCAAAACTCATGAAGAATGGATTAGGTTCTAAAAATATGCCGCTATCAAAAGATGGTTGTGTTAGGCTCTCAACAACTAGTCCTTCAAGTGAACTAAGTGAGTCACCTCTGGAATGTGCATCACCAATTACAAAATATCAGGAAGAAGGAATGAACAAAGGAAGCATGTGGATAGGTTCACAAGGAGGTATGCTAACTCCAAAGGAAACTACCTTGACCTCAAGGTCAACCTAGTGTAGCATGTTGAAATTCAAATTCTAGGATTTGGTGCCATTTTGGCTTAGGGCCAACATGTTCCTTAAGGGAAATTATTAGCATACAAATGTAGGGAATCAATTCTTCTAATGGGCATCAAATTATTATGTCATTCTTTTGTATTTTAGGACAATTATGTTCTAATTCCTTTCGTGGACGAAAAACCATAGGAGTTTGTGATCAATGGACAAAACCTAGCAATCACTAGGATTAGAGGATGAAACCCCTTTAGTTCTTGAGGGCATTCAAGGCATCTATAAGGAAGTTAGTTGTTGATCTGCTATAGCATTGTATATCATTCTAGATCAGTATTACTAAACTATATTTGATATATGGATGAAATCCTAAAGTTTATCAATATATATCAAGTGATCTTTGTGTTCATGTGTTAATGTTATTGACTTCAATCCTAAAAATTAGTCTTTAAGTTAGGGACATTACAATGGTATCAGAGCATGATTCTTCCAACCTGTAGAGTTTTTCCTAAATTTTTTATGTTGAGTGAAAGGGACATGTAGATGGTTGTTGTTGCACCAAAAGACAGACCTATTAATGCTCGATACAACCGCTAGAGTTAATGAATCCACGAGAGGCAATTAATCCATGTCACAAACCCAAGCGTTGCACTACACAACACAAGGAGGCCAAGGGCATACACCTAGCAACAACAACCCCAACACAAGTGAGGGGTTCAAACCCATGACCTAGGCTCTTATACCATTTGTTGCACAAACGGTTGTCGATGCACAAAAAGATTGACCTATTGATGCTCGATATAAGTGCCAAAGTTAATGAATCCATAGGAGGTGGTTAAGCCACGTCACGAACCCAAACACTACACTACAAAATGCAAGGAGACCAAGGGCGGACACCTTGCAACATAAATTAGGTACCAGAGAAAAGAACTGAAGAAATTGGATCAAGAAGGAAATTCAAACCCAAAAAAGGAAGATATTAGAAGACGAAGAAATATTTAAGGATACAATTGCAAAAATTCATGATATAAGAGGGTTAAGGGATATAACTGCAACCCTAGCAGAGACAAGAGATGTATTAAAAGTTTTGGCAAACAAGATGTTAGGTGGAAATTCAAATCACAATGGTTAGAAGGGTGAGACCTCATCAAACAATGGCGAAAGTATTGATGAAGTGAATAATACTTCGTCAAGGACTCCAAGGAACATATTACTACTAGAAATCAAACAAGAGAGGAGTGAACCTATGAATAATGGTGCTTTCAATCTAAAAACTATTCATAGATGGCATGGCGAGTTCCAATCTTTACCACAAGAAATAAAATTAGAGATGTCTTATGCAAACTGCATAGAATTCACAAGAGTGAGCCACAAAAGAATGGGTTATACAAGAGCAAGGATTTGAAGCATAAGTTGGGAAAACTTGCAACATCTTGCTTTGATGGGAGTAATAAGATCTTATCTAGAGCATGGTTACAAAAGATGGAAACTTATTTCTTGCTCAACCCTATGATAGAGAAAGATGCAGTTCAATTTTCCTCTCTGCATCTCGAAGGGGAAGCCTATGAATGGTGGTTTCATGGGCATACCACTCAAGTCCATGATCAAATATGCAAATTTGATGAATTCAAAAAGAGGATTCTTGACATGTTTGAGTTGAAGGAAGAAGAAGAATATTTTAGCAAGTTGGCCATGATCAAACAACGTCACTTAATAGATGACTATATAATGGAGTTTTAGAAAGTAGTGGTGATGATGCCTAAACTATCAAAAAAGTTGATTGTGCATCTGTTCATTATAGGGCTCATTGAACCTATTAGAGGATTTGTGAAATATTTTGCACCAATCTCTTTACAAGAGGATATTAAAAGGGCTCTAACCCATGAGCCATCAATTTTGAGTATTTTTTCTCTCATCCACCTAAAACTAGTGCATGGCACCATAAGGGCGGTTTTCAGAAAAGACCACTACATGCTTCAGAACTTGCACCTGAATATGCAACTCCTAATGTGGTGAAGAAGGTAGAGGAGGAGAAAGAATGATATCTAGAGAAAGAAACTTGTTTCTCTTGCAAAGAGCCATGGGTTTCAGGACACAAATGTCTATGTAAGGGGAAAGTTCACTATATAGAAGTCCTTTCTAACAAAGAATCAAAATCATATGGGTCTGAAGAGTTCCATGATCTGAAAGACACCCTTTCGAGGGAGGAAGATAAGGAGAAAGATAATGGCAGTGTACTAGCATCTCTATCTAGTGCACATAGATACGACTCTTTCAAGGTCCAATGAGTCCTTGTTGGACAAAGAGTAACTATTTTGATTGATGGAGGAGATACCCATAACTTCATTAATGAAGGACTTGTGAAGAGGAGGCTAAACGTGGAAAACTTTTAAGGTTTCACTGTCAATGGTGAAAATGGGTATAACTTACCTTGCAAGTTGAAAGTTTGGAAATTGGACATAACATTTGGAGATCATATGTTTGTGATGAATTTTAAATGTTATTGATTTGGGTGAAATCAATGTAATTTTGGGTGTACAGTTATTACATTCATTAGGTGAGTATAGTACAAACTACCAAACGATGGAACTCAAGTTCAAAGCCAATGGGAAGGATATGGTTCTAAAGGGAATGGCTAATGGAGGTCCACAACTAGTATTAGCCAGGAGAATGGAAAGGATTTTTTAGAAGATCCAAGTTATTTAGAGTGATAGTTGTTTGGTGACTTCAAAAGACTCTTCTGAAGGTAAGAATGACCAAGTTCATATTGATATACAATTTTTTTTGGATAAGAAAAGTTTGGTTTTCAATGATATACCTCTCATTGCCATTGGATAAATGTTTTCATCATATCATTAAACTTGAACAGAGATCAAAACCAATTATGACTACTCCTTACTACCATCCTCAGATATATGAGGAGATAGAGAAAGCAATAAAGGAGTTTCTGGATATGGGCTACATCGGACCAAGCTCTAGTCATTTTGCATCTTTTGTGGTGCTGGTAAAGAAGGATGATACTTTGTGGATGTGCATAGACTACTAGGAATTGAACAAGAAGACCATAAGAATCAGTACCCCATACTGTAGATAGATGAGATGATTGATGAGCTACATGGTGTGATGTACTTTTCAAAGATTGATTTGAGGTTTAGATACCAACAAATCTGCATGAGGGAAGATGTATAGAAGACTGCTTTTCAGGGTCACTATGGGAATTTTTGAGTTTTTGGTTATGCCCTTTGGTCTCACTAATGCTTTAATGACTTTCCAATCATGCATGAATCATGTTTTTAGTAAGCACTTGAGGAAGTTTGTGTTGGTTTTCTTTAATGATATTCTAATCTGTAGAAAACATGAGAATAACATTTGAAGCATTTGGATAGTCTTGGGAATTCTAGAACAATAGTCTCTTTTTGTAAAGATGTCCAAATGTGAGTTTTGGTCGATGAAGATATTGTACTTGGGATGTAAATCATAAGTGCTAAAGGAGTTTAGGTTGATCAACAGAAGATTCAAGCTATTCTAGATTGGCCACCCCCTACCAATCTATCTTAGTTGAGAGGATTATTTGGAATATGTAGTTATTACCAGAGGTTTGTTAGAGGATTCTCCTAGTCTACAATGCCTCTCACTAATCTAAATAAAGCAAGATCCTTTGAATGGATAGAGGAAGCACAAAGGACCTTTGAGAAGCTAAAAAAGGTAATGATTTCTTGTCTGGTTCTTGTGATTCCTAATTTATCACTTCTATTTGTTGTAGAATACGATGCTTCCAATGAAAGAATTAGAGTTGTTCTCTCTAAGAAGGGACACCCCATTGCATTTGAAAGTATGAAGTTGAGAGCCAATGAAAGAGGACATTTCGTATATGACAAAGAGATGCTAGCCATAATACATGCTTTGGAGAAGTTCTAGAAATACTTGGTTTGTAGAAGATTTATGATCAATTCATATCACAATAGCCTGAAATTCTTCTTGAGCCAACAAAATTTGAATGATAGGCAGCAGAAATAGGTAAGTAAAATTCAAACATACGATTTCGATATTGAATATGTCAAAAGGGAAAAAGAATATTATGGCAAATGCAATCTCTAGGAGACCTACTCTATTTCATGTGTCCATCA
Organism: Sequoia sempervirens; assembly: GCA_007258455.2. Lineage (NCBI taxonomy): Eukaryota > Viridiplantae > Streptophyta > Pinopsida > Cupressales > Cupressaceae > Sequoia > Sequoia sempervirens. Next base: position 145,062,333 of record VDFB02379711.1, on the reverse strand, counting down.
CATCAATGGACTAGAAGGATCAGATCATGGAGGAATATGCCAAGAATCCTTTTGCTACCAGAATTCTGGACGGTGGAGAGAAGAATGACCAATATGTGGTGTCAGAAGGTATGATTCTATTCAAGAATAGAGTATTCTTGGTTCCTGGATCTAAGGTGAAAGAGAAGATATTGGAAGCCTATTATAATGCACCTATGGAAAGGCATCTCAGGTTCTACAAAACTTATCGGCAGATCAGAGAAAGGTTCTCTTGGAAGGGCCTTAAGGGGGATGTTCTCACACATATTCGAGAATGTGTCACTTGTCAGCAAAATAAAGGAGAGCAAGAGTTTTCGACTAGATTGCTACAACCTCTCCCCATTATGGAGCACAAATATTAAAGTATTTCCATGGATTTCATTCCTGGATTACCCAAGGTGCAAGGGAAAGATTGCATTTATGTTGTACTTGATATATTGACAAAATATTCTCATTTATTTGCCATCTCCAATGAATACAAAGCTATTCAAGTTGTCAAATTTTTCTTCAAAGAAGCTTTTTGATTGCATGGGCTACCTAAGAACATTGTCAGCGATAGAGACAATCGGTTCCTCAATTTCATTTTGGAAAGAATGATTTCATCTAATAGGCACCAAGCTCACTCCTAGCACAAGCTATCATCCACAAATTGATGGATAAACAAATTGTAAACCAATGTCTAGAAGGATGCTTGAGGAATTATGCCACCAGTCAACAAGAAGCTTGGATCAAATGGCTACATTTGGGAGAATATTGTTACAACACAACTCATCACATGTCCATTGGCATGTCACCTTTCAAATCACTCTACAAATATGATGCATTAACCTTTACAGAGTTAGTGCTCATAGATAGTAGAGTTTCAACAATGAGCAATTTGGTAAATCAAAGTCAAGATATTTTGAGAACTCTCAAGGATCATCTGCAAGTTTCCCAAAATTGGAAAAAGATGTATACAGATAAGAAGCACATAAATATATCATTTGAGGTGGGAAATATAGTATTCATAAGGTTACAACCATATAGAAATTCTTTCGTCAAGAAAGGAGGGGCAAAAAATCTCAAGCCTAAGTTTTATGGGTCATACAAGATAACTTGAAGGGTTAGAGAAGTCACTTATGAGGTGGAAATTTTGGTCGATAGTAGAATCCACAACATATTCCATGTTTCATGTCTAAAGTTACTATGTATGCAATTTATTTTGTTCACTCTACTTATATTACAATATATCCATATGTTTCTAATTCATGTACAACAAGAGAAACAACTAATGTTATTCAGATTTTAGCCATCAAAACAACCATTTTTGTAAGTATTTAACTTTTGTTTATTTTATTTAGTCATGTTACTCCATGATTTAAAATGTTATAATCCTATATGATGTGAAATTGATTTTTCTTTAGAGGGCTTTGCAAAGATTGTATGCATTGCTATCAATTGTCAAAGGTCAGATAATATAACATGTGGAGGTATCAATTAACACAGTTTCAACCATCTCTTAATTTTTTTAATTAAAAAGTTATTAAATTCAAATCCTTTTTCTCCTATAATGAGCTTCACAATCTTTACAAATGAATTTATTGTTATTGTTGTTGTTATAAACAAGATACCATTTAACATAGATGCATATAATAGATATAATCAATGTTAAAGGATATTGATATCTATACTCAATTTTTAGGTCATACATATTTACCTCACTCATAATACATCTAATGTAATTAAACAACTTGCACAATAGAAGAATAGAATAGGAAATATGTTGTGAATACTTGATAATAATATGTCATTTCGAGGGGGCAACCTTTAAATCCACTATGAGGGGGATAACTCCAATAGCCCTTAGCAAGAACACAATACTCAATCATGATAACAAGTAACATCAACCTCCTTTATATACCATATTTATGCCTCAGATACCACCCAAGCCAACTTAACTACCTATATAAAACTATTAATGATTACATAATTTAGTTAATGTTGGTGTAATTAGTTAATTGCACCTTATTATTTTACTTAGGTAATTTATTTTGATTACTTATGTACTTAATAGGATAATTGAGTACATGCCATTCCCTTCTTTTAAGGGATTTTGTTTTTTCCTTATGCTCTCAAATTTAGACCCTTAGTTAAAGAAATCCCTTATTTTTTGGTTTTTTCCTTTTTCTTATCCTCGTTGAATTTTGGAATCTTGAGGAAATATATTGTAGCTCTTTCCTCCCATTGAATAAGAAATTTCATATTAATCTCTCTATATTATTGATATTGTATTTAGATGATATTTTCATTCTACACTATTTGTATGTTTGTATCTAGCTTTGTAATCTTATATAGTTACCCAAATCTACGCTTGTGTTCATATTTTCATTATATCCTACATTGATATTAGAGATTTGTTAATTTATTTAGCTAATTCATGTCCTTTGAGAAATAAAGGTTTCAATCAAAGCATTGGAGGAGAGTAATTATATCAAATGTTGAGGGGGTTTCTCCATGTGATTTTTATTATAAGTAATTTTTGGAGCTTGATGACACAAATTTGTAAAAGGCTAAGAAATTTAAATTGAATTTTGTTTCACCAAAATTAGAAGTAAAAAAGATCAATTCTAAATAAGGGTTTGATAGTTGACTGTGACATACAACTTATTTTTAGAATATTTTTAGACAAGATGGATCTTTCCATTTTGTCCAAAAATCCCTATTTCCATATAAATCTTACCTATCATGAGCACCATACATTATGGTTAATGTACTCGAATCTTGCACAGTACCTGATTCAATTTATTAGTATTTGACATAGTTTGACAATAGCTTAGAGATCAATGAGAAACGCTTGGAGGATTCATCATTTTCTTTAGATCTTGTTCTACATCAATTTCCATAAGGTTCTAATTCATCACTTTTTTGAGTTAGGACAAGAGTCCTGATTTGATTATGACACCCCTGGCACTAGCATGGTGACACTTGAGCAACTTCAAGAGGCACCATATAGTCTAAGTTTTATTTTCTCATATTCCTTTTAGGAATAAGAAGATATCTTGTTTATTTCTTTGGATTCTTTCTTCCCAAGGGGAGTAATATTATTTTGTCATCTTGGATGATTTTCAACATTCTATATCAAGCATTAACCATTGGCATAGTAAACATGGTCTCTCTTCTTCTCTCTATTTGGGGGAAGGAGTTTTTCCTGTGTATGAGGATATCTCTTTCTCACTTTTGGAGGGGCCATATTGACCTTCTCTCTTCATCCTCTCTTTGGGGGTAGTTTTATAATACATGTTTCGTGATTTTCATCTTTTGAAGGGCGTCATCATTGAATATGGGTACCTAATCAAGCCTAGTTGTCAGGACCCATTTAATATTTAACATTTCTCTTAAATTGCACTTAAGGGTGGACATTAGTGTAATTATTTAATTACATATTATTATTTAAGTTTACTTAAGTAATTTATTTTGATTACTTAGGTGGGATAGGATAATTGAGTATATGTTATTTATTTCTTTCATGGGATTCTACTTTTTTCCTTATCTTCTCAAATTTAGAAACTTTGTTAAAGCAATCCCTTGATTTTGGGTTTTCTACCCCTTGTTCATCCTAATCAAATTTGGAATCTTGAGTATATATTGTAGCTCTTTCCTTTCATTAAATAAATAATTTCATGTTAGCATCTCCATATTCTTGATATTAGATTTTACTTGATATTTGCATTATGCACTATTTGTTGTTTGCATCTAACTTTTGTAATCTTCCATTGTCACTTGGATATAGGCTTATGTTTAAATTTTCATTAAATGAACTACAATTAAGAGTTAAGGTAGCCACAACCCTATGCACCTATAAGATAAAGGGTGTAGTATCCTCAATATTGATTAACCATGGATGATTTTGCATAATCTTCTTGTCTTTGCTCTTCTTCCCAAGTTTTCTGTGAAGATCCACATGTTGAGAATCTCTAGAACCTTATCTAGAAACTATTTGTCCAATCATCACCTTGGGATTTTCTATATTTGCATCCATCCTTATTAATGTTCCATCCTTGATCTTGTTGATCTTTACCTTATACCATCCAATGTCATGGAATCCATCGCCTCTACTAATGGATCCCCTTTGTAAGGAGCCCTTCTAGAATTAACAAGATCCCCTCACTCATCTCTTGTTGAAGCCCCCACCATGGTGTGACAATTTATTTAATAAATTACACAAAACAAATCTAATTAATCTAAATTATTTTAATATTAATTAGGTGGTTCCCCAACATTGCTTCATAATGGAATCCATGGAAGTCTCATGTTAAGGGATTGCTTAAACAACAACTATAAATGTTCACGTGACACTTCCTAGGGATACCCAACTTCCATCCACCTACACGAGAAATGTGAAAGTTATTGGCCTGCTTACCTTCCCTTTTGACATTAATAAATTAATTATGGGGGGCTACTTGGCAATGGGGCATTTTGATCAAGCAAATGAAGGATTGTGATATTCCATATTAGAAATCTCTTTGCACATAACTTACCAAATATATCTCAATTTAAAAAAAATCTAAAAATTTCAGTGATTTGTAGCCTTGGGGGTGAATTTGGTGGAAAATTTAATTTTATGATAGATCACACAAAATAAGATCTAATCAATTAATTTTTATTATAACTTAATAAAATCTACATCTCACTTCCTAGAAAAAATCTCTAAGAATTTCATTGATTTGTAGCCTTGGGAGTGAATTTGGTAGAAACCCTAATTTTGCAATAATTTATTGAAAATGAATCCGCTTACCTCCAAACTAGTGCTACACGTGGATCAACTTGTAATTGTTCAAACCTCTAGAATTTAGGAAAAAAATAAATAATTTGTTGTTTCAGGAGCTAATTTTGTGAAAACAATAATTTTATAATAACTCTTTGAATTCTATTGTAAATGCCCTCAAATCTAAACTATAGCAACTTCAATATGGCCTTAGAAACCTTTTTAAAATTATCTTTTTGGGTCAAAATTAGAGAGATACGCACTTCCTAAAATGACCTCCAAAATTATTATTAGTTTGCCTTGTTTCTTGTCTTCATGGTGCAAAGATCATGTTGTATACCACTTCTAATGAAACAACTTGAACAATAGAAGAATACAATAAGAAATATGCTACAAATACTTGATAATAATATTCCACTTTGAGGGGGCAACCCCCTAATCTACTTTGTGAATGATACCTTCAATAGTTTTCTATAAGAATACAATACTTAATATCATTATAATAATTAATCTCTCCCTATATACCATACTTATGTCTTTGATGTCATTTGAGTTGATTTAACTACTTATATAAGACTATATTAAGGATCATATAATTTAGTTAAAAGTAAGGTAGCCACAAGTTGACTACTCATAACCCTATGCACTTATAGGGTTAAGGATATAACATCCAAGATTACTGATTGTCTATCACTTTGTTTATCATTATGGCCTCTTATTCTTAGTGTCTAAATAAATCCAAATAATTTGTTGTTTGCTCTTCATACAACTCAAATAAGGATTTGTACATCCCATAATGCACCCACATTTCTTGTGAAAGCAAATATGTTGTCAATCTTTCTTCAAGCAATTTATGCTTGCTTTTCCTTTGCATTATAAGATTTTGGATTTCATTAATGAAATTTTGTATTTAATATTTCAAACATGCAAAATTTGTGTGAAAATCACCAGGCAAACCTTTTTAGAGGAAAGCAAAAAAATTCATTGCTTAATACCAAAAAAATTCTCCTACATAACCTTATTTGTAACTATCTTAGTTCTACAACCACAACTAATTTCTTATTTTTATAGATGTTTTATCTTTTATCTTCCTTTTAGGTGGAATGAGAATCATTCTAAGTTGGAGGTTTCTACTTCAAATTTCCAAAATAAAAATAATTTGGTATTTTGTTTGTATGTGGCATTTGTGTTTCCAAGAAAAAAAAAAATCAATCTAAAATTACACCTGGCTATGGAGACATAAGTTGTACACAAAATGTCACTTGTTGAATGACCTCACAATTGATCTCATTTATTGCTCCACTACATGCTGAAAAATGATTTTACTCAAAGAGTGCAATACTTGTCGACATATCCATTACACACCAAGATACTAACAATAACATCCACAAAACTCAACAATCTATAAAGTAAATGCCACAATAACAAATACTCCACATTAACAAGGGAAGACTAGACACTGTGACCTCTTGCTTGCAACAAGATGCTTTAACCAATCGAATTAGGCCCGCTCCAAAAGTCTAAGTAGTTGTCATGGGAGTCCAACTCTTACAACAAAGTGACTCTAGATTTGGGAACACAATTTGCAAACAAAATTTAACTTTTAATTAACAATTTTTTTTTAATATTGTATTAAGCTTAAAAAGAGATTACAGCATACATAAAACTGAAGAACAGTCATCGATTTACATTTAACATACCACTAATAAACGGTCTAAACACTAACAGACACAGTATACTTCTACTACATTTTGAAGTTTTAACTTACATGCTAACTTCCTTGTTGAAGCTCCTTTGTACCTGTGTCTGCAATTGCTTCTTCATTGAACAATGCTTTGTATTCTTAGCATGCCTGGGATCATTTTGGTCATCAAAATCTGTTCGATTTCAGTGCCATTTCTGTATTTGGACAGCTTTTTTTAATCTCCATTGGAATGCTGTCGTAACGAGAAAATTCATTTTCATTTAGGGTTTTCAGTACAGAAAAGTTCTCTTTGACGTTGACGTATTTGACGCGTATTCACATTCTCTACTGATCTCCTTTGTTACGACGGGAGTTACGCCAAAGAGGGACCAATTTCTGGGTAGTAACGGATAAATGCGTTCTAAATAAACAGGATATTATATTTTCTTTATAATGTTTGACCCAAATTCAACGTAATTTCATTTGGCATAATTTCATTTCATCTACCAATTGGTGGGGGCAAGCGGGAAGGAGGGCACAAATTCTATATAAAGCTGCGAAGGGGCGAGAGTTTGAGCATTTAATTGTAGGGGAGTGAATGCTGGAGTGGGACTGCAAGATTTTTTCTCTAGTGTTTTGGTGCGAGGGGCTTTTCAGATCACGTAAGTTTCTTTGCTTCTTTTCTGTAATTTTTCTTTCTTTTACCGCTGGACAGCTGTAGTAGGTTTTATTTTCACGGCATAGTTGTTTTGGGGTTTGATTTTCTTGGTTGAAAGACCATTTGAGAAAAAATGCCGTAAAATTGTAAGCTGAAACCCTCCTTTCCCTATGAAAAGGCTTGAAGGCTAGGAAATGGAGGGTTTATGCTTAAACAGCAGCTGCTAGTGAGAAACTATAGGTGGCCAAAGTGGCAGGTTTGGATGATTTTTCATAATTAAACATTGATAAGAATTTTTTTATGAAATATTTACAGTATTTTCTCTTTAGCGGTGGCTTTTTAGGTGTAACGTAGTAAGCCGACATTTAAAAACAGTGGATTTTCAATTTAAAGTTGTGTTTTCGTGTATGGTTTTGTTAAATCCTTCGGTAGCTTGTGAAGTTTACAATTTTCCCCGTTTCTTGGCGGTAGTCTTTTTAAATTGTCCTTTAGTGTAAAGAGGCGGGTATCTCGACCTATTCACATTTGATAAAATTGCCGAAAAACTTTATAGGCTTTGTGTTCGCCGTAGGTGCGAGGGAGTAGTAATTTCGTGGTTGGAAGGACGGCTGAGAGAAAATACTGTTAATTTTGATGGAAATTGTGTTTTAACCATTTAAATTGACTGTTGGTCTTCAGAAAGGCATTGAGTTTTACACCAACGGCCTGAAACTGTAAAGAGAGAACGACGCTTGTGAAATTTTCTGATAGCTTATTAATTGAAGCAAGCTGGTTTTAAATCTTGACAGGATATGGCAATTTTTGTGGGTCATCGATTATACCCTTTTTTCATTTTGGAATATCATGGGTAGGCGTTTCTGACGTTGAATATTATTTGCTTTATTATATTGTGACATGGCTTGTGACCGGCTTTAAAATTAGAGATCTTTGTAGTAAGGCTGTGAATTCACTTATAGGGTTTAAATGCGATGATTTCATTTGTTTCTTGCAATTTTGGGGGGGGTTCTTGAGCTATTTTTGGTCTAGCACCTCTATGTTAGGCGACCTGGTTTTCTGACAGAGAAGCTGCTTTTGATATTTCTGTGGAGAAACTGTTTTATTGTTTCTAGATATAGTTATCAGAAAAAAAGAGGCATTATAGGTTTCTGATACTAAAAATGATGTCGTTTTTGACACGCTGCTGACTTGTTGACGTGCAGAAAAAAAGGCTCGACATAGTCGAGAAGTCGGAAGACATGGAAGAAGTTCACACTAAATCGGTCATGAATGAAGATACAACAACTGTAGTGTATTTGTCGAGCCTCCTAAATCATGAAGATGATGTGCTTACTCATAAATGTGATAAAAGATGTCGTAATGAGCATGTTTGGGCAAATATTTATCGGTGCAAATTAACAGGAAGCACACACATTTGTGATAAAAATTGCAATCAGAAAATTGTTTATGATAACTACAGCTGTGTATGCAGAGTAAGTGGTCAGGTTTTCCCTCTAACACCAGCAGAACAGCTTGCGGTAAGAGGGATTGTTCGGAGGAGGGTGGAGGCAGATCCTGCCGAAGCCTGCGCTCCTAAACGAAGAAGACGGGATGGGATACATTCATCGCCTTTTGAGCGGTCATTTTCTTTTGTTCCATCTATCTGCAGCCCTGCAGGAGATAGCATGGACATTAGTTGATTTAGGAACTGTGAATAATTTCTAGGCTGTTTGCTTGGATCACTTTTTTTATGGCTCAGGAAAAATGTCCTGAAAGGTCTTTTAGATGATAGGGGAAGAAAATGTTGTTCACAAATGAGACTTTCTTAAAACTTATTAAAACATTTTCCTCTTGCTGGCAAGATTTATGCAAAGAGGAATTTTGTAACTATTTTTCTGTTATACCCGTTCAGAACATTTTTGCCGATCTCCTTAATCAAAGTTCCTATTAGCAATCCAAGTCGTGTGCCTTATTCTTTTGCATTTTAGTAATACCAATAGTACAGCGACTGCCTCAAAGATCTAGATCTAATTACAGTAGCATACTCTTTTATGTGTGCTTCAATGGTTGCCATCTGATTTGTACTAACCAGTGCATTTAGATTTAAAAAGTTATCTGATGCTATTGTCAAAACACTTTTCCTTAGCACAAGCTGTTATGGAATTATTTAGTTTTTGTATTCATACAGGAATCCAAGTTTTGCATCTTCAGGAGAATCAGAGCTGACCTGTTTTTTCCCAAAGAAATGCTTATTTTGCATTTTAAATATTACCAATAGAAGGGCGATTGTTTAACAGATCTAGATCTATTTACAGTAGTGTACTGGTTTATGTGTGCCTCAATGGTTGACATCTGAAATGTATTGTACTAAGCAGGTGCTTGTAGATGCTAAAAACAGTATGATTCATTTGTCAAAGCACTTTTCCTTGGCACAAGCTGTTATGGAATTTTTGAATATTTGTGTTCTGACAGGAATCCAAGTTTTGCATCTTCAAGAGAATCAGAGCTGCCCTCTTTTTCCCGAAGAACTGCTTCCTTAGAGGCTTTTCGGTTTACTGACATGATTTTTTTTTAAGTTGTCAGGAAATTTGGCAGGCCTTCGTGGTTACTCTAACTTATAGTATATATTTATCAGACACATAAAATAATGGTGTCAAGAATTTTTATCATATTAAATTAAATATATATATTTGAGTTTCCAGTTTATGGCCTACGGCTGATCTCTCGTATGTGATTGTGGCAGGCAGACAAAGTGCAGATGGTTGTTGTACTGTCCAGCGCTGATCATATTTTTGTCACTTGCAACTAATGAAATGAAACGATTTTAATTGCTTTCTCAACCAGCGAACCAAAAGGAGCTGCAGTTGGCAGACAAAGTGCAGATGGTTGTTGTACTGTCCAGCGCTGATCATATTTTTGTCACTTGCAACTAATGAAATGAAACGATTTTAATTGCTTTCTCAACCAGCGAACCAAAAGGAGCTGCAATTGACAGACAGAGGTGCTTGGCTATAAAGGTTAGTTCCTATTTAATTGATTCTGTGGGTCTTCATTAAAACTGACCAGAGTCTTCATTCAACTGACCAGAAAACCTCTATAACCTGGGCGTAGGTGATTTTTCATTTTTTTAAAAATTTGATTTCTAATGCTGTACAAAATAAACTTTTCCATTTTCCCGCACCCTTCTTAGATGTAGAAAATTAGATTTCTTTATGGTAATTGAACTTTAACTTTTTGCTAGTTCAAAATCTTCTAGAGTAGTTTTGAAAAACAAATTGTACATTTAAGGAAGTCGTCAATATTTGATGAAACTTCTGATCAAAGAAATGTTAAGTTGGGTGATGAACTGAACTGCCAATGAAAGGTTGTTCACCACCCCTTTCTTTGAGGGGATGCAAAATAAATTGGTACAGGGTGTGATATTCTAAATTATTCCTTTGATGTATCAGGAGGGACAAGCATTGCAGTGCGATTGGATTTGCCGGTATCATTTAGTTCGAGAGATCTTGACCTGAGGAATAGATTGTAAATATTCTGGGGCTTTTATTCTGTGGTCACAGTGTTCGTAACTGCGGTTTTCATTGTATATTTGGAAACTGGAAGTGCCTCCCCACCTTTTTGAAATCTCCGATTAGCGTTCAAGAAGATGTAGGTTTTGATAGCAAAAATGATTCGATAATATTTGCATAGAAACATTTCGTACACCATCATGTCGAGTTCAGTGAGTTCAAAGTTGAGTTGGATGGATAGCAGCAGCATCATTCGGTCTCGTGATCTGTGAAACTTTTCTTTGCATTTGGAAAGAAGATCTGCGTTATAGTCAAATGGTATAGAAAACAAAGGTTGCATTGTCATTATTTTTTAAGCTTGCTAGGCGAGAGGTCCTCTATAGCGCATGCTGTGTACATGAAAAAGGACTTTTGTAACGGTTGATATTCTGGGCTACTTCCACCCCCAAGGTTCCATCGTATGGAAAAACGCCCGTATTTGTAATATTTTTTATCTGTATATCAATAACTATGCTTGAGTTATATCAGAGATAATTTTTGTTTTTGTTTTCATTGTTTGATATTACTGTGTATTAGTTTTGATATATAACTGTATTAGTTTTTATCAAACATTTCGGAACACATTCTGTGAAGATAAGGAAAAATTATCAATGTGAAACAGGAGTCAAACAAAATCACATCATCGGTTGGGTCAAGCCCACTTATTTTTAATATTTTTAATCTGTATATAAATAATTATGTTGGGTCATAGCAGACATGATTTTTGTATTTGTTTTTCATATATTATCTTAAATGATCACTGATTCATCATTAGGTGAAGAGAAAGAAAGGTACACTCTGTATTTTGGATGAATTTGTCAGGTGCGCTTAAGAGAAAGAAAAGTACACAAAGTGTGTATTTTGGATGAA